>CM069910.1:53699719-54029899 GCA_036172215.1 Camellia granthamiana
AAATACATTAATATATAATTTTCCCAACATATTATTGCCGACAGTGTTGGGGGCATTGTAGTTTGTGGGAATAGTTTTTCATAATGGGAGTTCTAAGTACAGTACCCATGCATAGGTGTTGTGCAAAGCTAAGTTATACTATTTTGCTTTCCTTTTTTGTGTATATAAAGGGGGCGCCTATTTCTTATTTTAAGTGTACCCAATTCACTACTCTACTTTGTGTTTGGAGAGGAAGAAAAGGAGAGGGAAATGGGAGACCAAAAGCCAAGGATGTTGAGCCTCATATTCACAAAGCTAAAACCTTACTTGGCTATGATCACCCTGCAGTTTGGATATGCAGGCATGTTCATCATCACCTTGGTTTCTTTGAAGCGTGGAATGAGCAATTTTGTACTCGTCGTGTATCGTCATGCTGTTGCCACTCTCGTTATTGCTCCATTCGCACTTGTTCTTGAAAGGTCATCTTTTAATTATTATCTCTTCTGCTAATAACGCAGAAACTTATCATAGAATCGAATTCAGAATACAAATAGACAAAAATTTTACAAAGTTTATTATTGTAAATCCGATTTTGTGACCTATTTATGTATTCGTAAATTTATTCATATATATATATATATAGTTCGTTATTGATGTCTTAACTGAAACACATCATTTGTGTTCTTGTTTGCAGGAAAATAAGGCCTAAGATGACTCTCTCTGTCTTCCTTAAAATAATGGCACTTGGTTTACTAGAGTAACGCTCTAAACACCTTTTACATATGAGGATGTTAGAATGTATGGACTTTCATGTGTATAAAATTTAGGAAAATAATATGAAAAATATTACATATAATTATATTTCTTGCTTTATTTCAATCCTAAACACAAGTGAGTAGGTTCATGTGCATTTATTGATGTCGGCCCTATTATTTTGTGTTTAGGAGTAAGAAAATAAAATTTTATAGCATTACTTAAATAATATGGACTCTTAAATAATTTTGTAAAGTATTCAAATGTTGTTGCTCTTCTCGGTGCCAACCTAGTTGGGATTGGGTTAGTTTGCTATGATGCTTGTTGCTCTTCCTCTCCTTTATTTAATGTAATCTCCTTTCTTGTTCAGTTTTTTCATCAATAAATGTTCTTTTTTACTGATTAAAAAAAAAAGTACTCAAATGTTGTGTTATCAACACTATGTTTATTTTGGATGTGAATCTTTTATTTTAACTTCTCTTGCGTCATGGAAAAATATATATATTCTTTTACGGGGTGTGTTTTCCTATTATATTTCAGTAATAAAAAAAACAAATTTAAAAACACTCTAAGTTTGATTGGCTAATGTTTTATTTTTATTTTTTTGGGGATGAATAGACCAGTGATTGATCAGAACTTATCCTACTTGGGACTGAAGTACACATCAGCAACATTTGGATCTGCAGTTGTTAATGTCCTTCCTGCCCTTACCTTTATCATGGCAATTATTTTCAGGTAAACTTTCATTATTATAGGAAAATTGTAAATCAGTAGGATCAGATTACAAAGTTAATTTGAGAGAAAATAACCTTAAAAAAAATAATATTAAAAAAAATAAAATAAAATTGAGACATGACCAAGCTTTGTGCTAATGGTCTGCCTTCAATCCATCGGGTTAGAGTTCAATGTGGGAGAAATTGTGGGCCTGAGGCCCTACAACCCGCCTCACAATTGGACTCTAGTTCAGTGAAGTGAAATTGTAACCTTAATAGTAATAAGTTAGATAGTCTAACCTCGCACTTCATTAGAAATCAACAATTTAAGTCCCGTCATATGCAAAATTCTCCACTCCTAAACAATAGATTAAAAAATAAAAATAATGCGATGTCTAATTTGAACCTTTGAATAGAACTTTTATGGGCAATAAAAATAAAATTGATACAATTAAAATTAAAATGACCAGATTGATGCAAGAAATAAACTACAAAAATTTGGAGTTTATTTAACATGAACAGTATACAGAGTATAGAGACATTTGGTGTTTTTGGGAAATTGGTTAAAAGCTAGCTTTTTAATTTTTTTTGGCTTTTTTATTTTTTAGTAGGTAAAAAATGTGAGAGGTAATATAACCCAAAATGGGTTAAAACAGCTTCCCAAATGAGCCCTTAAGGGAAGGTTTGAGTTTTTTGCATTTACCAAATCTTTATCTTCATCAATGCTGTATATTATATTGATATTATGGATATATACATATATGTATTTCTTTTACCTGATGATGAATAGGTTGGAGAAAGTGAACTTAAAGAAGATACAAAGTGTGGCAAAGGTGGTTGGAACAGTGATCACAGTAACAGGAGTATTGGTGATGACTTTGTATAAAGGCCCTATTATTGATATCTTATGGTACTCTAAATCAAGAAATCACCACCATAACACCACCAATAGTACCTCTGCTGATCAGCATTGGGTCATGGGGACAATCATGATCCTTGGCTGCACTTGTGGTTGGTCTGCCTTCTTCATTTTGCAAGTAAGCCCCCTCCTTGAGATTATTTACACACACACACACACACACAAAATAGGTTTTGAATGTTCTATGTATAGTTTGTTACGAGCACAGAAATCAAACATACAATTGAACACAGAGTACAGATGAATAGATACAAATAATTATTTCATCCTTTTTTGTTCTCAGTCGATTACATTGAAGCAATATCCGGCAGCGCTGTCTCTGGCGGCATTAATATGCTTGATGGGCACGGTGCAAGGTGCAGCCGTGGCACTTGCTGTGGAACGCGACATGAGTGCCTGGGTGGTCGGTTTTGATTCAAGGCTGCTTGCTGCAGTTTATTCTGTAAGTGTTGAATTGTAGCTTAAAATTATGATAAAAATGTTGTAGTTATCTAATAATACAATTGCTAGATAATTGTACAGTTTGATCTGGATCCAGAGATCATTTTCGTTCTAAGAGTTCGGTTTCATATGTGTTCAGTTCTTAACAAGTTGGCAAGGATTTTCTTGGTAAAAATTTGCCACAATCAATCAATTGTGAACCGATCAATTAATTGTAGCTTTTTTATAATTAAAAAAAAAAATCAATTAATTGGGTGTTTTTTATTTGTCTTATTTTTGTATCAGTGAAAAAGATTTTATTGTTGCAAAAAATGGTTAAAAGAAAAAATTCAAGTGAAAAATGAACTTGATGATGAACAGGGGGTGGTTTGCTCTGGAATTGCATATTATTTGCAAGGAGTTGTAAACAAGGCCCGAGGTCCGGTGTTCGTCACGGCATTCAGCCCTCTCTGCATGATCATCACTGCCATTCTCGGCGCCATCGTCTTGGCTGAAAAAATCCACCTTGGCAGGTACATTATGCCCTTTTTCCGGGCTTTAAATTCTCCGTCTCAATCCTTTATGTTGTACTCTTCTAGTGTTAATTTGAATTCAATTTAATTTATTCTTTAAATTGTTATGAGACTTTTAGCTTTTAATAATGACATAATTAATTTTGGATTCAAATTGTGGCGATGTGAAAGCTAATAAGGGATTGGGATAAAAAATGAAGACAGAATCCCAAACTATACTCACATTATTTAGAAGGGAAAAAAATGGAGGCAAATCATTCAGGTAATATGAATGGATCATATTTATCTCAAAAAAAAAAAAAAAGGAATAACAAGTATGTAATTTCAATAATAAACTTTTTTTTTTGAAGACAAATGTGATCGAACTATATAACTATTAACATCCAATCAACTTAATTTTTTAAATGAATGATTTACTTTACCAGTATTATAAGATGAATAGTTTAAATAAACAAGATAAACCTGAAGTGGACCCACAGTCCTCTCAACTAGACCCTCCAATTATGGAGGAAAGGTTTTCCATTTAGAAATTAGGTTATCTTATTAAAAAATAAAAATCTTACTAAAAAAATTTGTGAAGATTGAAACATGTTTTGGTGAAGATTGTAACTTATTGTTAAGGCAATGAATTGACAATGTTGTTTGGTTGCTTGTTTTGTTGTGATGTCAGTTTAATTGGGGCAATCATAATAGTTTTTGGACTATACTCAGTGGTGTGGGGTAAAAGTAAAGACCCTTTAAGCTCAGAAACAACATTAACAACAACTGAGAAAGACAAAGCCTATGCATTGCCAGTAGTTGATGCTAATAGATCAACCATTGTTGATGATACAAATGATTGTGAACTTTCTGGCAATAAGTTGAAGATTCCAGGAAAAACTCCTCTATCCCTAGAGCCATGAATGATTCAGAATATTGCACAAATGAGAATCTCTTGAGATCCTCTCTCTCTCTCTCTCTCTCTCTCTCTCTCTCTCTCTCTCTCTCTCCAAATAATGCACCTCTTATCTTTTTCATGTACGTCGAGATTCCAAATGTGGCTTGTATTCAATCAATATTATTATGAATTTTGTCAATAGACTTTTTTTTTTTATTGCATGCATCTGGCTTCAAATCTATATGTTCCAACGTATCAAATTTTGAGAATGTCGCACTTTCGATTGTAAGTGTTTTGGAATAAAGGGATAGAAATATATAAAAACAAATAATCTTTTGTCACTTGTTATTTCTATTGTGCAACAAAAGTATATGTTTTTTATCACGCTGGTCTTTCAAGTCATAATTTTGTTAATTTATTCCCAAAATTTTCAATTTAAGTTAAATAGTCCAATTCTAAATAGACTGTCTAATACAATACATTGTATATTTCTTCGATTGTTCATAAAAAAACTTGTTTGGAGAATAAATAAACTGTAAAATATGGGGTAATTATATTTCAAAAAATAAATACAAAGATAATGGGAAGTACAGAACAAAGCTTATTGTACAAATCTTGTATAAAAAGGAGCTCTCTCCCACTAGTTTAACAATTGGACAAAATGCTATTTCAAAAACATGTGAAAAAATATATGAAGATTTTAATTATTTTGATTTCGTCGACATGTTAATGATATCTTTGTGGATTGTTGTCAGCACGATGTTTAATAATGTAGTGCAACTCATTCTATGATGGGGTGTAAATCAAAATATTTGTGATATTTTTTTCCCAACCTTCACTGAACAATGATTTCCCCTTTAATAATTTAGGTTTGATTGGCTTTTTGTCCAATTGTGGATTGGCATATTATTTAGATAATAATTAATTTTTGGATTAATTTGGTTTATGAATGACATAGCTTGGCTTTCGGTATCAAACTGAACCAATCCAACCTACTTACACGTAAAAGATATGCACAAAAAATGTGTAAAAAAATTACACCCAAAAAAAATGCTATGTATGGTATGAATTGAAATTTAGTGTCGTGTTAGTCAACGTTTAAAATAAATATGAAAGGCACACATTTCATTATATGTGCATTTTTTTGTGTACATTTTATACGTTTATATGTACACTTTATTAGGATGGTGAGAAACCAAAGGAATAAAACAAAAATATAAATCAAATACACAAGAACACAAAGATTTGCACAGTTTATTTCAAAAATGAGCTACGTCTACCGTCATTGTTATTTCGTTATAATTTGAAAAGAGTTACAAAACAATATGGAGAGGCGACATTTCAACTATAAATGCATAATATTAAAACACAATATAATTGTAAAATACCAAAATTCCCCTGCTCTAAAAATTCAAATCAAGTGACTAGTCCAGATCAACACTACCCAGGATTCTTGGGACTACCACTGGGTATAGGGCTTGAAAGAAACAGTGTCCCCTGTTATAAGAATCAAATAGTGGTCCAACACTCCTCAATCTCTCTCCTTAACTTCCTACTTGTAGGGTCATTGAGCTTACTTTTAGACTCAATTTCGATAATCCGAACCGTTCACATTTTAAGATTTGTTGAGTATATCATACCTGTAAAAAATCAAGTTGATCGGATATCAGAAAGTATGTGTTCGAAAAATTGTTTATTAAATTTTTTTTTAAAATGGTTTGTAATTCAATGATCCGAACACATAGTTTCTGATATCTGATTAATTTGATTTTTTACAGATATGATATACTCAACAAATCTTAAAATGTGAACAATTCAAATTTTCAAAATTAAGTCCAAAAATGAGCCCAATAGCCCAACAAATAGGAAGTTAAGGAGAGAAATGAAAGAGGGGATCCTCATTGTGCATACATGGTTTTTTCCACTTCTTTCTTCTTTCTTTTTTTTTCTTTTTTTTTTTTGGCGGGGGGGAATTTTTTTTTTTTTTTTTTTTTTTTGGTTGGAGGTGGGGGTTAGTGTGCTTCAAAATTCAAAGCCAATGCACTTGGGACAAATCGTGACAAATGGCAATTAACTGCACAAGTACAGCTCCCCCGTGTATACAGAGAAAAGAACTTTGTCTCCCTTGTAATAATTGTGATGATTTTTCCCCCTTTTCTCTTTTTTAGGTTGAAGAAGACAAAACTCTGGTCAATCATTTGCCTGTTTTTGAGATTTTGCTGTCAATCATCGGTCTAAGACAATAAATAAAAATAACAAAGTTTGCTTAAGTACTGTTTGGTAATAACATTTTCAATTTTTAATTTATATTTACAAAATTTTTAAAAATTTAAATAAAAACTTGTTTGGTAAATTTTTGATTTATAAATTAATGATCTCAGTTTATAAATTTGGTCAAAAAATATAAACTCAAAAAATGAGTTTACGTTTTAAGTTTTCAGTTTTTTTTTTTTACCACCCAACACTAGCCACCACTCGCCATCATTTTCCACCACCGTCTTCCACCGCCACCACTCACCAGCCACCACCACCCTCCCACTCGCCACCACCACCCACCTGCCACCAACTCGTCACCACCTGCCACTACCATCCACCGCCAGCCACCACCACTCACCACCCACCCGCCGCCACCACCCACCCGCTACCACCACCATCACCCGCCACCCACCACCACCACCACCCACTCGCTGCCACCCGCCACCGTCACCCACCCACCCGCCACCGTCACCCACTCGCTACCATTTTCCACCACCGTCTTCCGCCACCACCACCGGCCATCATTTTCCACCACCGTCTTCCGCCGCCACTACTCGTCTCCAGCCACCGCCCGCCACCACTTGCCATTTCTCACTCTTTTTTATATTTTTAAAATTTTTTAAACATTTTGTCTAAACCAAACGCGTTTGTAATTTATGTTTTTCTAAAAATAAACAAAAAATAAACAAAAATCAGTTTATAAAATTTTTGTAAATATAAACTGAAAACGTAAACGTTACCAAACAGGCCCTTAGTGTTGTGGGAGAATGGGTGGTGAGGAGCCATAAGATGGTTAGGATGGGGATGTGAGAGTTGAGACAACTTTAAGAGAGGAGTCAGTTCAGCAGAACTCAGTTCCCCTAAGCTGAAGGACAGGTGGCTCAACCCACTTAGTTGGACACTTCAGAAGTTTCTCAAGCCCTGTCCCCTCCTGAATTACAATGACTCAAATCAAACCCAAAGGCACAAAGATCGGAGACCAATTGGGGAAGAATATATACATATACATACAAATGCATATGCACATATATGAGGAAAAGGGGAAAGAAAAATAAAAGGAAAATGACTAATCCATCCAATGGAAGATTATGCATTTAAGAAAGTTTTCATTGATGCACATTAAAAGGCATAACCAATCCCCACTGTCTGATATATACCACTGCAATTTATATTTAAAAACAAAAACACAAAAACACAAACAAAAACAAAAACTACTCAAGAGAATCCACATTTCTTAGTCACGTCATCACATATATAATATAACCAAACAGAGAGAATTGTGCCTACAGACTCCAACTGATTACTGACACTAGTTTTTTGAGTCCTAAACTGAATAGATTAAAACCCTAGTAGGTAAAGCTGAGAGTATGATACTATCACATACCACCAATCCCCACTCATTTAAGGAAAAAAAATAAAAAAACCGCCCGCATGCGCGAGAACACAATTACACAAAGTACATAATTGTACCTAGCGGAGGCCTCTTTTTACAGTCATCTGGCAAAACAGATTCTGCAGATTTAATCGCTGTCCTCGTCATCATCTGCAAATAAATGGGAGAACGTCGTCATCTCTTTTTTTTTTAATCTGAAATAGTAGCTAAAATCATGCATCCTGACGAATAATCAAACCAAGCACACACGACATATTGCAGTGAACCCAAACAAATGTACCAGTGAACTGAGAATAAGGAAAGCTGATGTAAATATCACACATTAATAAATAACTTCATCCGTGATTTCTAAAAGAGTACATAATGATCTGCAATAGGAAATTAAGTGAACTGCTTTTTCACCAATTATTGTTTTCAATAACTTAGAGAGGACATACATTCAACCTAAAAAAATTGCATGCACTGAAATGCTAAGGAAAACAAATTCAACCATTTGATTCCCAATGGAAGCCAAGCACCCTATAAAGACTGGGATACTCTTATTGTGTCCATATGGCGTGATGGCCTGTTTGGTGTAGCCTTTCTCAAGCTGACAATCAGTTTTTTTCAACTTATTTATGTTATTTTAGTCTCATAAGCAAGTAAACAGAAGATAAATCAAATACTAGAGCTGTTTGGTGCAACTTAGATGAGCTGCTTATAGCTTTTTTATTAGGGAAGTCTATACCAGACTATTTGGTACAACTTCTACTTACACCTTATTAAGCAGCAAAAATAGCTTAAATAAGTTGGAAAAAAAACCGATTATCTAGAAGCTGGGAGCTGAGTGAGGGTTGCTTTTGGCTTCAGTTTTCTAATTATCAGCTTACAATAAGCTGCACCAGGCATACTCACTTTGGCATACATTTCCAAAATATACATAAACAAATAAAATAAAAAGAATGAAAGAAACTATAAGCTGCAACAAACAAGATCAATGTATGGTTACCAATGTCCAAGATGACTTGGTTTGTATTCTTACCTTCGTTCAACTCTTCACTCTGGCTGTCATCACCATCTTCAACATCATCAGCATCATCTTCATCACTACTGCTATCAGTATCTTCTGCATCATTGCCTTCAGTTTCAACAGGTATTTTGGGCTTTGGAGGAGGTACAAAACTAGTTGTAGACCTTCTGCGTGTACTTGAGACAATGTTGCTCATGTCAATGCCTTCAAGTTCTTTTGCTCTGTCCTTTCTCTTTTTGACTTCTTTGATTTCTGAGTATAAAAATCACTCAGCATCACTCATTATGTAACATGAAAAGAATCAGATTGGATTAGAGCCTAAAACTGAGTCACCGATTCTAGGATGAGAAGTAATTCAAGTGGCACATGGTCAACTATCAAACTATTACTCAGTAAAAAATAATAACCCAATCTAAATGACTCAAGTTCAAGGCAAGAGTGCATAATCAAGAAGAGAAGACATCACGGAATTCTAATTTAATAAATATGATTATTTAAAAGAAATATAAAAAGAAAAAGGAAAAAATAAAGAATTTTTAGCTTCTGCAAATTTCAAATCCTCTCTAGTTTTCAATTCTTTTTCAGAAGAACATTGTGCATTCTATTTGAAACAAAATAGGTTGTCCATCATACATACTCTTGTGAATGACTTTTTCGTCTATAAAAGAAAATGTCCTTAATTAAAAGAAGGTCGTATAGGAGTGAGCTACAATGCGGAATCGGACATATTACCTAGTTTACCCAAGTCAATTTTTTATGGTTTTATGATCAGTCTCACCTAAGTTAATGGCCTGCTTCACACACTGATGCTCAAACTCAAAAACAGACCTTGACTTACTATAGAATCGTATGCGCAATCTTTTGGGTCAGGAATATAAATCCTAATTTCTCATTCCTCTCAATATAATGTATCTTCATAAAACAAAGAATCTCTTCCATGTCAAAAACTTCCAAGTCGCGTGAATTAGTTTCTCATCAATGCTATTATGGACGTGTAAAAAATTCATGGTCTGGATTCTAACAAATAACAAGCTTTGGTTATCATAAAAAAAAACAAGGGACTCTTAGGATTCACCCCAAGTCCACTCAATAATCAAATTGTTCACTATGTTTTTCACATAGATCCTCATATTCACAAGTTGAATATCATTTAGGCCACAGTCACTTGATCAGAAGTAGTATCCATTTCATATCGAACTTATTCTATAAGGGGAATTTGACCTATGGGTTTTCCATGTATTTTAACTCTATTTCAGGTCATGAACAAACAATTCAAAACAAGACTTAAATGTTGGGATGGACATTGAATTCCCCATCCTATATCCCACTAAAACTACCTCTTCGTTTTGTTGCCTTGCTCAAATAGGTCCAGGGTCAGGAAGGCAAAGAGATCCTACCACAGACCAAAACAAAAGATTTGAAGTTTCTGTACTCATCTTAACCTCCTTAACTAGCGAATTGGTTTTCTCTAATCAACATTCATAGCAATAAGTACCAGAGATCATTACCAACACAAATGTCATTGGAATGCTCACCTTTCTCAGAAGGATCTTTGGACAATCCCTCTCTTGAGAGTATCTCCTCTAGCTCTTTTATTACAAAGGCCTCGCGTTTATTCTCAGATACCTGCTTGGCTCTCTTATAAACTACTGGAGGAACACTGTAAAATATAGTTTTTAAAAAAATAATGTTAAGACATCAACATTGAAAAAGTGTCAAAGGCCCAGGCTAATAAATGGCTAGTCAAAGAAAAACCTCATCCCACAAGATTTGATTATTGATTTTAGATGTTCCACACGTTTCCCATATGCAGGAGCTGCTACTTCTTTCTTCTGCATTTCACGAAGAAGATGAAATTCGGGCGACCAAATTGTGGCAAACACAATATTTAAAACAGAAAAAGGGAAATAGAATAAAAAAGAAATATCACCTTCACAGGTTTTTCAGCAGAGGATTGAGATTGATCATCTTCAGATGCATTTCCACTAGCTTCTGCATCATTATTTTCCTCTGATGTTTCTGCTAGCTTGATCCGCTTCTTGCTAGACACCTTGGTCTCCTTTGCAGGTCTTTTAGCCTTCCTGGGCTCTTCAGATTTTTTAATTTTTCTTTTGGGGGCAACTTTCTTTTTTGATTTTACTTCATCTTCTATCTCCTCACTTTCGCCATCTAAAGAATCAGAACATCCTCCACTGCTGACCTTTTTTGATGCTTTGCTAAGAATTTTTTTCTCAGAAGTTTTCTTCTTCACATCACTTGCAGGTTCAGAAACTTTAAGGGATTTTAATACCTAATAGACAACAAAGTAAATCAACACAAGGTCATTTTACATGCCATTTCAACCACAAAGAACATGTCACAAACAAGTTTCACTCACCTCATCTACTTGCTCACTTATAAACTTCTTGAAGGGATAAAGAGTATTTTTCTCAAGCTCGAGATCTTCCTCCAGAAGTTGACGAACTCCAGCCATCGTAATTTTACTGGGGAAAAAAAGAATTCAAAAAACAAACAAATAAAAAACAAACTTGTTTCATTGACCAGAACCACACAACTAAGAATTTCATAGGAAACTTACATAATTGAAAAAGATGATGAATACGGAAGTATAGTGACATATAAGTAAAACTGAAGCAACAACAGGAGCAGCAGCAATAAAAATAATAGCCACTACCACAACAACAATAACAATACAAATAACTAACAGTATAACCAATTCAAAGAATGATAACATACTCAGAATTAGCTTTTAGGTAAGAAGCTCTTTTTTTAACAGCCTCTTTTATTGTGCCCTCACTTGGAACTTCTTTCTTTTCAACAGCTCGAGTTTCCTTAGTTTGAACTTTGCTTTTTTTATGTTCTGTTAGAAGGCCCATTACTGGAGAGTCTTCCATTTTATCTTCGTCTTCAGAGCTAGATTCCTCCACATCTTTCTTCATTTCCTCTTTTTCAGGTGACTTTGCCACTTCTACCTTCCTTGAAGCAACAATTTTCTCCACCGTCTCAGCTAAACTCTTGGACCCATTGTCATCATCACCATTCAAGCACTAGAATTTAGATCAAGAAATAAACATTAAATAAATTGCTCGTAATTTCCATAAAAAATGAAGAAATAATTATAGAACCATTTATATTTAAAAAGTACCAAAGTAGTAAATTTTCACATTCGGCTGCATCAAAATAATAAAGGATCTAGAAGAAAAGGAAGAATTGTGTCAAAGGCTTCAACTTCCTAAAACATTGAAGACAAAAAATAAGCAAAATCAAGAGTCACTGTAATTTCTAAAGTTACACAGAAGATTCATCTTAATCAATAAATTCCAGCAAATAAACTTTCTGGGATGATAAAATGATTAATGACTAAATTATTCGCTAAAATCAATGAATTGCAAAGCTTTGGATGGAATATTATTTGAAGTCAGGGCATATACAATTTATGGTTGCTTACAAGGTTCATGACCCCATGCTACGTTTTGGTAGTCAATCCAACATTAGCAATAGAGTCAAGGGCCTGTGCTAAAATAAAAGAACATTTCCCTAATAGAAAAAGATTATAAGCCTCCAATCTTCAATAAAAACCATTAACTTGAGAGAGGAATTGGTTTGTTACTAAGCCAAGTCAAAATCAATGTCATCATAAATAGTGCCTCATACTAACTATATGCGTCAAGTTTACCACCATTAACTAGGCTGGTTAAGTGCACGCCTTTTTCAAATGGTAAACAAAAAACATTAATTCCAATTATCTAGAGTAGAGACACAAAGGGGACACAATCCATGATCATGGAAACAATACAGCAGATGCACAAAAACAAAGCTCCCATCCTAAACTTAAATCACCTCAAAATTTAGAACAAAACAAAAAAATAAAAAATAAAAAATTTGAGCAACCCCCTTAAACCAAAAATTAAGGGAATAGAGCAAACACTCTTGCATCTACATGTTGGCATCTCAAGCTTTTCAATGGTCCACCTATTTCTCTCCCTCCATATCCTCCACACAAGGTAAAGAGGGGCCCAAATTGGCTTGGCCCTTTTCTGGGTAGAACACGCTATAACAGCTTTAAGTAATAGCCAAGTAGGGCATTTTATTAAATAACAAAATAGGGAAAGCCCAATGATTTCCAAAGATAAAGATAATCAAATTCCACAGGTCTCTGACAGCCATACTGTGTGATAACAATTGACTAAAAGTTTCCTACATCTTCCCACACATACAATACCAATTGAGAAGCATCTTCTTCCCCCATGCAAACAAATTAAATTATAAATAGTCAAAACAGCCTCTGAAGCAATCAGATTATTTCCTGACCAGACTTCAAACTGACATCAACCTCTAGAAATTGATGCCAAACTGCTGGGGATCAGTGTTTTAAAAAGCTCTAGGCGCATCGAGGCGCCAAGGTCACTTGGAGCCTAAGCGTCGAGGCGGGAGGCAAGGCGCGCACCTCACCAAAGCGAAGTGCAAGTTATAGAAGTTAAGCAAAATATTAATATAGCACAATTTTCAACATAAGCAAATATTTAATATGTATATTATTAATTTTTTTAATAAGAAGAGAAGAAGAAAAAAACAAATTTAATTTTTAATATATATATTATTTTATTTATTTATTATATTTTTTAAATAATGTGTTTCAATTAATTTTTTTATTTTATTTTATATACATGTGTATTTTTTTTATTACTATGTATAAGTATATATTATATTTTACATATTATCTATAACTATATTATATATTATATAACAAGTATTGTATAATATTATATATATATGAATCAATTATATTTTATATATTATCTAATATCTATAAGTATATTATATATTATATATTATATATATATATAATAGGTATATATATATGAATCAGGAAAATAGAGAGAGAGAGAGAGAGAGATCGCAATCGCAAGAGAGAAGGCGAGAGAGAGCGATCGCGAGAGAGAAGACGACGAAAGAAGAAAAGAGAAGAGAAGACGAAGCAGAAGAGAAGAAGCAGAGAGAAGAGAAGCAAAGCAGAAAAGAGAAGAAGAGGAGAAGAGAGCAGAACCTGCGTGGCGTGGTGTGTACTTGTCGCGTCTTCTTCTTCTTCTCCACTAGGGTTTTTTTTTTTTTTAATAATGTTTTTGTTCTTTTGACTCACGTTTTGAAAATTTTATACTGTAAATGTGATTTCATCCCATGTGGGTATCCACACAGAAAGCCAAGGCACACAAGGCGCTCGCCTTGCGCTTCGTACTAAGGCGCTCGCCTCATCGCCTAGGCAGTGCTTCCCCTATGTCGCCTCGCCTCACCATGCGTGCGCCTAAGCGCGCTTTTCAAAACACTGCTGGGGATGCCAACTACAGGTAAGAGACTGAGATTGTTTAATAAAACTGAAAATTTTAGAGCTTGTTCAGTAAAATTATATTTAACAATGAACTTGTCACTTAAATTTAATTTCAGAATCACCTTCTACTAAGCATTTTCAGTGGCAAGTGATATGTCAAGTTTCTCTAGCTAAAAATTCAGGCCCTATTCAAGTTATTATTTTCACGTTGTAACTAACTATCTTTAATTTTATATTTTTTGTAACTAATTATGCATTTTGAAAAGCACTTAACTACCGTACCATCAGTTGGCCAGCAGAAAAACATAACTACCATAATTTTATTTGTGCAGTCTGAACTGTGGGCTTAAATAGCTAACAAGAAACAGTAGACAAGCTTGGGGACAAGATATGAACATAAAGACTGTGTGCCCCCTAGTGGGTATGTTCTTGGATTGATTACCAACTATGAAGCACGGATACTTCAAATAGGAAGACGTATCCGTATCGTATCCGTATCGGATACCGATACTTCTTGGATACTTACGGATACGTATCTAATACTTATTAAAAATATCGGATACTTCTTAATTAATTTTTCATTAATTTTAAAGTATCGGATACTTAGTTTTGAAGTATCGGATGCTCCAAGTCACATATTTTGAAGTATCAAATGCTCCAAGTCTTATATTACTCTTTTACGAAATTAGAATTGTATAATTTCTTGCATAACATCATAAAATATAATTGCGAGGATAAATAGAATATTTTTACAATACTTTGCTTAGTTTTTTTATAAAAATAACATAGTAAGCTAAAGTAATAGAATTCATCAAATTGACATATCTTCATTATATCATGCATGTCCCCTATAACTACATAGAAGCAAGGATTAATAAGATAATATAACAATAGTAAAATTAAGTATCAATAAATAAATAAGCAAATAAACTTGCATAGAATATTTTTGACTAGTGCAAAAGGAAAAAGCATAGGGTCAAGTTGTGAATTATTTTGATATTATAATATCAACATATTAGACTTGATATTGAAATGAAATATTTGCAAAACTTATTGAAAATTTAAAAACTAAACTAGCTACTGCCTTAAATTAATACCTAATTCTTAAAGATTAGTATTTTGCATCATAAAGTTACTGTGGTTTCTCAACATTCTTGAACTTATGTGTAACTCACTGCTAATAATTTTTTTATTTTTTATTTTTTACAAACGTATCCTAACCGTACCCGTATCCTACTTTTTTAGGTTTTGCTGTATCGCCGTATCCGTATCGTATCGTATCCATACCTCGTATCCGTATCCGTGCTTTCTAGATCACCAGATGGTGTTTTGCATTTTAGGAGTTCTCTTCAGTCATGTATTACTATGTCACTCAGATTTTGATTGCTATTGATTCCTGGAATCCTTTTGGTCAGGTTGCAACCTCATTTTCTGGCAGACAAAACCTTATGAATGAGGAAGTTTTTACTGAGTGTGCCACTTGATTTCAAAGACAACTAGCCAGAGGTGGTTGTCTATGAGGTCACCAACGACAGTGGTCAGAGGTGGGGGTGGCTGCAGGTGGTGACTGGTGGTTGTAATGAGAGGTGGGTGGTGGCCAAAGGGGCCAACTTTTTTGTGGTTACAAGAATTTAGTAAATTTTGTGAACTATTTACAAGTTTTAGAAAACAAAAATAGACACCAAATGAGTTTTTGTTTACAGTTTTCAAAATTTTTGTAAATTTAAACGAAAAAAACTACAAACATAAACGTTACCAAATACAAATAAAACTCCTAATTAAACTATATTTAAAAATGAATAAATATAAATAGTATTTGAATCCCATACTAAAATTACATGGGTCCATCTTGCCATCTTACTATGACATAACTATTTAAGATTTAAGGTTATTTTTAATTGTTGGATTAAGTTGAATATGATAAGTATAATGAGATGGAGTCATATTATTTCATAGGATAAAATTAGGTTAGAAATATCAGATAAATTATGCACTTAGGATATGCCAAAATTAGTGTGCACACATTCCCCATCAACAAGGCTGTAAGCATTAAAGTTAAACATCACAACGCAGTCTTGATATATATTCAATCACATCCTTGCAAAACCGATACTTAACAATATGAAAACAATAATAATTTTATACTTAACAATATGAAAACAATAATAATTTTACTTTAAGCACAAGAAGCTAGGAATGAGTAAACTGAAATGGTAGCTTTTTACGACCCACTGTAAAATATCCTAATGAAGAGCTGCAAGTATCAGTATTCTGAAGCCAAATGCTCTTGGATGGGTGGTTGATAAAGGGGATAAAAAAGTCAATTGCTTTCTTTACCACTGTTTTCATATCATGCTTCTAAACTAGCCCTGATTTTTCAGTCAGCCAAATCAAACAATCAACATAAATGCTAAATGTTTACAATTGTGCAAGTAATCAAGATTCATCAACTCTTTGGAATTCGGTAAATGTCACTTAATACTCAGAGAAAAGGCAATGGAAGGAACCTGAAACAACAAAATGCTCCACTACCCAACTGAGGGTGAAGTTAGTTAGTTGTGAAGTAATTAGAAATTAAAGAAAGTTTCTTAATATATCTTGCATGGAGACCAAGTTTAGTATAACTATTTATATACACATGTAATGAAGATTTCTAGGAAAGAATTGGTGAATAAAATTCAGATAGTACTTTTTTTTTTTTTTTTTTTTTTTTTTGTTACTCTTCTTTTCTCTTCTTTTGAAGGACTGGTTTTAGCCCCATAGCAAGTGATATTTAAGCCACAGAACCCTATTTTAAAATCAGATTTTGCAACGTCCACCCTTGATCTGAGTGGATTCCCCACTTCACTACATCAAATGTCTGATATGATTGACCTGGAATTGACAAATAAAGATTTAGAGGGAACATAGATCATACAATGCATCCATGAAGGGACACCTCAGTGGCTGATGAACTACACTCCCAAATAAGTTACTCAAGTTGCAATTTTCATACAGCTATTTGAAGAAACAATGTGAACAAGTTTAAACAAAGCAACTACAAACACAATCCAACTCATAAAATGCACGTGTTATTCACATAAAATGCAGACAAGTTCTTAACTCCAGGGAAGTACCTCCAACAAACATTGCTTAATAAATCTCTTATGTACATCCAATGCATAAGTCTCTAATCCCAAGTCCTTCTCTAATAACCTCCGAACACCCTCAAAAGTCAACGAACTGCATCCAGAAACAAACCAAAATAATTAAACAGTATTTCAGTAACTACAGACATACTCAGAGCCTTCACTCTATTAACAAATGCTTGGTCAAAGCATAGAAAAGTACATGAGCTGACTCAAGATCATGAAAATATACATATATATATATATATAAATATAAAATGTACAAATAACAATTCTTCATATAAAATAGTGACAAATGCAAAGGATTAATACAACAAAAAGAACCAAAAATAAAACTGCAAATCTAGATGATAAAGATCTTTTATTAAGATATAAATCAAATTTAAAGGACTAAGAGGAGTTGGAAACAAGAAAGCTTGAGATTATAACTGAACAAGCAACAAACCATAATACGATCATTTTTGAAGGACAAACATTGAACGTTTTAGCAGACAATGGATAAAGTTTGCCAAGACCTTGCACAGATGATAAGAGTCGATTAACAAGAAAGCGAAAAAAGAAAAAAGAAAAAAGAACACACTATTCTACAAAGGAAAATAATTGGTTAAAGAAGAAAATAAAAATGACAAAACGGTGATACTTTTTTCTTTTCCATAATACTGTTTGGTAACATTTTTATTTTGTTTTCTATTTTTGTTTTCAACACAATGAAAATTGGAAAGAAAAACAAGTTTGGCAATTGTTTTCACTTTCCAAAAAATGGTAAAAGTTTTCAAAATTTCCAACATTATAGGAAACAAAAAAAAAAAATGTTTTCTCTTGGTTTGAAAAAGAGTTTTCATTCCCTCCACCCTCCCCCACCCCTCTAGTCACTCCCCCTCCCTCCAACAACTCACGTAATATGTCTTCTTCTTTTCTTTTCTTTTCTTTTCTTTTTTTCTTTTGAGTGTTTTAAAAGAAAAGACTCTCAGGTTTTCCCCTAACCCCACCTCCAGTGAGACTAGGGGTAAAACCCCGTTTATATGCAACCACCTGCTAGCCTCACATATCAAGCTAAGTAGGGACTCAAACTTAAAACCTCCTGGTTGTTTAGCTACGGACTTTCCATTCGAGAGCTAGAACTCAAGGATTCATTTTGTGATATGTGGCTTCAAGAACGGAAGTCTGTTGGGAATTTGAGGATGCGGTGAAAGTTTTTATACGTTTGTGGTTATGGGTAACCAAGTTAAAATCTTTTGCAAAGAATCTAAATTTGGAAAAAGTTAGTTCTTGGTAAGTTTTTAGGAAGGAAATAAGCAAATAGTATTGGATAAGATTCGAACAATAAAACTTTTAGCATTCAAGAGAGGTGAGTGAGACCAAGAGGTGAGTTTACGAGGTTGATAGGAGCTAGAAAGATTTATTAGAGGCCAATACAAAAGCAGGGAAAAATCAAAATTTGAACAATGACAGAGAAAAATAAAGAGATTGGTGGGATGATGCTAGAAGAGTACGTAAGCACATAACTCTATCTAGAAAAGAGATGCTAAAAGATCTTTTGAGCATTAGTGCACTACGGTAGGTAATAAGAAGCAACTAACAAGGAAATTTTTCTAAGACACGTACAGAAGAAAAAAAATTGGTTAGACAAATACATATTTTTGAGTTTCAAGTTTCAACCGGCAACAACGATAGGTGTTGGAAAGTACTGTTTCAAAACAATGCAACAATTTTATGAGTTGTGATTTCTAGACAAGTATGGATGCAACTTCCAATTTAAACAAATTTGAAAAGGAAAGGTGGAGAAATTAGTGATCCAAACTAATTAGTTTCCGTAAGGATTAACTACAAGATAATTGCAATGATGCCTTCTTTTAAGACCCCATTCATTTAGTTAAGAGAGCTTTGAGGAGATCATTTGCAAAAGTGTTAATTGGTGGTATCCTAAAACTCACAAGCATAGTTGCGATCATAAGATTTTTTAGCTTAGAGGTCATGAGCAAATATTTTTCCATTTTATTCTTTATTGTTTTAAGGTAATATCCAAACGAGGGATCTACCCATGCTAGCATAAGCTATAACCAATAAATGATTGAAAAATAACAAGCAATTGGTAACAAAATTTAGGATGTGGGGTAAATATACATCTTAGAAGGAGAGAAAAAAGTTGCTTGGGATTCTTTGATTGCAATGTCTCATGAGGTAGAAGACATACTTGGGTCAAGACGTTGTTCCATATTCTACGCACCCACTTTATCCACACTTTTCTTAGTTCTTCATTTGTGGCACTCAAAACTACGGAAAAGATTTAGAAAACCTTCAACTAGAGATGAAGAGGAATGAGTCTTGAATAATTTTTTTGATCAAAATTTATCCCCAAAAAAAATTAAATTTTTTTATCAACAAGCGAAAGTGCGATTTTATTAAAGAAAAGGAAGAGAAAGAAGAATGTACAATGGGAAACAAGTAGTCCTTGAAAAAAAAAACACTCAAAATTGCATATCACACACCGTTCTCCAATATCTCAGGGTCGAGACATGAAGAGAAAATGGCGTACATTTTGTGCTTTTTAACCTTGTTGGTCATAAACATATGCAGGGGACAAGTGGAGAATTTTAATTCTAGGCCCTGTGAGAATGGGATAACCAAAAAAAAAACAGAGTTTGAGAGTGGCTGCTTCGACTAGGCCCAGGAACATGAATTTCTCCTATAAGCTACAACACTCATCAAGACCACTAAAATGAGGTTATTTACCTTTGTAGTACTCCTAGATGCAAAGAACCACTACTAGGCTACAAGGTCCAAAGAAAAAAAAACGCAGCTAACCTGCAAGTCTGTAACACTAGGGCTACATCTCGGGCTTGTACAACGTCATTAGGGAACAACCATCAATGTGAAAAGGGAACTGCAGATGACAGACACAACACACATCTACAGATGATGTCAGATTATATATTATTGGTGCAAGTTTTGTCTCTTTGGAAAAATAACCTCAAAAATAATTGATTTGATGGGTTCTATAGGGCTTAGTCTCTCATATTAGATTCAATCTTTCGACAATCATCTGCAACACAATAATAGTGTTTGAGATGCAAGTTCCCGTGGTATACCCCTTTAAGGGCCATGTATCACTAAATAGATGCTTCCACATGGCACACTACAGTCAAAATCACTTTTCATAAGTTTTCTTCTTTTTTTTTTTTTTTGATGAATATCAGAAGTTTTCTTCTTCACGCCACTTTTGAGAACTTAAACTTAATACGTAATCCTTCACCCGTAGTTATACTTGAGGAAATGTGCTAGGAAATTCCGATAAAAGTTCCATTACATGTCATCACCAGCTTGAGTACAGTAAACATGCCAAACCATAAAGAAGCGCAGGGCTTGTGGCCTATGCATGCACATTTTAATGTGGAAGGTTCGTACAAGGCAAGTGTCTGTCTACTAATTTCCCAAATCCTAACTAATTTTTTTTTTTCTTTCTACCATACCCAATCCAAATAAACTTATCTGTATTGGTTTAAACAGCTTTGCTGCAGAACCCTAATACTAATATCTCTGACCCAAAACTACCATTTCCGATTTGCTTGGTGTTTTCCCTATTTTGGTTTAAACAACTCGCAAATAATCAATCACTCTCTCTCTCTCTCTCTCTCTCTCTCTCTCTCTCACACACATGTAGAAACACTCCGAATTATATCTACGGAAATATACCAAACCGATTGAAAAATTCTGTTTGATCTGTATCTGCCTCATAACCCACAAAAATTCAATGCTCTCGCAGTACAAAAAATTAAAACTTTAACCTAAACAAAACTAACACAAAAACACATAAAAAATAAAGACAGAGATAAAATAGATGAAAACCCTCGGCAAATTGAAAACCGTAAAAGAAAAGGACTGATATGATTGAACATGTGTATGTATCCATTGATATGAATGTATATATCGAGAATTGAAATTACGTAATAGTTGAAGAGAGAGAGAGAAAGAGAGAGAAGAATACTCGGCTTGCTCCTTGAAATGGCGAACGCGAGAGACCATGGCAAGCTTTATCTGGGACTCCGTATGGCCTTCCTTGGCCTCCACCTCCTTGGTCTCTTCTGTGACGGCGGAGCCACCGTGAGACTCCTCCACCTCCGCCATTTTTTGTACTCCAAAAAAATTCCAACTCCACCCACCGAATCTCTCTCTGCGACGGTGCCGTGCTGTGCTGTGAGTAGGAGACTTTAATACACCCTAAAACCTCCGAATAGAGGACGAGTGTTCTCTTCTCTCTCTCTCTCTCTCTCTCCTCACTCTCTCTTAATAGGAGTCCATCTGATGACAAATCGGGACACGGTGTCGGTGCCCGGATAAAACGGATCCGGGTATTTGGCCTTATATTTTTATTTTTTGCTTTTATTTTAATATTTCAAAATAAAATATAAAAAAATTACTATTATCATTTTTTTGTTATATTCAGTTTTTACAAATATATTTTTCATAAATTTATAAAATACTAAAAGTTTTTTTTTTTAAATGATTGTTTTTTAAGAAAAGTAAAAACAATTTTCACAAATAATTTATCAAATAAATTTTTTACGTTAATTTGAAGAAAAAAAATTCCACTTTATAAGTATAGAAAGATAGAAAATTATAACAATATAATAATACCAAACATGATTTTGGAATCACAATCTTTATGAATAATAATTCCACTTTTTTAAGTATAGAAAGTAGGGGTGAGTAGCGGATACACCGATCAGTCGAAACCAATCGAACCGAACCGATCCGCCGCATTTTGGACGGTTGCAGATTGATTTTCTCCAATCCGTCAATTTGGCGGACGGATGGTAGATTTGAGATTCTTTTGACCGCAACCAAACCGCCAAACCGCGAGCATCCTTAGTAATTTATAAGATTTTGTATTTTTAATTTGTTTAAATATTTTGTTTGTGTTTTCAATTGAAAAAGAGTTTAAATATTCTGTTGAAAAAAAAATTTCAACTTGAATATATTTTTTGAATTATAAAAAATAAACGTATTATTTATCTATATTTTTTTATTTTTAAATCTAACTCTAAAAGTAATAAATATAAAATATGATATATGCTGGTTGGTTTTTGTTTTCAAAAACATATATAAATGTAACAATATAGAAACATACAATTTCTACTATTACTCTGTTCATGGTTTTGATAGTTTGAATTATTTTTATATTTTAAGAATCACAGATTGTAATATTTTATGTGAATGAGGCATGTAATGATTGTGATATTCTAAAATTTCAAATTTTCTTTCTTTGGATGAGGCATGCGGTAATTGTAATATTTTTTTAAGTCATTGACAGTAATACTTTCTTTTCTTTTTTTTTCTTTTTTTTTTGAGGAAGTGCACAAGTTAAACTATGTTGAAAATTTATAAAATTTCAAACCGCCAAACCAATTCGCATCCATCCGCCAAACTGCCAATCCGCTCAATCTACATCCGCCGGATTGGCGGACGGATGCAGATTGATTTTCTCCAATTCACCAATCTAGCAGATGGATGGCGGACTAAAGGTTCTGTGGCCGCAACCGATCCGCACCCACCCCTAATAGACAGAAAATTGTAATAATACCAAACATGATTTTTGGGTCACAATCTTTATGAATAATAATTGAGAAATATTGATCATATTGTAATGTTTCTATCATGGTAAGAAATAATACGAAGGCAATCATATATGAACTAACGTAAGTCCAAGGTTAGTCCTAAAATTTTTGAGGTTTAAGGCAAAATTTTAAAATTGAGATTTTTTATTTGAGCTTGATTTGTATTTAACTTGTTAAAGGTTTGCTCAAAATCAACTCATTATGTAAGTTAAGTTCTAACAATTTACTACTCAATAAGTTTTTGTGCATTATAAAAACTTAAGCTACTCGAACTTAACTTGTGTTCGGCTTGCTAAAAACTTAGTCGAGATCGACTCGTTATATAAATAAGCCAGGGATGATCCTAGGTTGGGCTTGACAAATTTAGAAGTATTCACAAATCAAATTGGTCTACTATTAGAATAAATTAAGAGTCGAACCGGTTCATACAATTTCAAAAAAAATTAAATTGTAAATCGTTAAACCTATGTAACTATACTATAACTGAACTATAAAAATTAGTAAATTTTATGTAACAAAAAATGTGAAATATATATTTTATAATAGTAACTAAATTAATAAAAAGTAATTTAGTTAAGTTGGTTAGGATTTATCAAATTTACAATAAAAACAAGGTTTCAAATATTTCTAATAACATTTATATTTGTATTTTTACATACGGTTCTATCATTTCGAAACAAAAACTACTAAAAATCGGGCTAAAATCGATTTACCATTCTTTTGAACACCCCTAGACAAATCATCTTTTATAATAATTTTATTTATAATTTTTTTGGTTTAAATAATTGCTAAAATATAATATTAATTAAAAAAGTAAATGAAAATTTAAATTTTTTTTATATTGCAATATAATGTTAGGATTTAACCCGAACCAAGTTGACTTTAATCGGATTTGTTCGGTTCTTAGTCTCTCTCTAACCCGAACCAATTCGATCCATTCCACAATTGGACCTGCAAAAACACCCAAATTAGCTCCAAAATCCACAATCCATATATATAGAGAGAGAGAGAGAGATATATCTCACGCACATTTTAGACAGATGAAGATGGTGGTTCACCACCCGATCGAGGTGGCGAAGACGGTGTTGGAGGTGGCGGATGTGGCTTGGACCGCCGTGGAACGTTGCCACCGCCATCACGACAAGCACGCGGCCGCGGCGGCTGCTCCTCCATCGTCGGAGGAAGAATTGGAGTCTCTAAGATCCGAGAATAGCCGCCTGAGGGACTTGCTCAAACAGAACCTCAGTCTCCTTCAAAATCTCTCCGAATCTCCTTGTTTATTAGAAGATTGCCCTTCTGATGTAAGCGAATTCACCTGTAATTTTGTTCCAATAGTTGAACCTTCGAATTTATGTGTTTCTGTATCTATTGTTTAATTCGATATATATAAACTGGATAGTCAATCGGTTGACTTTTTATTGATCGAAGTCCCACAAAAAGTAAAGATTTTTGTTTAATAATTTGGATTTAGCGAAATGTTTAGAAATTGGATTTTTGCATATGAAAATCATTAACATTGTTATATGATTGAGTTGTCTTCTGCGTTTTAATTTTGCTTAGTGGAGTGCTTAGGGGTGGTAAAAAATGGACTTTTATATGCACCCCTATTCGAATGTCTAAACAACTAATAAAAGTTTTGGAAGGAAAGAGTTGATAATGATGCATATTCATATGAACTTTAATTTCTTGCAGTTTCAAGTTATTGAATAATTCGTGAAATGGTATGTATGAGTAGCAAGTCAAGAGACAATTAGTTGTGTACAACAAAAACCTGTGTAGATTTTGATTATCGTAAATAGAAATGTTAGGGGACAGGAAGATCTAAATTGACATGTGTTGTGGTAGTAAAAAGGTTTTGAATGTATTTAATTTAACCGACCATATGGCCTTGATGGAGTGGAATGGTGGAAAAGATTCATATAACTGATCTCACCTCATTGGGGGGTCTGGGACACAAGGCTTTGATTTGTTTGGTTTGGATCTGATATTGGAATTGATGCTAGGATAGAAGACTATTACAATCGCAACAGTAGGAAAATATAGAGAGAAACAATGTTTGTTTCCATGTTTAATGCTTGTAATATGTAGCCAAGTTCATTATACCCTTCTACTATTTTGGGTCCAAGTTTTGTTTTTTTGGTGAATAGTTTTGAAATTCCATGAAATGCATTGTGTATTTTCTCTTTCTCACTACTCCTAGCACAATTTGTTTATAGAGATTTTTCAATCAAATCATCCATGGAATTATGATTTTGATGTGTTGTGATTTTTATCTAGAAAGTGGGCGAAATTTGGTTACTTGTTTGTTTTCCACCTGCAGCTATATGATCGTCTCGTGGACACTGTGGATTCTGAAAAGTTCTTGACTCAGATTAAATCCCTCCATCATGAATATGTCGGTGGAACTGACCCCAAATTTCCTTTCAAGGAGTCCTCAGGTTCTTTTGTTTTTTTTTTCCCCATCTACTGACAATCTAATTATTGTGTTAATGCCGTTTTTGAAATCTTTTTTGTATTTGGTCAATTTGTTGATTGCTGGTTACTTGGTTTGGTTTTTTTCTTAGGAGCGGATTTACAGTCAGCTGAAATACTAATTAATGTTTCCCTCGGAGAACCAAGTTGGTGGGTTTGGGTCACTGATGAAATGGTTCCTAGTGATGTTGAAGAACAGAGTGGAATTGACAATGAAAGTTATTTAGTTCTTAGCGAGGAACATGTTGTTGATGGGGTTGCCAACTTTATGGCTAGATGCATTCTCTCAAACCCAAAAACTCTGGTATATAACAACCAGAATATTTTGCTCTTGTTTCATTTGTGAAATAAAATAGCATGCATCTAACATTGTTTTTGTTCCCTGGAGTTGCAGAGTATGTCACCTGAGGAGTTGCAGAAAAGTAAGCTGCCCTTTAAATTAATTATTTTGATCATTTGGATTTTATGATTTTTGTGACTTTTTCCCAGCTATCTTATTGGTAGATATAAAATTTTCAAAAGTTCAATTGTTAATATCCTTGCTAAGTGATTTCTTATTTGTATCTTGGTTTGAAATGGAACCATTATTTTTTTTAAAATTTTTGGGACAAAACAAAAATTTGTCGAGAAGTTGTATTGGGACATTTTGAAATTGTTGAAAGAAAAGAACTTGCTATTGCATTCATAGCTGTGTTATTTGATGCTGGTGGTGATTTCTTAACATGAATCTGAACTTGCAGCTCTGACCAAAGCGTTGGGCGGCATGAACAAGTTTGAGAAGATGTTACATATTTGGCATGCTGGGACTATGTTTTGTACCCTGGCCACCTGGGGACTTGCTCTAGCAGGGTGAGTAATTATCTAACATATTCTCTTTCTTCATTTTCCTGCTTGCCCTCAAGACCAAATGGAGTCCAATACAGACCCCATGGATATAAACATCATTTTCCAGAAATAATTTACTTCAAGTATCTTTGATTACAAAGATATATTTAATTTTTGGTTTGGAAGTTTAAAACAAGCAATAGTTTTGGTTATGCAATGTACATCAATACTTGACCAAACATAATGTGTTGTTCTGACTAACTGGATTAAACTGTCTCTGGACAGAGTGCTTTGTAGGATGATAAAGAAAGAAATTATCGAACCACATAGGCTGCATTAGGGTCTTAGCTTGTGCACGCCTGTCAGAAAATATTAATATAAGGGAACGTTGTAATATTATGTAAAGGATTTTAAAATATCAAAGTTCAAAATAGAAGGGAACATTGTAGCAAAGGCTAAATAGTACTGGAAGTACTAATGGTGAAAATGAAAAGCTCCGTTTGCATGAGGGTTGAAGCAAAACAACACCATTACTTTCTTTTTTCCCCTTAAGGTTTCAATTTTTGATCGATTTGAGCTGCTACCAAATTTTAGTGTTTAAGTAAACTTGTGAAATCAATGAAATTTGTGGTGTTCAATTGTCTTATTGTTTTGAAATCTGGTCTGGGAATTGAAATATGAACTGATGATGCACACAGTATGCCTATTTCCAGAACTGCAACTTGTTTACATGCTTACACTGGTTAGCCACATGGCACATTATCTAGCCATGATACGGAGAGAAATTAGCAGTTTTGTGTAACAAGAAATTATCTGTGCTTTTGCAGGTTGTACAACACCCGTGCCATACTGAAACTTGCTACAGTGGGAGTTCATACGACCAGCAAAGTTGTTATGAAGGCTCTCTGAAGATGGTTTCCTTGTTCTCGACAATATGAATGTGCTAAACCCTGTAAATGCTTGTGACTTCTCGATGTCTCTACGTGATGGACCCATGAAACTTTACGTTTAGTCGGAAGTCTAGTCCGCATAGAATTGTAAATAATTGTAAAATATGTTGGCATTGTATCTGCACAATTTGCAGAATTTGTTTGGATTGTTTGTTGTTGACCCTACTTTCAAAATTTATAATTGCATTATTTTATATCCTCGTGTTCGCTGATAGGTTTTATGGAAGAGATGATATTGCTGGTGTTGGAAATTGGAATCGATAAACTAGGTGAGTCCTCTATATAAAACCAATCACGATTTGAACAGCTTGACCAAAGTCAGTCACGCGTACTATACTCTATTCGTGTTTTGTTTTGAACCCAGAAAAAGAGCCATTTTCATTTAATGTCATCTGATAGTCTCATCCGCTTGAGTCTCTTTCGATCTCTACGAAGCAAACACATTGCCTCTCGTGTGTTATTCTGTGTTCTCTGTTGAAAAATGATTTACAGACTGGCATTTTTAAGATGTTAAGTCAAAATAGTTAATGTTTTGATTTGAAATGATACAATCAAAATAAATTACATCATATATGAAAATTTTTACTCTTTTACCATCAATTTGCATAACAATCTGACAGACCCACACCCGAGACATTTTTAAAAAAAAAGTGTTGCTAAAATAGATGTAATTTGTAAAAAAACATTCATAATGCGGCCTATATCATCAAATATGTTCATATGAAATACACCAAAAACCCATGGAATCTCTAACAAACAAAAATTGGAATTGTCAAATGTTAAAATGCTAAATCCAACTCTAGTGTAACAAGTGAGGGTAGCGTCTAATAAATTCTTTCACCTTAAAAAAAAAACCTCCTATTGATTGGAAAAAAACTGAAGTATAAAATGCCCTCCAAAGAAGTATGATTATGGTGTCATCTTGTATCTTCAAGCACCCACTGATGACGATCACTGAATGAAGTGGGGCAAAAAGAACTCCTGAGATGCGACAATCAACCAATCACATTCAGACAGTTGAGGCTGGAACCACATCCAAGCTAGCTCGGATTTTCTAAATCAGCAAAAATAATTACCACGATCCTCTCTATTCATCTTGGCACAATATCTGCCACAATACGCAATTTTGGGTTTGAAAGTATACATTTTTCCAACCAACTTGCCAAATAAAATGCATAGAACTAATATTGGAAAATTCAAATAAAGTGTCTACGCAACGTTTTTATATATTGAACCACAGCAAATGAACTACTTACACTCTTAGGAGGGGAAAACTATGTATCTGCAGTCTTTCTCTTCTGATTTGACGTTGAAGGAGCATTTGTTTGAGCCTGACCAAAAACTGACCTGCATTCCAATGTTGTCAAGGCCAAGAATTAGAAGAGGTATATCACACAGGAATAAGCATTTAGGGCAAAGGTTTGTCTTTGACAAATACGAAGTATTTTCAGAATCTTTTTTGCGACATTAAGAAAGCTGCAGTAGTTAATTGACTTCCATAAAATAACTAGATGAGTAACTTTTTTGCTAAAGCTCAAACACATCATCGCCCATAGTTGTTTTCTGTTACCAAGTGTGCTCATTAAAATAAATAAATAAAATAAAAAATCACCAATTGCTCTCTTTTTTTTTTGTGTGTAGGAGATAGTTGGAAAGCCATGGATGTCAAAATGTGCAGGTTCTTAAGGCTGGTGAAAAACTTGAGCTGTATGTAATGTTAGAGCAAAACCTTGGTTTTAAAGATCAAGTCCACACAACCACAATATCCCATGAAGAAACCCCCTACCATCCCAGACAATAGCAATAGTCCATGGATAAGCAAAAACTCAAGAATGCGTACAGCCCCTGCAATGATTCCCAACCAGGTGCCTTTAATTTAAATATCACCACATCAACAAACTCCTCATTCCACAAAGAATGGAATCCAAAAAATTTCACATCGCAGGTTCCTTTTCAATTTTTAATTTTTTTTCTTCCCTTTTGAAGTAAAAGTGGATCCACACACTTCCTTTCTCAACATTTTGAAAAAAAAAATAAAAAATGGGAGGCTAAAAATAAGCAGCCAAATTTTTCATCAAAGAGAACAAAGGAATTAAAAAATTGGGAGTTAAAACAATAACAAGACTACATGACAAATAAGCAGCCAAATTTTCCAGGTACTCAAAAAAGAGAAGGAAAAAAATAAACAGCGAAATTTTGAAACCATGTAGAATCACAATGAAGATAATGAACGAATACTGGAGGACATTTTTCAGCTTTTCAACCACTACAGGTAATAAATTTTGGCAACAGTACAAGCGTACAACAAACATATAGAATTAAACACGGACAGTAGGAGGCTACCTCAACTACAGATTTGAAATTACTCCAGAATATAAAGGAAAATAATGGACCAAAACTCATTCACAACAAAGCAGTGTCTTAATAATTAAATATGTAAAAGTATAGGTACTCACCCACAGGTTGAACATTTCTTGTGGTGCTTACAAAATATAGACAAACAAACAGAGCATATGTAGCCCATGTCAATTGTGTTTTTGTGACAAAAGCACCTGCAAGTTTCAGAATTTCAGTAAGACTTGTAGCAATAACTAATAGAAATAGAACATGAGGAACAACTATTGCAATGAGTGCATGAATAAGGGCATAAAACAAAACAAAAACAAATAAGAACCTTATTGAAGGGAGATAAGGATTATCCTTTCACAAGGCGGCAATTATGTAAAAACAGAAATAGAAACTGCATGCAGGGAAGAGAAAACACGCACATGCACACGCGCACACACACAAAAAGGAGAGAGAGAGAGAGAGAGAGAGAGAGAGAACAGCAAAATCAAAATTGCTGCTTAATTATAACTGATGTTCAGTGGCATGAAATAATCATCTAATCTAACTAAAATGGAAAATGACCAGAGAAAACAGCATTAGGGAAAACATATAAGTTCAGATACCAAACACCAGCACAACTAACATTTCATAGAAAGATCAGTGACATCAAAAGTGCCTTCTTGAATGGAAAGTGGACCTGGCAATTCCAGTGGACCCAATCTTAGGCAGGTAAATCAAACCTTAAATGAAATTTGAGAAGAAAAAGAGAGAGTAAATGCCCTGCAAGAGCCATGCATTGTATTTTTGGTTTACGTTCTCTTTTTACTTCTTTTTTAATTATCAAAAAGGAAAAAAAAAAATCTATTCTTTTATAATTAATAGGCACAATCAGCCCCTCAGACCCTAATTTATCCTCAAAATCTTCATTTGATCCTAAAAACCCTGATCCGGCCGTTATTACCCTGTTATTCCAACTCTAAAAACTTTGGTTTTCGTTTTCAGGCAGAAATTCCAACGGGCCATTCCTTTTTATTTCTTAACAAAAATAGCCTCAGTACAACCAATTTTTTTTTTTTAATCCTTTTTTTGAAAAATCTCAAAGCACAACCACTTTAACATTCTTCAATTCCAAAAAATTGGTCTTATTTTCTCAACCAAAAATCCTAAAGTCAATATCTATGTTACATCATACATGGACTTGGGTATGAGTATTTGACGCAGGTGTGTGTTTAGGCATTCGACCTCCCTAAACCATTAATCTTGTGATATTGGGATATGTATCCAAAAGTTGGGTACAGATACGTGAACATGTCAACACATTTAAATATATCGTATACTAATACTATATATTTTCTGATATAAAATGATGTTGTTATTCACGAATATAATTAAAATTACATGGGACTTGAGATTTCTATTCCCCATCCATGTGAGAGGACACAAATTTTTATTTAGAATCACATACAAACTTTTCCTCCTCCAAATATTGAGGATCATAGTGCTCTATTTGGGTACTAATGTTGGACACAACCGATATCCTTACTCTCATCATATCCTATGGATACCAATACACCAAGGTACACTGAAAGGAATGGAAGAGTATATTTCACACCAGTCAACGTTAATCAATTTAGGCTGCCTCATTCACTTTAGTTAAGTAAAAGGCTGCCCTACAAAAGAGGCCTTTTGGCATAGGAGCGCAAGCTGCTGATGTGCTCCATCCTAAATGTTAAGCAATCATATAAGGGCAAATTTCACCAGCCTCCTTTGATGTTTGGGGGAAAGACAACTAGACAATGGATGTATAACATTTATGCATTGGTTCTGGGGACATTTTTAAACTCGTGGTTGGATGGTGTGTTGCTGAAATTAGGATGACGTGGATGATGGATTGGTAAGCTAAGATGCAAGTTGTGAAATTAGGCTATGGTTGTGGTTAAATTAGATGGTGGTTGTGAAAGGGAATGTGGGTTGACCATAATGATAGCAATTGCTGGGAATAGGCCCCAAAAGGGTGATACAAAATGGTGATATGTGGGTCATCCTTAGAGAGGGAGAGAGGCTGAAGAAAAAGTAGTGACAATAGTTGTGTGTACATATGTGTACCCTAGCTAGCATTTAAGATTGAATGGCGAGTGTGGACAATAAATAAAGAAAACAAACAATTTCTAAGAGTAAACTTGGCTGCTAAAATGAAGCAATAAAGTCAAAAGAAGTGCATTCATGTTGAAAATCAACATAAACTACAAACAAACAAATTGCCAATGATAACTTACGAGGCACGGAAATCCACTCCTACAGGCTTAGGTAGTTGTAAAAATCTGCGAGAATGCAAATCAGTCCCAAATACTGTCTGCGTGTAACAACAATCTCACATTGGTATCAGAGAATGAAAAATAAAGGCAGAATATCATACAGAATCAAGAACTGTTTCCTCAGTAAAAGATTAACTGAAAGATAACCATTTACCACACTTACCTACTATTACAGTTGTAAATCTTAAACTGGAGGAAAGGAAGCTACTAATTTGACAAAATAAAATATGATATAACATGATAAAATCACAAGACTGAATTGCATCCATACTGCCAATTAAGTCAAAAACCCACCGAGAGATACTGAAAAAGCCCATCTAGTTGTTGGGGCTTGAGATACACACCCCCAGTTATGTAAGAAGCCTGTTGCACAAACATGAATAACTATCATTCAGTAAATGAACAAAGAGCTCGTGTCAATATTGTAACATTTGGCAGCAGGAATGTACATAAAACGATAAATATATGCTACCTGCTGAAGGAAAGCAGAATGCTGTACCCCTAACACACAAGAATCTATTGGTACCTGCAGTTGGAAGCAAATTGATAATATTTACTTGTTGGGATAACCAAATGAATCTTATTAGTAACTCACAAATAACATACATTTATTTATTTATTTTGATAAAGGCATATATAAAGGCCTTCATGCATGATAAATTTCTCACCTTGAGTCTGGTTGATCAAAAGTTAAAATGACCAATCCTAACCAATCACCAGAAATACAGTTGGGGGGGGGAATCCTTACACAAACATGTAAAGAATATAGAATTCACAATAAATCTCTAAAAGATCTTTTACTGAAAGAAAAATCCAGCTCTGTGGATGCAGAAGCAAAGCAAGACTGAAAGAAAATACATGACAAAATGAAGCTCAACACTTTCTCTCAATTTATCTCTCAGTCCATTAGATCCAGAAGTTGGAACTATAAAGGTTAATCGAAGTGGTAATGAAATTAGTAGTAACACAATGAGTGATTGTAAAAATCATGCTCAAAAGGGTAGCAGTACTGCAATCACAATAAGGAGCTAGCACTGATGGAGGTGATGGGGGCAGTGGCGAATGTGGGCTGCTGCAGTGGTGGTGGATGGTGGAGGTGACGGAAAATAATGGTCACCAAAAGTCTAGAAATATAGCGGTGGCAACATCGGTGACAGCGGAAACTAATGAGTCACTAAAGATGGTGGTATGTTTGGGGGTATTCTCAGGATTTGCTTCATTCATTTAGCATGTTTGGGGGTATTCTCAAAATTTAATGCATTCATTTAGCTAACATTTTGACCTCAAACTCTTGACATCTTGATTTGTAAGCCTCTCTCCTTGTGATTAATAAATCTTCTACCAAAATAAATATTTTAAAGCTTGGATTGTGGATGCTATTTCAAATTTAATGACCCAAAAGTCAAATCCAGTTCCCAACCCATATTCCTTTTACAAAAAGCAAATTTTGGTGAATTGAGTTAAGAAGTACAAAGACCCCTTTAACATAAAGCGTAAATGCATGCCTCATTAAAAGGATATTTCTTTCCAACTGAAAAACAATATTGGATATACGTTACATTGGATCTATCTTCAAATTTCATGTTAAAATTATTAGTGCAATAGATCTATACATTACTGTTATCAGTCTTCAAGTTTCATGTTAAAAGATTAATAACAATAATGTATAGCTTATAATACTCAAGAATGTATACAGCATTAAAATGCAATCCCAATCTTGTCTTCACATATTTTTTTTGTGGATAAATTCTCTTCTTCACATATTAATGACAAATAAAAGTATAATCTGTTAGCCCAGCAAAATTAATTGTGGGAACCACAGCAGCAGCAACAGAACAACAAAAAGAAAACCATAGAGACAATTTTCGGTTGTCTAGTTCACCTAAAAGAGCTTTTGACAATAAAACTAGGAAAAGATAAAACCCCTAATTTCGCACTACATGGTTTAATCAAAGGTTAAGTACTAGCACTAACACAAATATTAATTAAAAACAAAACACAAAAAACACTTGAGTTCTCTACTCCACTTAAAACAAGTTGATAAAAGTAAAACAAGGAGAAGAAAATATCTCAAGTTTATTTATTTAAAAAAAAAAATCTCAATTGTACAGTACACAATACCATTGAACGCTGAGCAGAGAATATTGCATTCATGACTGCAACATATCTGTGAATAAGAAAACCTGTCTGAGTATATATCATCAAGAAAATATTGTAGATATTGAAGAAAATCATAAAAACATACTGTCCAGGTCCATCAGGGGATCCATGCAAACACAATATCTGCCACCATATTAGTAATCTCGTTAGAGAATACACGCAACCAAAGCAACAGAGAATAGGTAATGACAACAGCGAATGAATAGAATCTTAAAATATATACACAAATAACACATTCAAAGAGACAAGATTTTACTAACAACATCCCTTGGGGCTGTTGTTGGTAGAGCCCACTCCAGTTATTTTAACAAGAGCGAAATTTTCTCTTCCAACCTAAAGATGCTTTCTAATGACAAAATCATATGTGAAAAAGTTCCCTATCAAAACTTTCAAACCTCAACACTAAATTTGAAAATTTTAGCTTCATAATACAAACACAATTAAGTGGGTGCACCACATATGAAACATTTTTTATAATATGTCGCATTAAAATATGTGTGAATTTTTCTGTACATATCATGATAGACGGGGAAAATTTTGACAGTCCAAGGCCATACAAAGAGAACTCAATCAACAAAGTAATTTATAGATAATGGCATTATTAGAGTGCAAAAGCCAAAATGCTTTATATACACAATGCCACGATATCAACACATAATCCACATGAAAGCACATTGAAAAGTATCCTAATCCCCCAACAAGAAGTCAAGAACATAACTAGGCAATGATGGATCAATCAAAACAAGTTCCGTCGGTCAGCGTACTTGTTCAACTATGCATAAAAGTATAACACTCACTGGATCCTCATTTCCCAGAAAGAACATAATTAGACATTGATGGATCAATCAATATACATAACTTCAGTCAGCATATTTGTTTAACTATGCATATAAATAAAAGCACTCACTCGAGGTTGTGGATGAAGTGACCCAGAACGAAACACCCGCTGTATATCTATTCCATTGAATTAAATCAAACAATAATTTATACAATATGTATAAAAACAAGCAAAACAAAGTTCACCAATGGTGTGCCAAGTCCTTGAGCCAAATCTATTATATAGGAGTCACAGTCATGATCACTAGATACTTTTTGAGAAATAGATCCAATGGTCAAAAATGGATATAGGAGTCAGTCGTGCCAAAATAACATGGTGCATCTCTGCTAAAAGGCTTGCTGTTGCTGAAAAAATAGCAAGAACCTCAGTTTTGAGCTCTCCAATGACTACCTAAACTTGTGCTATATTTTAGCATTGCTATACATTGTGCCAAATTTAGCACAAGGTTTAGCTATTGCTAAAATTCAACAAGCCCTTTTGTTTCTACATCTCATGATGGACCCACATATAGCATTTATGTTTGGCATTTTGACAGAAAAATAGAAGAAATAGCATTTACACATCGGATCAACATCGCTAAACTACATCATTTTGACACTATTCATTTAACTATTGAATCATTGGAGCTGCTCACCATAGGAGTGGCATAGGTAAGAAAATAGCCTCTCCTTTTTTTTAGCCATTTTGGCTTTCACCATTGGAGTTACTCTAAGGATACAACAAAGGGCCATTGACAAAGACCCAGATAGCAGTGAATTCCCAATCCCATCGACCGAGTCTTCCTTGCTTAATTGCTCGTCTTTAACCACAAATTCCTCAAATTTCCTCAACAAAGTCTCGGCCCTCTGATTGGTAGGCGAGGACGATGAATCATAGACGTAATCGCAGGTGTTGAAGCCAGTGGCAATCACCACTACTTGGTTGAATTGGTTCAACAGGAGAACAGAGTTTAAGAATGCGAGGACCTGTAGAGAACAATGAAGATTGATGAATTGGGGGGAAATTGGGGGTTAGTTAGTTTTACAGAGAGAGAGAGAGAGGGTTTTAGAGATTTTACATGAGAGAGAAAATTGGAGAAAGAGAGAGAGGTGGATTTGGAGGTGGACCAGAAGAAAGGGTTTGTGTCGAGTAAGACCATGAGAAGACTAACATCATCTGTGCAATTACAGAGACAGACCAACATGAACAATCAATTGCATTATACATACATACATATAACAAAAATATGAATAATGAATATATATATATATATATAGAGAGAGAGAGAGAGAGAGAGAGAGAGAGAGAGAGAGAGACCTGTGTAGAGCTTCTGTGTAACTGGTGTCATAATTGATTGAGTTCTGGTTTCTCAACGAACCGTCCCCGCCCGTCGTCTTTGTTCGCCGTTCGCTCTCCAACTTCGACCTCGCTTGGGTAGTGCACTCCACGCAACCACTGCAGAGGATCTGAACTCGCACCAAGCCTTAGGCTGAGTTTGGTTAGGATTAAAAAAGAAAAGAAAAGAAAAAGTTAATTAAGCTCCTTTGAGAAGATAAAAACTTTTTTAAATAGGTTCTGGATTTAATTTTTATCAAATTTTATTGAAAATGAGTTTTAATAAATCGTTATTAAAAATAATTTTTTATGATTTTTGTTACATATATTGGTAAAATTTGATAATTAGTGATTTTATTTTGTAATGATTTTTATAAATTGTTACTAAAATTTGTAATTAGTAATTTTTTTTATAACGAATTTTTCAAATGAATGAAAGTTAAAAATTAGTGATTTCTTTGCAACAATTTTTTAAAATTGTCGCTAAAATTTATAATTTCTTTTCAACTTAATAATTAGTAATGTTTTTAATAATATTTGATGAAAATCGTCATTAATTATAATAGGACCTATTAGATAATATAGTCGCATATTATTACCTACATGTGACTATCCCAAACTTTTAATCAAAATTCACTTCATTCTCTCTATTTATCTAGACATCATCTTATAAAATGTCAAAAAATTATTTAAAAAATTAATTTTCAAAACCTAACCCTTACTCTACACAGTATTATATGAAAAATGTTATAAGCCTCAACATTTCTACTAAAAATATTTGACCAAATATTTCAAATGAGTGTGGGGTTCACATGTGAGACATTTGATTTCTACTAAATGTCTTATTGTATTTGGATTTAATTTTTTGAAAATTGAATATTTTATTTTTTGTATTTTTAGTGAATATTTTTTAAATAAGTAATTTTTTTTTTTAAATACACCTTACTTAGATGTATTTAAAAAGTAAAATATTTATAAAAAAATCAATAAATACACAAGAATACAAAAAAAAAAAAAAAAAAAACTGAATTTTTCTCCTTTTTTCTGTATTTGGCTATTTAGTGAATTTTTTACAGATTTTTTCACAAATATTATACTTTTAAAGTGTATTTATGTTAGGTGTATCTAAAAATTAAAAAAATTCAATGAAAATAAAAAAAATACGGAAAACAAAAAATTTCAATTTTCTGAAAAGTGAATTCAGAAAACTCAAACCAAACAAACTGGTATTTCTAACATTACTCATTTTTTAAATATCCCCATTTAGTATAAAGACCACTTTATCTTTTTCTATTTTTAATAATTGAAAAATGATGCAGACCACTAATTAGTGGTTGCTCTAATTATGTGGCAGTGAGTCCACCTATTGCCACATGTATTTTGTGTCTTAGTTTTGTTTTGTTTTTTTTTTTTTTTTTTTGCTTTCCACATCATTAGTGCTGGTGTTAGTGGTAGGAATTTAGTGGTCTGTAGCATTGTTGTTAATAATTCTATATTTAGAACCCTTAATTATAAATTTTAAAAAAAATAGAAATACTTTTTCTAGAAGAATGAAGAAAGTGATGCAATTTTAAACTTATTTAGTAATATTTTAGTTTTTATGAAAAGATATATAAAAAAATGAATAATGCTTGGGACCCCCTTTTGGGGGTCACCCCCCTCACCCCCCTTTGCCACGTGGCGGGGGGTGATTGGAGGAGCAGGAAAAAAAAGAAAAAGAAAAAGAAAAAGTAACCAATGAGAGAGAGAGGGGGTCAAAGGGGGTGGGGGGAAAAGGGGGGGATGAATCATTGTTGATTATAAAGAGGTGATGTCACAAATTGTAATGAATAAATTGCTTATTTGCTATGTTGCCAAACTCAAAGAGCCTATAAAAATTTAAAATTGAGAAGACATAGTGATACATAACAATAATTAAAGAAAAATTGTGTGATTAACTTGAAAAATGGTGAAGTTGTCAGAATTTTTTTTTAAAAAAAATATTTTTTCTCCATATATGTTAAACATAAAAGTCACGAAAATACAAGAAAATGAAAATTTTTGTATAATATGTTGCTTTCACTTTCTTCCAAATATATATATATATATAATTCTTGCAAAAATTTTCAATTATTATTTTATTTCTTTTTTACAATTTTCTTATAAAAAATTCATCTTAAACAAACACATGTAAAAAAATAAAAGGTAAATTTCAATAACACTATCTAAATTCTTTTGAAATCGTATTATCACCGTTTATTTTTTAAAATATCATTAACCTACCTTTATATATATATATATATATATTTTTGGGGGGGTGGGTAAATTGTAACAAACAAACCATTCAGTAAATCAACTATGCCTCCGTTTGGGAAGCCAAAAAGCCAGGCTTTTTGGCTATTTTAGCCACAAAAGACAAAATAGGCTTTTTTAGCCACAAAAAACAAAACATCACATCCAACCCATAATCATTACACTCCTCTCTCACAAAAAAAGTCAAAAAAGCCAAAAAGCCCTTCCCAAACCAAACTTTTAAGCCCAGGCTAAAATAGCCAAAAAAGCCAAAAAGCCAAAAAGCCAACCCACTTCCCAAACGGAGGCTATGTGTTAACCTAACATAAACTGTTAATGTCGGCAACCTAAACTCACCACATCAAGAAAAAAAATAGAAGGAAGAGAGCAGGCAGTGGCTAGGGTTTCGGACAAATTGAGAGAGAGAGAGAGAGAGAGAGAGAGAGAGAGAGAGAGAGAGAGGGGCAGAAATTTTGAGAGATTGTCTTTGTTATTTTTTTTTTTTCCAAATTCCGAGCCTGTTTGGTAACGTTTACGTTTTCAGTTTATATTTACAAAAATTTTATAAACTGGTTTTTGTTTATTTTTTGTTTATTTTTAGAAAAACATAAATTACAAACGCATTTGGTTTAGACAAAATGTTTTAAAAAATTTAAAAATATAAAAAAGAGTGAGAAATGGCAAGTGGTGGCAGGTGGTGGCGGCGGAAGACGGTGGTGGAAAATGATGGCGGGTGGTGGTGGTGGAAGACGGTTGTGGAAAATGGTGGCAGGTGGTGGGTGATGGTGGCAGAAGACGGTGGTGGACAGTGGTGGCAAGTGACGGGTTAGTGGGTGGTGGTGGCCAAAGACGGTGGTGGAAAGTGGTGGCAAGTGGCAGGTGGTGGCGGCGGAAGACGGTGACGGAAAGCGGTGACGGGTGGGTGGATAGTGGTGGATGGCGGGTGGTGGTGGGTGGTGACGGGTGGCTGCTGGTGGCGGGTGGCTGCTGGTGGTGGTGATGGTGGTGGTGGTGGTGGGTGACGGTGGGGAGTGGTGGGTGGTGGTGGTGGTGGCGTATGGTGGGTGGTGGCGGCAAGTGGGTGATGGTAGCAGGTGGGTGGTGGTGGCGAGTGGGTGACAGATGGGTAGTGGGTAGTGGTGGCTGGTGGGTGGCAGTGGCGAGTGGTGGCAGGTGGGTGGTGGCGGGTAGATGGCTGGTGGTGGGAGGTGGGTGGTGGTGGTGGTGGTGGTGGGTGGTGCCGGGCGGATGGATAGTAGTGGCGGGTAGGAATGGCAACGGGCCGGGGCGGGGCCGGGGATCACCCTCCCCGTCCCCGATCCCCGATGGTCGAATTTTTCCCGGCCTTGGCCCCGATCCCCGACGGAGAACCTATCACTGCCCCCACCCCCCGCCCTCAACGGGGATCGGGTTTCCCCGACCCCGAGCATTCCCCGGCTAAAAAAAAAAAAAATTCAGAAAATACAACAACATCATCATCATCCGAGGCAAATCTGAAACAGATCTAAAAACAACAAAAAAAAAATTTGTGAAACAGATTTGAAAAAAAAAATCAGAAAATACAACCATCATCCGAGATAGATGAGATCTGAAACAGATCTAAAAACAAAAAAACAATTGTGAAACTGATCTGAAAAAAAAAAATTTCAGAAAACTAATTTGTGAGCGGTGGTGGTGGTGGTGGTACGAGCTAGACGGCGGTGGTGGTCGGCGACGTCGAGAAGGGAGGGAGTGGATGAGAGACGCGGTGTGGTGGCGGTGGATTTGTGAGAGAGAGAGAGAGAGAGAGAAGCCAGTGAGCTAGAGGGAGATGAGAGACGGAGAGGGTGTAGAGAAGAAAGAGAGATGAGATCTGAGGGTCAAAGTCAGTGGTTTGTTTATATATATAAAAAGGGTAAAGTCAGTGGCTTATATATATATATAAAGGTAAAATCGTAATTTAATATCGGAGATAAACCGGGCCGGGGATTGGGGATGGGGCCAGGCCGGGTACGAGGTTGGGACACTGATCCCTGTCCTCCGCCCGAATATGTTCGGGGATTGATTTTTAAATACCATTTCCGTCCCGTCGAGGGTATTTTTCGGGGAAAACCCACTCAATTCGGGGTCGGGGGGTCGGGTCCCCATCGGGTCGGTTTCAAATTGCCATCCCTAGTGGCGGATGGGTAGCAGGTATGTGGGGCGGATGGGTGGCAGGTGGGTGGTGGTGGTGGTGGTGGTGGTTGTAGTAGGTGGTGGTGGTGGTGGTGGGTGGTAGGTGGTGGCGGGTGGTAGGTGGTGGTGGGTGGTGGCGGGTGGATGACAGGTGGGTGGGTGGATGGTTGTAACAACCCTCATCACTGCTTACCGATAACCACTGATTACTGTTAACTGAGTCTGATAATGACTGATAACTGGACTGAATAAAATACTGAACTGACTGACTGAAATTGAACCTGAATTGATTGAGTATATCTATTGTATTGCATATTCTATCTGTTTGATTGATTATTTATCTGTTCGTGTTTTATGTTTAAACTGCTAATTGAAGGCCTTATCGGCGGCCGAACCGGAAATCGTTTAGTGTTTCATGATCATCGTAATTTATGTGATTTTATAGTATATTTAATTAAAATGTGATTTGGTATGATTAAATTAGATTAAATATTGATAAAATGCAAAGTTGGCCTTATTTACCAAACTAGCCCTTAATGGGCCATTACACCAAACATATTTGAGCCTTAGCCTTACATTTTAAAACATTTGATCAGCCACATTTCCCTTGTTTTTGCCGTCCAAGAGGGAGAGAGTGAGATAAGTGAGTGTTTCTTCTTGAGTTCATAAGAGTTGGGTTGGGAATTGAAGGAATTGGAGAGAGTATTCCAAAATTGAGCTTCTACACTTGAACTACAAGACTTAGGTAAGGATTTTACCTTCTTAATGATGTGTTTAAGCTAATTCTTGCATGATTCATGCTTCATTGTAGAGTTAAGCCATGTTTTAAGTTCAAACATGTTGAATTGTAGCTTAATTCATGCATGCATGGTTGAAATGTTGAATTTTGAGTTGAGTTCATGGCAAATTGTACATGCATGTTCATCATTAGGCTTAAGTCCATGTTTTCAACTTGTTTTTGGAACAATTGGCTCATTAGAGCATGTTTTGAAGATTGGAAGTTGTTTAAAGATCATGCATGCTATGTTTGAATGTTGTTCTTGAAAAATGGTTGGAAATTGGGTTTGAATTAAACACCCTTGGGCTTTGATTTCTTAAATTGAGCTTTGAAACTTGTTGTACATTGAGTTTGCAAGAGTTTTTCCAGAAAATAGCCCAAGAGGATCGAAAATATTGCTTTTGAACTTGGTTTTGAGCTTGGGACTCAAATCTGGAATTCCCAGATTTTGGTTGTCCGCTCGAGCGGGAAAATCGAGCTCCCAGCATCTTGCACTGCGCATCAGTCCGCTCGAGCGGAGTATTGGGCGCTCGAGCGGAGGACTGGGTGGCACGCTCGAGCGGGCGTCGAGCGGAGATTTCACCTATCCAGTACTTTTTGGTCCGCTCGAGCGGGGATGTTGCCGCTCGAGCGGGGACCTTTGTTTGCTTGTACGCTCGAGCGGGGGAACCTGCGCTCGAGCGGGACTCTGTTTTTCTGAAAATTCTGCAAATGTTTTCTGAATACATCTTTGCATCCTCATTCCATCCTAGGCATTCCTAGGCCTAGTTTTAGACATCTTAATGAGGATATAGATGTAGAACACACCGAGGTATAATAGGGAGTTAATGTTTATCTTTCCCAACTGTGAAACTTAGAGTGTGTTCAATCTGTTAACTGTATAGGGTTGGCATTCCGGGGAGACGCTCTAGTTCACTGTAGCCCAGAACTCTGTGAGTAACAATTGTGTAAAGATATGTTCAAAATGTTTATCTTCCGAATACTGAACTGTTTACTGAACTGATATTGTTACTGAATGAATGTATGCCCTTTATTTCTGAACTGTACTGTGACATCCTTAGCACCTACTGTTTACTGTTACTGTTACTGTTACAGAGATCTCTGTCGGTTCCCTCGGGGAACCACTACTGTTTACTGACTGATGGCCATCATTACTGTTCGGTCTTACAGACCTACTGTTACCGTTATGCTAATGGATGTACCACATATGACTGTTTACTGTACTGAACAACTGATATACTGATTGAATTGAACTGTTTTCATTACTGTAAGGACATTCATTCTAAACCTCTTTACGCTTTGTGTTATTCACTGGGCTTTAGCTCACTGCTCATATATATATGTAGGTGTACAGGCACCGGATCAAAGCTAGAAGCGTCGGAGTAAACTCCAGTTTTGTCAAGCCAACCAATGTGTCTCACTGCAAGGTTCCGAGCCTATCATGCTAAGGCTTAGGGGTGTTTTAGTATTTCCCCTTTTTGCACTGTCTCACTGTTTTGTAATAACCGAATGGATTGTATAGACTGAATGCTTACCGTACTGTTGATTGGGGATTAAGTCCCTGTTTCACGGAATGACATGTATGTATATGTACTGTTCTGTAAATATGTATGAAAAATCTTTTAGCATACAGACCGTCACAGCTTATTGGACATTGTTTCATTACTGTATTGGCTTCCGCCAGGCCCTGTACTCTGTTTTACTGTATTACTGTTAAGTAGGCCTTCGGTAATCTCGGCTTACTGGCCGGTTACGGTGCTAAACCCATAGGGCCGGGTTTGGGTCGTGACAATGGTGGGTGGTGGTGGCGGGCGGGTGGTAGCGGGTGGTGGTGGGGGGGTGGGTGGTGAGTGGTGGTGGCGGATGGGTGGTGAGTAGTGGTGGCAGGTGATGGGTGATGGTGGCGGAAAACGGTGGTGGAAAATGGTGGGGGGTGGTGTCTAGTGTTGAGTGGTGAAAAAAAAAAATTGAAAACTCAAAACAGAAACACATTTTTTGAGTTTACATTTTTTGGCCAAATTTATAAACTGAGACCACTGATTTATAAATCAAAAATTTACTAAACGGGTTTTTATTTGAGTTTTTAAAATTTTTGTAAATATAAATTGAAAACTGAAAACGTAAGTGTTACCAAACGGCACCCAAGTGTTTATATTATTTTATTTTTTTAAGTGGCGTTTTGGGAAGTTGGTAAAAAGTTAGGGCTTGTTTGGTTTGTTTTTGGGAGAATTGTTTTTGAAAAAAATTTGAGAGAGTTGTTTTATAAATTTTTGTGGTTTGTTTGGTTGTATATTTTGAGAGAAAATTTTTTTGTGGGAGTTTGAGATGATTTGATATTTTGGAAGAATTCAGTAGATATGTGTGAGAGCAAAAGTGATTGAGAAGGAGAGAGGAGAGAGAAAAAGTGATTGATTGATGTGTAAGAGAAAGAAGTGATTTTGAAAATTGTTTGAGAAAAATCTCAAACCAAACAAATTTTGGGAAATTTTTTTCTAAATTCATCTCCCAAATTCAAACCAAACAAGCCCTTGATTTTTTGACTTTTTTTACTCTATTTTATCTTTTAATGGATAAAAATTATGAGAAGTAATCTAACTCAAAATGAATAAAAAAACTAAAAACTAATTTTTTACCTCCTTGCCAAAGGACCCCTAAATCTCACTGATTAGCTAATATATTCTCATGTTTTTTTTCTCTTCATATTAACCAATCATTGGGATGCACAAAATTGTAGTTTGAATATAGTTTCATTTTTCACACGTCACTTTGAATCTACCTTTGTTTTTCAAGCATCTCACAAGGAGTGTAATGCCATAATTCTTTTATATATATATATATAGTGTTATGCAATTTTATGAACATTTTTTTGGTGCGGATGGTCAAACCCTTGTAAGGTGTAAGAATTTTAGCAACTCTGTTTGATTTGGAGTTTTTTTAAATAAAAAATAAAAAAATTGAATTTTTAATCTGTATTTTTTTGTTTCTAGTGAATTTTTCAAAATATTTTAATTAATTTTTTAAAGATCCACTTGATCTAATTACACTCAAAAAGTATAAAATTTGTAAAAAAAAAAAAAAAAAAATATCTTTAAAAATTCATTGAATACAAAAATTAGTGCATTTTCATTTTTTTTTTGTATTTATTTATTTATTTTTAAAAAATCAAAAATATTTTATTTTTTTAAGTAAATCTAAATTAAATAAATCTAAAAAGTTTAAAAAAATAATTAAAAAATTAAAATAATACGGATTGAAAATTCAAAAAACTGTTTTAAAAAATTTAAAACCAAATAGAGTAATTTTTTTTTTAAAAAAAATTATTAATTATTATTAAAATTGTTCATGTCCCTTGCATGGGCAAAAAACTCTCAGCACACTACCTTTGCATTGAATTGAAGCCCCCATTCACGATGTTAGTTTGTTTTTCATTATCCTTGGTTGCAGCTTCAATTTTGGTTAACAGTTACTGAGATAACTAGAAAGCCTAGGCTATAATAGAAACCATTATGGGGGATTAGAAGAGAAATAGAGAGAGACTGGAAGATTAAAAGAGTCAGTTAAATTTAAGAGAGAGAGAGAGAGAGAGAGAAGATCTCGTGTGTGTTATGAAATTTACAATCAAAGCAATTAAGATTATTTTTTTATTTTTGGAGTGGAGGAGAGAGAAACGGTTGAGAGCTTTGGGAGGTGGAGAGAATGAAACCTTTAAGAAGCTGCCAATGAGGCATTATTACAGGATAACCAAAGAGAATGAAACCTCTGAGCTACAAAACATTTAGCTTATATACATCTCTAATTACACTCCACAAATATATGCATAATATATCACTACTCTAGACTCATGGCTTCACTTCACTCCTCACCTTCTCTCCTATTTCTTCTTATTCTAACATCACTTCTCACCATACCTTCATCTTCCACAACTTCACACCAATCCCTCAATCTTTCCCCAATCCAAACCGGGTTTCGAATCGGCCTAACCCACATCGATCATGGCCATGACTTCACGAAACTACAACTCGTCCAGCGATCAATCCACCGCGGAAAACTCCGGCTAGAGAGGTTCAATGCAATGGCAACTTCTCCGCCTGGTATTCAAGCCCCGCTCCACGTAGGCAATGGCGAGTTCCTCATGAAAATGTCGATTGGAACTCCACCGGTGCCCTACTCAGCCGTCATGGACACTGGCAGTGACTTGATATGGACACAATGCATGCCATGCAGGAAGTGTTTCGACCAACCTACGCCGGTTTTTGATCCGGCGAGGTCGTCTACGTTCTCTAATTTGTCATGTACAAGCGATTTATGTGCGGACATGAATGTGTTCAAGTGTGACAATGGTTGTTCGTACATGTACACCTATGGGGATGAGTCTGCCACACAAGGGTTCATGGCAACGGACACTTTGACTTTTGTTGACTCGGGAGATAAACCTGTGCCGATACCTAACATAGGGTTTGGGTGTGGAGTCAACAACCAGGGAATAGGGTTCGAACAGGGTGCTGGTCTAGTGGGGCTTGGGCGCGGGCCGTTGTCACTCGTGACACAAATAGGTTTACATAAATTCTCATATTGTCTAACCTCCATGGGCGACAACAAAACAAGTAATGTTTTGTTTGGATCACTAGCAGATTTGAACTATAGTACTCATGGTGAAACTCATAGTACCCCGTTAATACAAAACCCTTTACTACCCACTTTTTATTATGCGTCTTTAGAGGGGATCACAGTTGGCGAAACCCTAGTACCAATATCAAAACAAGCACTTAGGCCGAAAGAAGACGGGAGTGGGGGCATGGTCATCGACTCAGGAACCACACTAACATACCTACCTGATGATGCTTTTCACTCACTAAAGAAAGAGTTCAAGGCACAAATGAAGCTTAGAGTTTCCCAGAACTCAGACTCAATTGGGCTCGACCTGTGCTTTGACTTACCGACTACAAATGTATCAGAGATCGCAATTCCAAGGTTGAAGCTTCATTTTGAAGGGGGATTGGATTTGGACCTACCGGTGGAGAATTATATGTTTCCGGATCCGAGTACTGGAGTGTTGTGCTTGGCAATGGCAGCATCAAGTGAGACTGGGATATCAATATTTGGGAATTATCAGCAGCAGAATTTGTGGGTTCTTTATGATCTTGAGAAGGAGAGATTGTCCTTTGTTCCCACGCAATGTGACCAGTTGTAATAAGTTGTAGGATGTTATACTAGTATGTGATCTATGAAGGAGAGAGAAAGAGACTTGTCTCCTTCAATATTTTGAAAATAAAAGACTAATACTGATATTGAAGTGTGGCCTGAATTGCACCAAGTTATAGAATCTACCAAACAATTTGCATTTACTTAGGAACTGTAAGTAACAATTACAAGTGTCTAGGTCACAAAAACTAGTTCTTGAAGCAGAACCCACTCACTTGGAGCCCTCAAGTTTTCAGTGACGACATTCAAAGCACATTCCTTTACCCCACAAGTAAAAATCCTTCCTGCAAACCCTAGGCTTACATAGGTCCACCACTAGATTCCCCAACTCAAAAAGTTGTTCCCTTCAACTTTTTCAGTGTGGTATTATAATAAAAAGGCTCTCCAATCTAGAATTAGAAAGAAAGGGATCCAAAGAAAAAGGAAACTTAACTTGAACCTAGCATCATCTAGGTTTGAAAAATGTTTAAGATATCAAGCTATTCAACAGTCTTTCTGACTGCAATACCATTTTGCACGTAAAGATTCAAATATTCATACATAGAAAGAAGAAAAAGAAAAAAAAAATAAAGCAAACGAGAGAAGAAATAATACAAATGGAAAAACTTCAACCCAAGAACTACCCTAACCTGAGCTTTAATACCAAGGTAGATCACCAATTACTAACTGCCAAGAAATAGACCCAACAATGTATGTCAAGATATTCAACACCAAATGATCTGGGAGTCATAGTTCACGTATTCTTATTATATGTCAAGCTTAACATATTCCAATGATGCATTCTCAGTAAGTGTGAAAATTTCAGTGGCAAACAAGACCACAGCTCTTATAAGAGAGAGAGAGCAGGCAAAAAAGTTAAAACCCATAAAGTTTCTGTTTGGTGAAAGAAAAAAAAAAGGAAGAATATGAGACCAAGTGAAATTGGCAGTGGGTCTAAATAACTAGAATAAAGTCATCTCCAGGAAAAGTATATTTTACAAGGAAAACTCAAAAATGGCATTTAAAGAGTCCGGCAAAACAAGACATAGCCTATATGCTGGCGTGCAAACCAACTAGGTGCACAACTATTTTGTCACTTTGAGCTCATGCAAGTAAAGAATATTTTGTCTATAGTGGGCTCAAGCTCAAGCTTGAGTCCACTGAAACTTCTAGCTTTAAACCAAATGACACACACACACCAAAAAAAAAAAAAAAAAAAACCAAACAAACTATTATTCAAAAGAAACTCATAAAGAAAATGCAAGTTCCAAAATATACAGATTTAAGGGTTCATGATACCTTCCCAATAACTTAAGACTATCATACAAGAAGTCAGACAAGCATCCATTTTGCTAAAATTGAAACAAGAAAAGAATTACTATGCTAGGTAATTTCTAAGTGACCAAGAGGACCTTTAAAAGGGACAATTCACAAGATACAGAACAAAAGATGACATGGGATGAAAGATTATATAGGTTCAATACTTGCCGGTCCTAGAGTGTTGAAAATTAATGCAGTCAGTCACTTTAGCCAAATGTTTCAAAAGCTCAAATAATAATCACAATATATTACAGAAAGGGCAAACTGCCTTGGTTCACCATACAAGGTAAGGCAACAGAATGAAACAAAATGCTAGACCAATTGAAGAAAAAGAAAAAAGAAAAGATTATTTAAAAAAAAAAAAAAACAGCAGGCTGCATCCATAAATCAGTCCAATGACATAAATAAACAAAAACCCACAAGCTAAGCATGCAGTAAAGGAGCAAAGCTACAATGAAAATCAAAAAACAAACCTAAAACAATTGCAATGGGAAAAATGGATAATGGATGCACCGAGTAGCTAGCAGCACTAGAGAGACCTCCATTGGGAGCATTTGTGGGAGGAAGTCCCACAACTGAGCCAGATGAAGGCACAGTGGAAGACTTTGGAGTGGTTGTTGGTGTACCACCTGACTCAGAAGGTGCAGGTGCTGGAGAAAAGATCAAACCCTTGCTTACTGAAGAAGGTGGGGCTATAAGTGGAGGAAATTGCTGTGGACCTGCATCCATTTTAGTAATCCAATACAATATCAAGTTAATGCTCAATAAATAAATAAATGCATTATGAACCTGTTCATGAAAAATTGAAATGATTTATACAGTTATATTTAAACCCCATAACAATCAAAACAGCCCCATCACTACCCCATATTGTTTATGGCTATTTCTTGTGGCACTAAGTTTTCAGGGATGTGTATGCAATCAAGTTCTAGAAGATTGGAGCTAGAGATTTGCAAACAGGACAATGTTAGTATTTTGCATTGCTGCTTGAAGAAGTCACCATATTATTTATGGCTATTTCTCGCGGCAGTAGCTATTCATATAGCTAAGTTTTCAGGGATGTGTATGCAATCAAGTTCTAGAAGGTTGGAATAACAGATTTGCAAACAGGACAATTTAGTATTTCGCATTACTGCTGAAAGTCATAGCTGAATAATTTTTACTGTCGAAGAACAATGACATCATGGCCAACTTTCTAGCACATGGATTTCTGTCATTTTCGATGGTTTTTTTTAGAGTTTATAATCATATTAGGAAATTTAAAGAATTGATTGAATAGAATGATTGATGGGGATTTAATTTGAATAAAGGATCTTTACAGAATAGATGAAAATTTTAGATTACATGCTGATTTGATTAGATTTGACCTTTGTTATATTTTTCTCTTGATTGTATTACAAATACTGCTGTATTAGTCTACTGCTACGGGAGGTCAAATATCGAATTTAATGAAAAACTTGAGAGTTTCTATGCCTTAACTTTAAGCAAATAGACTACTTCAATTTGCAGTGAAAATCTAAGCACTTCAAATGTGAATTCTTCCACTTTTACATGTGCTTTCAAATGCCTAACAGATAAATAAGATTTCATCAATATTCTTACCAGGGCATCGAGGTTGAAGAGATGTTGACAACCTGCAAAGCAAGCAAAGAAAAAATGGAATTCAATCATTAGAACTCCATAAAATAAAAAATTACATTCTGAGAGAATTTGAAGAGATGAACAGCATGCTTACGTAGTGATAATGGTTCCATTGACGTAGCCACCATAACTACACGAAGTAACATTGCAGCCAGCAGCACTTTGTTGCCATGTAACATTCCCGATCATGAGATTACTGTTTCTGCATTGCATGCTTGAACAAGATACTGCCAATGAAGCTGGCATGCAGTATAAACTGTACAACCACCACAATAGTCGATTATCATAAAATAAAAATAAATAAATAAAAAAACATAGAACCAAATGTATCTCAGAGAATATCACTCGAAGGCAGTTAATTACTTGCGACTTCCTGTTGCACAACTGCATTGCACACAGTGACTCGCAGTGATAGCATAACTTTCATTTGGCACAATCAGACCAAAATCCCAGGAATATCTTGGAAAATTGGATGCACAAGCTGTAATGCAAGGAAAATACAGAAGAAACGCTATTACTCACCAATAAACATTCCAGCACCATGAATCAACAAAACGAAACAATCCAAAATTAAGAAACACTACTATTCGAATGTTAATTTCTAAGAAACAAATATAATGTCTGGTGGGTGTTTTCTTGAAGCAATTAACACCATAGGAAAGCAAATAAAATTACATGTAATTCCCAAAGGGGTTAATTTCACTTTTATCCCCTAAACTATCACTTTCATCTATTTCCAAGAATTTTTTATTTCAATTCAGATAGTTCAATTAGAGACGCCTGTCCCAATCTATAACCTTGAAAGCCTAACCTAATGGGCATAATCTATAATTTGAACAACTAATATCATAGAACTAAAAACTCATCTTCTTACATGCACTATATTAAACAACTTACACCTTAAAACTAAACATCTATCTTCTTCCCAATTTTGTCGCCCTTACTAAAGTTGTTCAAATTCTAAAATGACATTTTTATCCATCAACCGACTCCAATTGGACCGCATAAGATGAAATCAGAAACTCTTAAAGACTAAATAGAACAAATTATATGAAACAGAAAAAAAAAAAAAAAGGGAATACTTTAGGGGATACATACAAGTGAAATTAGTCCCTCAACAAAAGCAGTTGCAAACACTGGCTTTTAACTAATTCAATTCTGCTACTAAAAACAAATAAACAAATTAAATTTTTACAAGAAAAGGGGTAGCAAATTACCAGACAATGGTATAGCAAGAATATCACCAGGCTTAATAGCAGTACTCCCCAAAGCATTGACAGTCATAAGATCAGTAACCGTAGTCGAATACAACCCCGCAATCCCAGCCAAAGTATCCACAGATTGCACAACATAAGACATGTAAATTGCAGGCAAAGAATTATCAGTCCCATTGAAACAAGTACAAGGCAAAGGAACAAGAAGAGATTGACCAACATCGAGCGCGGAAGGGTCCGGAATCGAATTGGCCTCCTTAATCTGGTCTGCCGACACGAGGCCGCCGTAAATTGAGTCGGCGATGGTAGAGAGAGTGTCGGAAGGGCGAGTCTTGTAGTGGGTGAAGACCGATTTTCGGATACCGTCGACGCAGGAGCAGAAAATGGGGATTTTGAGGAAGAGGTCGGAGGGAAGGATGTGGTTTTCGACGTCTGGGTATGAGATGTCGATGGAGTTGGCGGTGAGGAGGGAAATGGGGTCGATTTGGAAGAGGGAGGAGACTTCGGAGACTTTGAGGTCGGTGTAGAGGGTGTAGCCGAGGAGGGCGTTGCAGGTGTCGGAGTTGGAACAGGGTTCGATTGTTGATTTTGAGAGTACATTGGTTAGAAGAGAGATGAACAATAATAGGGTGGTGAAGAAGGGGAGTGTGATGGGTCTTTGATTCGGCATCTAGGAAGTGTATCAGAGAGAGAGAGAGAGAGAGAGAGAGAGAGAGAGATGGTTTTTTTAGAGAGTTTGAGAGAGTGTCAAGTGGAGTGGGTGATACAGAAAAATCAAATGGGGTTTTGTTTTTATTTTTAATTTCTGGAATTGAACTGGGTTTCAATAGTTTAATGTTGGTAGTCTTGATGCTCCTTCCACACAGAAGAGGGAGAGAGAATGTGTTTTAGAGATAAAAGAAAGATGGGCCTTTTAGAGAGACAGAGAAAGGAAGAGTGTGGGTTTTAGAGAGAGAAAGATGGCATTTTAGAGAGCGAAAGAGGCAGAAAGAGAGGATGGTTGGGTTGAGCTAACAGGGGAAAAGAGAGATCAGAGAGAGAATGGAGCCATTGGGAAAGGAGACAGTGCATAGCATAGCATAGCATAGCACAGAGAGAGAGAGAGAGAGAGAGAGTGTGTGGGTTTTAGAGAGAGAAAGAGGATGGTTGGGCTAACAGGGGAAAAAGAAAGAGAGAACAGAGGGGGAATGGAGCCATTGGGAAGGAGACAGTGCATAGCATAGCAGAGAGAGAGAGAGGAGCTGAGCTGAGCTGTGTGTGCGTGTGAGTGTGTCGTCAGACAATAGTCAGATTTCTCGGCCTCGGACACACACTTTTGCTTTTTTGACTAATTTAACCTCTTCAGTTCCAGACTTACGGAGTCGAAAAACTAATTCAAACGACGACGTTTGAACCAGCACACTTCATCAGATTGCTGTCCTGTTTGTCGACGAGTCTGGGGTAGTTTGGTAATTTAAAACTTGCAACATGGATGCTGAGCATATTTTGGTGTACCCCACACCCACACAAATATTTCAAATGATTTGCCCTTTTTCAGCTGAATTTGGGAGTTACCTAAGGAGTCTTTTGTCAAATTGGTAGAAAGTTAATTTTTTGATTTTTTGATTTTTTTAACTGAAAAATTGGTTTTTTCGTGGCTTTTTTTTGGGGACGAAGTTGGTAAAAAGTTAAAAAAGTTGATTTTTTACCAATTTCTCAGATTGCTCCTAAGGCTCCGTTTGGCAGGATTGCTTGGGACTAATTTACTCTATAAAATAAAATTGATTATTTTAATTAAATAATATAAAATGTCACATTTAATTTGTAATTATTTTATGTTTTTCCTATGAAAATCAAAAAAGATAAAAAGTTTATTTTAAATAAGATTTTTTAACTCTAAACTAAAACAGTTAAAAAGTCAAAAAATAATCAACATCACAAACGAAAGTTTAAAAAAAAAAAAAAAAACTATGACACCGTTTGGTTTACTATTTAAATTAATTTTTAAATTAAAAAATCTAAAAATATGTTTAGTTTAAATTTTTTTTTTTAAAAAAAATTTCTTTTTTTTTTTGTTACATATCAATTAATTTTTATTTTTTTTTCCTCGCTTCTCTTTCATTATCTTAAATTTTACACATTAATCAATTAATTTTATCTCACACCTATCTATTCAATTAAAAAGAAATACAAATCATCATAAAATTATTTTTAAAATATATAAGCAAACAGGTTTTCAAATTTTGCAAACTCTTTTAAAAAACTATCTTTTAAAATTGATTTTCAAAACTAAATCAAACCAATCTTTCATGAGACTGGAGTGGTGTTATTGGGTCTTGTAGATCTACTTTTGACTTCCGTTTTAATAATTCGAGCTGTTCACATTTTAAAATTTGTTGAGTATATCATTTCTATAAAAAATTAAGTCGATCGAATAATGACAATTATGTATTTAGATCAATTTTGTATATAAAAAAATAGACAGTGAGAAAATAAGTAGTTCATTCAAAATTGTTCTGAACACGTGATTTTCGTTATCTGATCAACTTGATTTTTTACAGTGATGATATACTCAACGAATCTTAAAATATGAACAGTTTAGATTATCGAAATAAGGTTTAAAAGTGTGACCACTAAGCCAAACTGAATGGTCCAAGCGGACTAGAGGCGGTCCAATCTCCTAAAAAAATAGTAATGTTAATTTATTTGTTACCTTTCTCCTAAAAAAATAGTAATCACTTTGCTTGGTTCAATTTTTTCAGAAATACTTTTCAGAAAATTCTACTTTCTTATTTTCAGTATTTTTTTTGTTTTTATTGAATTTTTTAAATATTTTAAGCTTTTTTTTTTTTTTACTTTTTAGACATACCTAACATAAATATTCCTAAAAAGTAAAAAAATTGTGAAAAAAACATTTTAAAAATTTACTAAATACCAAAAATACAAAAAAAAATATGAGAAATCAATACATTTTTTTGTATTTTTATGCATTTATTAATTTTTTAAAATATTTTTTCACAATTTTTTTACTTTTTAGATACATTTAAGTAAGGTGCATTTAAAAATAAAAAAAATGTAAAAACACGAAAACTAAAAAAACTCAATTTTTAAAAAACTTAATTCAAAAAACTTAAACTAAACACACTGAATGTTAATTTATTTGTTACCTTTTTTAAATAACTTTATTTTTGAGTGATTAAAATAAAATTAATATATAAACATATTATTAAAAATTAAAATTAATGATATATAATTATTAATTTAAAGTTTTCTTTCTTTCAAAATTTAAAATAAAAATATGCTAATATAGATGTTTTATAATATTTAATGGAAAATGATACAGAAGTCCACTTTTTACACCTAGTTTTACATCAACTTTCTAGATTCAATGATGTGTAAATGATATAATTGGTTGATAATTAGAGAAAATATAAAAAAGATGGTTACCTTTAATATCCTAATGAGTAATGTTAGGGACTCCAAATATTTTATCAAATATTATACCAAATATCTCACATGGTGTGAGATCTACATGTGAGATATCTGGTAAAATAGTTGGGATCTCTAACATTTTTCTATCTTAATTGATTACCACATTATTATACTTAAAAACTAAATCTAATTTTTTATCTTAAATAACAATCTGCTTGTTTGGTATCGTTTTTCTGAAAACAATTTTAAGAAAAGTCTACTTTCTTATTTTTCGTATTTTTTTGTTTTTACTGAATTTTTTTAATATTTTAAGCAATTTTTTTAATTTTTAGACATACCTAAAATAAATATACCTAAAAAGTAAAAAATTTGTAAAAAAAAACTTTTAAAAATTCAATAAATACCAAAAATATTAAAAAAAAAAAATGAGAATTCAGTACAATTTTTGTATTTTTATATATTTATTAATTTTTTAAAATATTTTTTCATAAATTTTTTACTTTTTAGATATATCTAAGTAAGATGCATCTAAAAAAATTTTAAAAAATGCTTAAAATTTTTAAAATATTTACTAAAAACCAAAAAACACGAAAACAAAATACTCAATTTTCAAAAAATTTCATCCAGAAAACTCAAACCAAACACACTGAATACTTATTACTAATTTTAAAAATATCTTCTTTCTACTCAATAACAAAGATCTGAATTCAACTCATGATTCTTCAGATTTTTTTTAGTGAGTGCAAGGGAGAATTGTTGATTTCTTGTTCTTGAAATCGAAATTAGGGGGTTTTTGGAAGAGTTGGTTAAAAGTTGATTTTTTATTTTTTTTTAAACTATTTTGTCTTTTTGTGAGTAAAAATGTGAGAGGTGATATGACCAAAAATGCGTTAGTCAAAGGCTAATTTTTAACCAACTTGCCAAATGAGCCCTAGGTTGGCGGTTTTTTAAGAATCCAAACTAAACTTAACCTTTGTTTGGCATTGGGTAATATAGTCAATTTTTTTTGTATTGAGACTTTTTTAGCTTTGTTTTTAGCCTTGTTTGGTTTAGATTTTTCGACTGTTTAACTTTTGTGGGAGAAAAAATGTATTGATTATGGATTATATGTGATATTTTGTGTTACTTACTTATTTAGTCTATTTTGTCATTTTGTGTTTTTTTAGCCCCAAAATGATAGCTAAACTAGGGCTTAGATAGTCTTATATGTTTGGTATAGTATTTTGGAGTTATTTTAGTCATAAAAAGATAAAATTAGGGTACCTCTATTTACACACCACCTTTCATCTCAAAGCACACCATTAATTGGTTTAATTTTTATTACAATATTAACCTTATGTAAAATGACCACGAAGGACAAAGGGCTATAATACACACCTTTTGTAAAATTACCATAAAGGATAATAATGAATACAATACACACCAAGTATCTCAAACGTTACTTATATCACCCCGACCTCTACCACGACCCCAATCTCGACCTCGACCTCGACCTCAACCTCAAACTTAGCCACGAGCAGTATTTGTTAATGCACGACGCCATCTCTCAGAGACAGTGGGTGGAATACATGAAGGGTCATCCATTTTCTGAAAATGAAACAGAAAACAGTGAAGGATAAGTCCATTCAGAAATATAGAGCCGAACTAATTAATTTTGTTCGACACTCAAATTTCGAACATATTGAAATTGTTTGATAGACTAAGTTCGAATAGTTTATTAAGTTCGACACTAAAATGTCGAACATATTGAATATGTTTAACAGAAACACTTCGGACAAAAGGTTAGTGTTCAACAGACTAGTGTTGAACGATTCGCAAAATCAAACATTCATATACAATGCTCATGGCAATGAAAAAACGTACATAAAACCCTCAAATCTAAGCAAAATGAGAATTCTTACCTACTGTATCTCCAATGTGGAGTTGTTTTCACCGATGTCTTTGATGAAACAGAGAATGGAGGAGAATGAGTCTTCATCACTGGCATCTTTGATGAAATAAAGAATGGATGGGGAGATGGAAGATCGTGGGTGGGGTGTATGCACTACTAGAAATATGACTTTTTGCGTCAATTTTTTTGCGACGGATTATTTAACCGTCGCAAAAAATCACGTTTTCCATCAAACTCTAATTTTACTTGACCCAACCGTGTTCTTAACCCCAAAAAAAAAAAAAATCATGTAAACTTGACCTATGTCCCCTTTTTTCCTTATTTCCCAAATCTGATCTCTCTCTCTCTCTCAAAATCTATCTCTCGCTCGAATCTCACTGTCTCTCTTGCTCGACTCTCACTTTGATGAAGATTTGAAGATTTTGATCGATTGTTGATGAAGATTTGAAGATTTCAATCTGCTGTTGATGAAGATTTCGATCGATTCATAATCGAGATTCATAATCGGTAAGCCTAAACACTTCTTTGTTTCTCTCTGTAATGTTTGACACATCTTCACCGATTCAACTCTCTCTATAATGTTTGACACATCTTCATCGATTAATCTGCAATGTGTAAATTGAAACATTAATCGATTCAACTCTCTGTCTCTTTCTGTAATCTAGCTCTTCTCTCTGCTCTTCGCTTCTCTCTCTCTCTCTCTCTCTCTCTCTATATATATATATATATCCATGTCATGTATCATGATTGAATGAGGCATTTTTTGGTTCAACATTGAGAAACATTTTAGCTCATAACAGATCTACTTGCTCGTAATCTCTCTCTCTCTTTGATTTTGTTTGTATGTTTTTATATGTGTCTAATTTTATTTTATTTTTTGTCTGTACCTATATATATATACAAACGCATATATGTAAGATGTAAAGTGATATCATCAGTTTCTATGGTGAGTACAAAGCAAAAGGCAAGGCTTCAAGGAGGTTCACGACATTGCTTCGTCAGAGGTATAATTCATCTTTTATTCATTTATTCTTATCGTTTTTGTTTTGCTGATGCGCTGAAGCTTGATTTGATTGTTGAGAAATGTTTTTTAGATGATCGTTTGGATGAAATTTGAGAAGTAAATTTCATTCAAATTCACTAGGGTTTTCTTCTCATCTGGTTACCGGTTATATATTTAGATTAGTTTTGTTTGAAACTTGTTTTCTGACATTAAATCAAAATTTTCCATGTGGTGTTTGTTCGCAAAACTGATGATATCAAAGATGAAGGTACTTTTTTCCATATGTTTTTACATTGTGATCTATGGCTTTCATTTGATTGTAACATTTTTCATTAATTTGTAAAGAGAAAGGAAAAGAACAGAGAAAATATAGAGTAAAAAGATGCTAAAATTATTATTATCATAATTTTCACTTTATTTTTCCTACACAAATCTCTGATCCAAACATAGCATGAGTTTTTCGTTAATATTCTTCATTACAATTGTATGGCAGCTAGTAAGATAGTCTCATTGGGAGTTGGAGGTTGTATTGGGTATCTGTTTTGCAATTGGTAAGTTCCCTTGGGCTCTCTTGCCCATTTTTTTTTGTTTGTCCTCTGTTTTTGTTGTTTCAACTTTTTTTTCTTTTCAATCAATTTCTACTTGGATTATTATTAGTCTTTTTATGTTAGTAATTGCTATTTATCATTCAATGCTCATTGATCTAGTAGAATTAATGAACTAGAGGATAAAAAGTCAAGTACTTAAAACATTTGAGATACTGGCAATAGGGCTTTGGTAGAGTGAAGAAAGTGACCAAAACACATGATGGCTTGTTTGGTACACACAATAGATTGAAGAGAAAAAAAGAAAAGAAAAGATAACGCTACTGAGGCTTGATGAGACCCTAAGAGATTTTTATTTTTTATTATAAATAACTTGCTAGAATAGAATAACAAGGCTGCCTCTATGACTTCTTGTCATCAATGAATGAAAAGATAAGACTTTAATATCATTTCTTGATGACTGTAAATGTGGCTTAAACTAAAAAATGCATGACAAGCAGAACACACTAAATAAAAACTAGGATCTTAATAACAATTTACATAATCTAAAGTTCAATTGGGCTTGTCTTGCATTATCATGATCTTTTGGCTCAAAGGTTGCTCGTTATTTGTTCTTGGTATAAATTTGACAAATACAAATAATGATAGTTGTTGTTGTGTTTTTTTTTAAATAATGAAACTCTCTTGAAAATAGGTTTTATGAGATACATGAAAGGCAGCCATCCAAAGAAAGAAGGTATTTAGATCCCTTTTCTTTTTAATTGTTCCTTAAGTCTCACTCTTGTGTCTAATGCGGGTATGAGCAATAACGATGTGGCTAGTTTGAATGTGTTTTTTATTTGTGCTACGTGATGAAAAATAGACTTTTTACCTTGTAAACTAGACGGTTCTATATATTTTCTTATGAGCTGTGCACTTTATGATATTTTTTTTCAGGAAGTAAATATATGTATTTTTTCTATATATTGGCAGTTTTTTTAACCCCCCCCAAAAAAAAATTTAATATGTTTAATTTATAATGTTTTTTAACTTATGCTTGCCTATATCATGTAATTCGAATAAAACTGAAAATGTTATTGGCTATGAATTGTTTTCCTGACTCATTCTTTCTTGCATATCAATTATTTTTTTGTGTGTATAATATATCTGTCAACTGTTCATACATAGTGGAGGTAACCATTTCATAGGGAGACATGATAATTTGACACAAGAACCAGGTAACTGGTAACCTCTCTATCAAACCCTTTTGGGATGGGGATGAGAGGCGGCCCAGAATGAGGGTGGTATCTTGGGTTTGTGTTTTGGTGGGTTTGAACTAATTCTGCTCATCACTTCACTGCTTATAAATTAAACTTCGGTTTTAACATTTACAACTGACTTTCCACTTCACAACGGACATTTCCTAAGGCAAAAATCTGGAATCATTACATTTATATGAATAATGGAGCTGGAAAAGGTACCTGTAGCCTAAATGCATTTGTGTGCAGCCAAGGGCCCAAAGTTTGTTTGGGTGGTCCTGCTCTCCCGCTCTCAATTCTCAATTTGCAAATAGGGCTTGAAGCCATGGTAAATTTGTGGATCCCACTCAACAAATATGCAAATCATGCTATTAGCAACATCCTTATAAATGCCTCGGTTTAGAATCTAGTCATATGGCCTAATATCTGAATAGAACATCAAATATGACACATTTGTCTACATTAATTTTGAGACTAGCCACTCTCGTAATTGAGCAAGCATAACATGTGCTAGCTTATTTGAATTACCACGCTCAGTAATCTTGTGACTAGGGGGAGCCTTTAAGAGTAATAAAGTACCAAGTATATGTCTCACATTCTTAATTCTTAAGAACATTTATTTTCAACATTAATTCTATGGATTAATCAACTACGTTCACTTTGTTGTGTGAAAGCAGCAGGTTTAATTATCTGTCTACTTTTTGTTTATCTAAAATATATAATGGACCAAGTTGAATTTCATTTCTTTCTTTTATTTTTATTTTTTTGTTTTGAAACTAGACAAAGTTGATTTAAAGAAAGCGATGAAGAAATAGAATTTGAATTTGAGAGGGTTGTAGAGAAGTTAGATCACCACAGGGTGCACTGTCCTAAATGTAATTCTTGCATTACCAAAGTTGCTCTTCGTAAAAAGGTAAGGACTAGTACTGTTCCTCCTAGGCCATTTCATCTGCTTAAATGCTTCTCCTGCTTCAGCATTTTCATTCCCAAAGGTACAACTTCTCCCTTGCCTTCCTACTTGGTTTTGGTTGTGTTTTTGTTTTATTCAGTTTTTATTTTTTGTGTTTTCGAGAGAAAATAATGAAACGAAGTGATAGACATTTTGATTTCTAACGATGAATATGAATGAAATTTCCCACTTGAATACTTGAATTAATTCAGGAATTTTTCGAAGACAAAATGGGATCACAAACGAACAAAGTTTACATGAGACGTCATCTGTACTGGATGAAAATCTTTCCTCCATTTTCGCAGATGATCGCAAGGGGAAAATGGTGAAGATTGATCAGCAGCAAGGTAATATGTCATCTGCAACTTCACTTTTATGATCTCTGACTTGGAAAGTGGAAATCCTCTTTCCTCAACTTAATTTTTTTATCTAATGGCAATCCTCCAAAGAAAATTGAATTCTTTTGGTTGGTTTTGCCAAACTAGAAATTTTCTGATGTCTGACTAGGAAAGTGGAAAAACATTTTCCTTTCCACTTGTGTTAATTCAAACAGAAGAAGCCCAAGGAATTTTACATAACTAAGAACTACACAAATATTCTAACTATTACATACTGTTCAAACTTGAAATTTTATCCTTTCACACACTCATTTTCTTCATTTCTTGATTAATCTGTGGCACTAGCGTTCATTCTGGACTACAATGTTGATTAACGTTAAAAATTTGTTAAGCAGGGAAGTTTTTTGATATATTCCAGGCTTCTATGAGCAAACAAAATCCTCAGCCAACATCTGCCATAGCCGGAAATTATTCCACTTGCGTCACATATGAGACAGTGAGCATGGTGATTGGTCAAGAAGGTAACATATGGTAGACTAATTTCATCTATAATAGATTTAAACATGCTTCAGTTCATGGCATGACTAATCTAATATGAGCCATACATACTGGTGCACTTGAAGAGTCAGTCATAGCTGCTGACTGAGTTGATGAAGCTTTGAGTTGTCTACTGCAATCTGAAAAGAGAATTTGTTAGGAGAAAGCGAGAGGGTTCTGAAGATATTTAGATTGTATTTTCTGTTGGATGAGCATCATTATTTTGTAGTGCATAATGTTGAATGTCTTAATCTTGTGCTTGTTAGTCACAAATCATTGTGCAAAATATCAAGAGAAGTAATCACTTAAATGTGTTAGGAGTTGACATCTGTAATAGGCAACAGAACAATCTAGAATGGTCAGAGAAGTTAAATTTATGAAACTTGGGGAGAAAACCCATTGGGTTTGAAACTAGTTTTAGTACAAAATTATAAGTCGCTATAGGCTATATTTTGTTAAAATTTTTGATGCATTGATTTTTTGGAAGAAGGGCTCAAGTCTTGTTGATATAATGAAAAGATGGGTACTTTAAACTAATCAATAATTTTGTCTTGTTCTTTCCTTGAAGTGTCATGATAGTTGTAGAGGCTTCATTCCAGTTGCCATGTTATTGCAAATTAATTTTTTTGTGGTTAGAATTGGTAAATTCCTACTTGTGGAAGTTGTGTGATACTATCTCCATCATTTGGGTTTAATACTACAAATTTGTATTTTATTTATTTTTTTCATTGGTTTCTTACTCCTTTTTTTTTTTTCCCTCCATTTTTTTAGCATGCTGCATATCCTGATCTAGATGCTTCCACATCGTTCTTTGGTGTTTATTATGGTCATGGAGGTAAGAATCTAATGTTCAATTCTACAATTGTTATTATTATGGGGATCGTTATTTATTAATACAGAGAAAGGTGATCTTATTTGATTTCATATTTTATGAATAGGTTTTGCTTGCAATTTGGATTTGTTATGCTTTATCACTCATATGTTCTGGCAGTTCAATATTTAAGTAACTGATTAGGCAGTAGGTGATTTAGGTAGTCCTTCGCTGCATTTCATGCTTGTTCTTTATTTATTTATGTTTTTGATAGGTATGTAGATTGGTTCCTTATGGATGGCACTATTACCATTTCACAAAGCTTAATTTAGAAATTATTTAAAATTTTAATTGATGATGCTTTCCCTGGTTGAGAACCTTATTGGAGGAAATGCAATTTTTGGTTCTGCAATCTTTCTTCAAATAGATTCAAGTTCTCTAATGGGAAGTTCAGTGTGATTTGAAATGGGAGGCTTGGTAATTTAAATTGATGAATTGTATATTTTAGAATATTCTTTTCTCCCCTCTCCTTTCCCATTTTGAACAGAATGTGCCTTTGATGATCCGCATCTCAGGGTTTGTAGTTGATGAGTTTCTGGTTGAAAAATATTCCTCATACATCAGGGAGCAATGGTAGTTCAAGCCGTCAAGTATATGGAAATTTATTGTTTGAACAACCCATAATATGTTATTCAGATGTGACTGAACTTCTGTTGCAGTCTTAATCTTCTATTATATATATAGGTTGTTCCTTTATCTCCACATTTTTCTATCCTGCAGATTTATAAGTTGCTTTGCGAACTTTGAAAAATTATTCCATGAATGAACTATTTTTGCGTATTCAACCCTGCACGTATATACAAATATGGTGATAATAATTTGGCACATTTAATTATTGATACTCTCCTAAACCCTTTAAATTGCAGGTAAGGTTGTTGCTAAGTTTTGAGCCAAGTATCTCATCAGCAAGTGCTTAAGCATGGAGCATATTCTACTTGGAAGACCTCACTGGAGCAGTTGAAATCAATTTGTCTAATGCAATATCCTCTGCATGTTTATATTTTTCCCTTTCGAGAGACTGATTATCTGTTTTGAATGTTTGGATTTGGATTGCCCTATAATGTCCAAAAGCGAAAGTTCTCATTGTAGGCCTTTTTAAAATGAAAAATAATACATGAATGTTGAGATTTTTGCAAATATGTCTTTACGTTTATTGTATATAATATTTGCATATATATATATATGATTGTAGGTATTTTTTTTTATTTTTGCGACGGTAAGAAGATGGTCGCTAATACATTGAAGGCCTTTTTTAAACTCTTTTGCGACGGCAAAATATCAGTCGCGATAAGTAGGTTAGGCGGTCGCAAATAGTTTGCGACTGCTATTTTGCGGTCGCAAAAAGTATTTGCCACCCCCACATTCGCGACCCTCATTTGCCGTCGCATGGGCCGTCGCAAAAAGTCTTTTGCGACTGTCTTTTTATTATTTGCGACGGCTTGTAACGGTCGCAAAAAGTACTTTTTTTAGTAGTGATGAGTGAGTAAGGGTGAAAATGGAAGATGTAGGTGGGGTGTGTGAGTAAGGGTAAAAATGAAAGATTGTAGTGTGTATTGAGCAAATTTTGTATTTATCAAATTACTAAAAGTATGCATTGAGTAGTGGTGTGCCTTGAAATGAAAGGTGATGTGTAAATAGAGGCACCCATAAAATAGCCTAAAAAATTAATAAGACAAAATGTCACAACAAAACCATAATCATTTCATTTATTCTCTTATAAAAGTCAAAAATATATATATATATATATATATCCTAAACAAGACTTTTTAGTCCCAGACTAAAATAGTTAAAAAGTTTAAAAGTCAAAAAGTTAACCCACGTTCCAAACGAAGGTTTAATTCTAAGGCTCTAGAAATGAAAATAATTTTTTATACAAGAACACATTTGTATTGCATGAATCAAATACAAAATTAGTAAGTTAAGATTGATTAATTATCGACACAAACTTAAAAGTGGCACTGCAGATGTTTGAGGGTCTTTGCAATAGATAAATTTGTTGTTATTTGAGTACACGAGATATAAGATGCACAAAAATAAAATAATATGCCGTCGAATGAATTTTATCAATTTTTATAATATTATTATAAAAATCACATTTACATATAGAAAAATGATTTGTGGCACTAATTTTTCTGGCACTAATGGCACTAATTTCCTGTTTTGGTAACTTTGTTTTTTTTTTTACCTGATATAGAAATTAGTGCCATTAGTGCCAGGAAATTTAGTGCCACAAATCACAACTGTTACATATATTAAAAGTTTTTGTCGCATCATATATTATCAATTGTATTAATTTAATGAATTATAATTATTAATGCTGAGTTTTTTTTATTCATACAATAAAGGAGTCATAATTATTTTTTGAATATCAGTGAGGTCTTTTATGTTGAAAACTTGAGAGATTTATGTATGCATATTCCAAACATTATACAAGGCAAGATATAGACGAATGAAAAAGACATCTAACCGAATTGGAAATTATTACTCATGTAGAAAAAAGTTTTTTTTTTTAACCTCCCACCCCTACAACCCTTTCCCTTAGCAGCCTCCCACCTCCAGTCGGGATAAACTCTCCATTATACTTCATCTCTTCTTAATTTGGACCCGTACTGATAATCTAAACTGTCTATTTCGTAAGTTTTGTAATAAGAGTCATTCATGCAAAAAATAAGTCTCATAAAAAAACTTACAAATTTAAAAAAAAAATCACATTTTGTTTTATTAAATGAACGACAAATGTAATTGTAAACTTCAACCATTCATTTTACAAAATAAAATATTTTTTGTTCCTGAATTTATAATTTTTCGATAAAGTTTATTTGTTGTATGAATAACCTTTATTACGAAACTTGCAAGAATAGACGATTTGAATCATTAATACGGATTCAAATTAGGACCTATAAGGGGAGTATGGAGATGTATGAAGAGATGAAAATATAGAGAAGAGTATATCCCCCTCCAGCCACCCTCCCCCGCCCCCACCAATGACCCCCCCTTTTTTCTCTTCTCCCTCCCAAGACTCTCATCTCACATTGCAACCCCTCCCTACCCTCCCCAGCCCCTCCTGCTCATCCCTCCTCACAAAGCCTACCCCTACACTCGTAGTTGTTCAATACACAACGAGAGACAGACAGAGATAAAGGGAGAAAAGCAGGGAGAGCAACAAAGAGGATAGGAAGAGGGAAAGGGAGATCAACAGTGAGAGAGAGAGAGAGAGAACATTAGAAAGAGGGAGAGAGATTAAGATTGAAAAAAAAAGAAGAAGAAGAAGAAGAAAGAGAGTGGAGTGCAAGAAAGAGAGAATGGGGCCTATCAAAGGTGGCGGGGAATGATGGTGGCCGAAGTTTTCAGTAAGGATTAGGACAGGGAGGGTGGGGTGGGTGGGGTTGTAAGTCAAAAACTTGTCCAGTGCAAAATCTTCACAATTACACCACACATTTCTACCTGCACCAAACAAAGTTAAAATCCATCCTCACCGTTGCTTCCCCCCCACCCCAGAACCCCCCTCTCCCTAGCCACCCCAACCCACCAAACCCTCTCATGATCCCCAAGCTGTGTGTTGGTGCAAGAAAAAACTAGGAAGGTTTACACAATTTTTTCTTTCAGGAATAAAATGAAAGTTCAACCTGCATTGATCACTGTCTTGGCTGCTTATAAACTTAGCATCCAACAACCCTAGTGTGCACCAGCAATAATCTCACAGGCAAACAATTATGCAACCATCAAACTTGACTCCTATTTAAAATATTATAAAAAAAAAAAAAAAAACTAAAAAATTAGATAGATAGATAGATAGAGAGAGAGAGAGAGAGAGAATAGTATAATTTTTTGATTGATCTAATAGAAGTTCACATAGCAAAGAGGTGGAATGTTTCTTATATGTTTGTCCTATAACCCATCTCTCAAATTGCAAGGGAACCCCATGTATAATAAATATGACTACCGAATCAAATCTTATCATCTAACTTATCGTTTACAAGAGGAATCAGCTCCTTCAGGTTCCGGGGAGTCCGGGGCGTACGAGGAGTTCCTGGTGCCTGTTGGGATAGCTTGTGCCTCACATACCCATAAAACGTGCATCCCAAAAGTGTCACTGCACATCCAAATGCATTCAAAGCCGAGATTGGGTTTCTAAATATCAACCATGAACATGTAACTGCAACTGCAACCTGTGTAGTGTGCAAGAAACATGAAAACAAGAGTTCTTAAATGGGATGACAATGAAACGGATGTAGAATTCAACACATGTTTTTCAACAGATTATACACTCCCACAAATAGTGCACAAATTTGAGCAAACAAGAAGTATTTGATATTAAAGATGAAGCATACAAGTTCAAGCATTTGTACAATCGTCGTTTATTACCAGTACCAGAGGAACTGATTGCAAAATTCGGGGCAATCATGAGTTGTTAAAGAAAGATAGGATTACATGTGATGACAACTGAATATATGCTTACAACATAAAATTTTAAGAACTGACACGGGCACACAAAATTTCAGAAAAAATTCAGGATATGACACAGTGGGGACATGTGCAAAACATATATTTTTATTAATTTATTATGTCATATTTTTGTATCTTATATATTTATTCTATGTCAAATATTTTATTCTCATCAAATTCTGTATGCTACTCAGTGGAGAAGGAAAATTTTAAAAATCAGACACCACGTGTCCCCAATGTGTCTGATTCATCCATTGTGTCTGACACATGTCTGGAGAGTGTCCCTGTTGGACACCAGTAAATAACCTCCAGAGAGGTGTCCATACTTCCTAGCTTACAAGACAAGAAATTAGGAGAATATATAGGATCACTTTAAGACAATGATGGTGATGATGGTAATACAAACAGCAATTCCTATTTGAAAGGATCCAACTCACCTTGAGATTTCCAGCAACATTAAACGTGACAGCAGTTGTAGAATGAATCACATAAAAGATTGAGAAATTCAGGCAGAAAGCCAACACTCCAGAGCCAAAAATAATAATGAGGGGTGAAAGAAGAGACGTGTGTGTTTGAAACCATAGCATAATCCCAGCTCCTTCAAGCAATAGTGCCGGTACTGCCAAGATCATAGTTGCATAAGGTGCCATGTAGTACACTGTGTTTATGCTAAAGAGCACATAAAAAAATAAACAAGAGATCAGCACTAATCATAGAGTAATGGATTGGATGAGCCAAAAATGAAATGTTTTATGGTAATTAAAATTTCAGTACCCCCCTTAACTGAGTTGAATAAGAAAAAATGTAATCAAACAGCAGCAAAGAAAGACATGATTGTCTTCAAGATCTATTTATAAAAAAAAAATTATTGTCTTCAAGATGTGCCTAAAGTGCTAAGTTCATACAGAATAAGTGCTTTACGGGCAAGTGTTGAAGCAGTAAACTAAAAAGTCAAACTTCCAAATTCTCGTCATCAGAAAGATTGCCAAAACAAACGGAAATTTGGAATCACCATGCTGAGACTGAATTAGAAGTTGCAAATATCAAACGTATCTTTCTAGTCCCATGACTACTCAGCAATCAGATGAAGTATTAAATCCAGATTGCCTCCAAAGTATTTGTGTCTACTTCTAGGTAGATATGTATTGAAGTAATTATTGTGGGTGTAGTCACATAAGAAGACTCTGGAAGAAAATGACAGTTTAATCCTGTGACATCTGGAATTGGATTAACTGCTGTATGTTTTTTAGTTATCATATTAGCCTCACAAATTCAGACAATCAAATAAAGCATCAGTCCAGAACCATTGCAAAATGTCTATGATATTAATTCATTGCCTTTTTTTCAAAGGACTTTTATGCCCCTTCACCCAATGTTGACATTTGTTAACTTGTGATGCTATGTATCAGACTATCTTATACACACATACACAATAAACAATGGATTGACTGCAATGCATGTCTGCATAACATGGCAGTACGAATAACTCTCTCTCCACTCCACATTGGCAGTTACTTGTTTTTTATTTTACTTTATTTTAATTTTTATGTTATTTGATAGTTAAAGATGCACAAGTATTCTAACTCTTCATATTACCAACAACACAGGGAGTGCCACATTGATGTGAATATTGCTTCATCACATTTTACTCTTATCAACTTCAGTAATGCTTCACCATTCACTTTCTGGAAGGAGATTCAGAATACAACCACTCACCAAAATAAATTCCTAACTTTTGAAGAATTATAATAAACTATCAAACTTCATCTTTAACTGTTAACAGGTATCAAGCTTTCCAATGTCAACACAATCATGGTTGCATTCCAGAGTGGAATTGGACTAGGCCTGGTTACATAACTTCAATACAAGCATCAAGCTTTCCAATCTAACCCAGCTATTGCAAATGGCATTACAAAAATTCTTTATACAACTTGCCTCAACCAACAGTACAAAAGGCACATTGGTAACTAGGGATAGCAACGGGGCAGAGGGATAAATAAAATGGGGCAGGCGGAGGAAAACCCGTCCCCACACTTTCTCATCGTGGCAGGGTGGGGGATGCGGGGCTGGAGCATGGCGGGGGAAAATGTACCATGTACCATTTTTTTCTTTTTTTTGATTGGCGAAAGTCAGTTGTTAGTTGTTAAATTAGCACCTAAGGGAGTTAGCCTCTCCACCCTTGCAAAACACTAAGTGCTTGCCACCTCATTCAACTCCCCCCTTGGGGAGATTTGAACCCATGACCTCCCCCTTAGGACTAAGTCCTTAGGAGAGTCATGATGGCCAACTAGTCTAGGCCTGGTTGGTTAAAATGTACCATGTACCATGTGTACACTTATATGTGAACGTTTCAATTTAAACAGTGGTGGGTGGTATTGTCAAAACTACTTGGATGCTTCTGTATTTTTTCATGTATATATTCAACAAATTGTTTTGTGTAACAAAGAAAACAAACAAATAGTTCTAACCAAAGCATTATTTTTTTGAATTCTATATTGTTTATCATTTATACTGAAGATATGTATAGACACCCCATTTTGACCGCCCTTTAATCCGAATACTCGATGATGAAAGTTACATTATGCAAATTGTTCGAATCTTCAGCAAAAAAATTTGGTTTCGAGCTTCAAACCCAAGCCTTCCATCATATTTGGACCAAAACCCTTTTTTAGCCTAACCATTCAGTGAACAGTAGGTCCAAAATAATTGGCTAGCCTACCAATTTATGAGCAGGCCGTACAAATAAATTGACCGGCTGGCCATGTTTACCGAGAGCAGATATTTTGACAGCTATAGCTGCTCCCATGCACATGCTTTGGACCAGTTGTCTCTTTACAGATATTTCCAACGTGAGAAGCCTTTTGCCTATAAATACAAGACCCCCCCTCATGCTTTGGGGTTAGAAAATTTTGCCAAGAGCCATAACTGTTAGAATAATATATGATTATTTGGGTTATTATTTTGTAATTATTTTATGCCTTAGGGTTTTTTTGTAATTATTAATCTTCATTAATATAAATAGGAAATGATATCCTAATCATACCCTAATCTTTGTATTCTCTAAATTTATCATGGTATTAGAGCCAAACCCTAAAACCTAAATCCATACACCACACAACCACCATACCTTTCTAGCCTCGTCGCCTACTACCAAAGGGCTCCTTGGCCAAGACGCTAGCTGCTGAACCAGCCAGAGAACAGCCCAGCCCCTTTCGATCACTGTCGTAGGTGCCCATACACTTGGTGGTCCTACCGACAGACCTTTTGGTCTGAGACAACCAGTGAGGCAGGGTCGTTTTGCCTTGCCGATTGCCACTGGCAGTCTCTCGGCCCCTGCCGACAGGACCAAGGCATTCTCTGGCTTCCTTGGACTTCAGTTGCTGTCATGGTCTCTGTGAGTGTCGTCTCTCTTGGCTGAGTCGTATTCCTATTTGTTTGACTCCTACTTTTGTCATTGGGTGTGTGATGAGGTAGTGATCTTTGTTCCTGTTTGACCTTTGTTTGTTTATTTTTTCTTTCAAAAAAAAAAAAAAAAAAAAAACGAGTAAAGTGGATTAGTGTTTAATTCTTTAATATTCTTAGTAATCATCGTGCTTACTATTCCTTCACGATTTTTCGAGTTTGTGATTGGCATCAGTTTTGTTGAGGATTAGGTAGTATAGTATCCATGGCAGATTCCACTAGTGTGTCAACACCTAAGAGTGAGAGTTCCATTATACCTACTACTATGACTGATAACCCCTACCCTAGTATTAAAATCACCACCTCTCCATTCAATGGTCAGAACTACCTAGCGTGGTCGCAGAGTTTGACTATTTTTTTGAAGAGCAGAGGGAAAATGAGATATGTTGATGGCAGGATACAGGCACCCAGCACCACGGACCAGAATTATGATCAATGGGAGATCACCAACTCCCTAATTATGGGTTGGTTGATACATTCTATGGTCCCGGAGATTGGAGAGGGCTATCTATCTATGGACATTGCACAGGATATTTGGGAGGCAGTGGCTACTACATATTCCCGCAAAGGGAATTTCTCATAGACATTTGAGTTGCGCGCTCTATTAAGAGCTCTGTTCAGTGGGAGCAGACTGTTCTTCAGTACTTCACCTTCCTCACCAACGGTTGAAACGCCTTGATCACTGCTGATTCAATTTCCTCACCTCCAGGACTATAAGCCTGTTTGCACTGCTGATTCAGTCAAGTACAGGAAGTTCATTGCACAAGAAAGGGTCTTCAAGTTTCTGGCCGGTCTTAATGTGGATTATGATCCAGTTCGGAGTCGGGTTTTGGCTATGGACACTCTTCCTTCACTTCAAGAGGCATTCGCTTATGTACAGAATGAGGAGAGTCGACAGTCTACTATGCTATCCCCTGTCTCTACTGACCGCTCCGCATTACTGTCTACCCCTAGAGATGGCCTCAGCCTGACTCCCATCCCTCTGTCTGCTGCCAAGGAGTCTGTATTCTGTGACTACTGTCGCGAGCTGCGGCATACTCGTGAGACGTGTTGAAAGCTTCATGGGCCTTCATTTGGGGGTCGAGGTGATCGGTCTGGTTCTAGAGGAGGTCGGTCAGGCCAGTCTAGAGGACGTGGCTCTCATCCACTAGCTCATTAGTCTAGTGCAGTTGATACGCTTGATTCTACTTCCACTGTCGTTGGCCAGCCTTCCTGATAGTCTCTCTGGCATGACTACTCTTGAGCTTGAGGATGTTATGCGTCACTTGCTGGATTGCCGATCTTCTACTGCTCTCAGTACATCTTCCTTGTCGTTTGCCTGCTCAAGTAACTTAGCCTCTTCTCCTTGTGTTTTCCTATCTCATAAGTCTTTGCCCTGGATTATTGATTCGAGTGCCTCAGATCATATGTATGGCTCCTTTGACCTTTTCTCTTATAAGCCCTCTTCAGGTCAGGACAAAGTTAGGATTGCAGATGATACTGTTTCTTCCATTTCTAGGAAAGGTTTAGTCTATGTCACTCCTACTCCAACTATACCTTACCTTTATCTTCTGTTTTCCATGTTCCCAATTTTTCTGTTAACCTGTTATCCTTGAGTCGTATTACACAAGATTTGAATTGTAGTGTGACGTCTTTTCCTAATCATTGTCTATTTCAGGACCTTGTCACGAGGAGGACGATTGGCAGTGGTAGTGCAGAAAATGGTTTCTACTTCCTGGATCAACCGAACAACCTTGCTCATTTTTCCACCACGAGTCCTACTACCCAAGATGATTTATGGCTGTGGCATTTATTTCCATCTGGTTTTGCAAACAATAATGTGTCTGAGTTTCTTTGTGAGTCTTGTCAACTTGGAAAACAACACAGAGCTTCTTTTGCTCCCAGTTTTAATACAAGTTTAGTTCCTTTTTCATTAATACATTCTGATGTCTAGGGTCCATCTCGTGTTCTATCTGTGAAAGGTCATCGATTGTTTGCTACATTTATTGATGATTTTTCTTGTACTACTTGGGTGTATCTCATGAAAGACAAGAGTGAAGTTTTCTCTGTGTTCTGTAATTTTCATAAGATGATTTGTACTCAGTTTGGAGCCATTGTCAAAATCTTTTGTTCTGATAATAGAGGGGAATACATGGATTCTGGGTTAGGGCAATATTTTTCTGCTCATGGCATTATCCATCAAACCTCTTGCACCAATACGCCACAACAAAATGGGGTAATGGAATGCAAGAATCGTCATCTTCTTGACATGGCTCGGTGCATGTGTTTTTTTATGAGTATGTCTCGATCCTACTGGGGTGACGCTATTCTCACCGCTGCTCATCTTATTAATCGTCTTCCTACCCAAGTCTTACAAAAACAAGCTCCCTTTCAAGTCTTTCTAGGTTCCGAGTCCTTATTTTCTATTCCTCCTAAAATATTTGGCTATGTTTGTTTTATCCACAATCTCTCCTACTCGTAGTAAATTGGACCCTCGCTCCCTCAAATGTATTTTCCTCGGATATTCTCCTTATCAAAAGGGATATAAGTGTTACCACCCTCCTTCTCGTAAGTGGTTTGTGTCCATGGATGTCACATTCTTTGAGTCCCAATCCTATTTCTTGTCCTCTCCGGTGTCACAGTCCTTCCTTCAGGGGAACCTTGGTGTGAAGTGATTCTTGTGATTCCTATGGTGGAACCAGTTGTTCTTGCACCACCACTTCCTACTGAGACTACAGAACCCAATGTCACCAAGGATAGGGAAGGGCAAGTTTATGTCAGAAACAAAGACAGATAGAAAGTTAACTGGATACAAGAGACCACTTCTGTTTCTCCACTGCCATCTCCTGCTTCTGATGAGAGTTTAGGTAACTTTGAATCTCTTGAGTCCATTGATCTTGATGTTCCCATTGCCTAGAAAAAGGGTGTGAGGTCTTGTACTCAACATCCTATCTCAAATTTTGTGTCCTAATCTTATTTGTCGTCCTCATATAGAGCGTTTGTGTCCGATATTTCCTCTATTAACATTCTTAACCATTTTCAGGATGCTCTTACTATCTCTGAGTAGAAACTTGCCATGATTGAGGAAATGAAAGCACTTCGGAAGAATGGTATTTGGGAATTGACTGAGTTACCTAAAGGCAAACGATCTGTGGGATGCAAATGGGTGTATACTGTGAAACACAAAGCGGATGATTCTATTGAGCGTTACAAGGGTACACTTGTGGCAAAAGGGTTCACTCAGACATATGGCATTGACTATCAAGAGACCTTTGCACCCGTGACTAAGATGAATTCAGTCAGAGTGTTTCGCTCTTTATCAGCTAATCTAGATTGGCCACTTCATCAGTTTGATGTAAAGAATGCCTTTCTCCATGGTGACCTCGAAGAAGAGGTATATATGGACATTCCTCCTTTAAGGATTATCAGACAGAAGGCAAAGTATATAGGTTTCAAAAGTCATTATATGGTCTTAAACAGTCTCCGAGAGCTTAGTTTGAAAAATTCGCTCAGGTTATGCTTAAATATGGCTTCAAACAGAGTTAGACAGATCACACCTTGTTTGTGAAACATTCCTCACTTGGTAAGACTACAGCACTTATTGTTTATGTAGATGACATAGTTCTTACGGGTGATGATAGTGAGGAAATTTCTCTGTTAAAGAAATATTTAGCCGGTTAGTTTGAAATCAAAGACTTAGGGAGCTTGAAGTATTTTCTGGGAATTGAAGTTACTCGATCCAAGGATGGGATATTTATCTCAAAGAAGAAGTATGAGCTTGATCTGTTGAAGGAAACTTGGATGCTTGGCTGCAAGGCCTGTGACACTCCACTGGAACCCAATCAGAAACTGGGGGATGATGAAGGAGGAGCAGCTGTTGACAGGGGGAGCTATCAGCGATTAGTGGGTAAACTCATTTACCTATCCCACTCTTGTCCTGATATTGTTGTTGCTGTCAATGTGGTTAGCAAGTTTATGCATGCCCTCATCAGATTCACTTCGAGACTGTCATGAGAATTTTGAGATACTTTCTGCTCCTGGTAAGGGTCTTTATTTTTCAAGGTATGATCATCTTTGTGTGGAAGCTTATATAGATGCTGGTTGGGCTGGATTAATGATTGATAGGAGATCAACTTCAAGGTATTGCACCTTTGTTGGAGACAACCTAGTTACTTGGAAGAGTAAGAAACAAAATCAAGTTATTATTAAGCTAGTTACTTGGTTGTCAGGTCAAGTGCAGAAGTTGAGTTTAGAGCTATGGCACAAGGGGTGTGTAAGCTTTTATGGATCAAGTTATTATTGAGTGATCTAGGTATTGATTAGACAGACTCCATGCGATTATACTATGATAATAAGGTTGCCATCAACATCGCTCACAATCCAGTTCACCATGACAGGACAAAGCATGTTAAGGTTGATCGCCACTTCATTAAGGAGAAACTCACTAGTGGCACAATATGTACTCCCTTTGTGCAGTCTGGTGAACAACTTGCTGACATCCTCACCAAGGGAGTTAAGAGAGCCATTTCACGACATCTTAGGCAAGCTAGACATGAGAGATATGTTCGCACCAGCTTGAGAGGAAGTGTTAGAATAATATATGATTATTTGGGTTATTATTTTGTAATTATTTTATGCCTTAGGGCTTCCTTATAATTATTAATCTTCATTAATATAAATAAGGGATGATATCCTAATCATACCCTAATCTTTGTATTGTCTAAATTTATCAATAACTTGTCCAACACACTTCCCTCTTCTCTTGCAACATACATACACTTTCTAAGCTTAGACTTGACGCTTTTGCTGAGGTTCTTGAAGATAATTTTAGCACCTTAAGAGTGCTTAACTTGTGATTTGTGAACTAGGAAGCTCTTCTTCTCTTTCAAGGGGTAATCTTTGAACTCTTTCATCATCTTTTCTCTCTCTTTTCCTTGTGTTTACTTGCTGTTTTCAGAGTGTTTTGATTCCTGTAATATGTGATTTAAAGTCACAAAAAAAGAGGAGGGGTTAGCTACCCTTCTTTAGGCTTGTTGGTTGGTTGAAACCTCTTCGTTTTATTCCATTTTTGCTTACTTTTTTCACCTCTGAAACTTGATTTTCAGTACTGTTTTTGTGTTGTTTCAGTGCTTTTTAATGTGTTAAATTATGCTTTGAATATTATACTTATGTTGTTGTAAGTTCTCATGGATTTGGTGTATAGACCATAACTTTCAATCCATTTGAGTTGATAGTCTTTTCTTTCATTTTTTATAGCTTTCATGTACATATCCACACCATTGTAACCATCCACCTTTTCATTAGCACTCTGCAAGCTCCCTCCTTTCTTTATTTCTTTTGATTAAGAATTGTATCAAACAAAAGATTGCCGCTCAAGGCATAAGAAAGAGACCTACCATGCTAAATGGTTTAATCTCCTCAGAGGTTCATTACTAGGGCATTACATCTCGCTTATGCTAAGCACAATCTCTTGTTTGATACCTCCTTTTATCGCCGGTGCATTTACTTCCAAGGGTCTAATTCTTGGAAATCATAAAGAAAAGAGTCATTATAGCTCATTATCGAGTTTGGATTTGGAGTCATTATCACTCATTTCGAGTTTGATTTCGAATTCATTATCACTTGTAAATGGGTTTGATTCTTCCCTCGTAGAAAAAGGATTAAAAAGCTTATTTCTCGAGTCAAGTCATGCTTGCTATTCTTTATTGCTTTGGAATTAGTGGACGTAATCATCACCTTTAGACAAAAAAAAAAAGAAAAGATAAGAAAATGGAAAGGTAAAGTAAAAAGGCTAATAAAATTAGAATAAAAATGGGTAAAAAGATAACAAAATTTAGTTAGGTTCGATCGGATGTTATACTGAACCTATTGTGTCTTGAGTCATCACATACTACTTCAGTGATGTTCGATGATTCATGAAGCAAGTCACACATTTCCTTGAGGTAACTCCATGATAGAGAGGAAGTATTGTCTATTTTTTGTTTCATTTATTGAACTCTTGTCCTATCGTTTCTAAGATCATCACGCAACCAATTTGCGATGATTGATGATTTGATAACCAAGTCTACACCTCCCTTGATCATCTTCATGATAGGGAAAGGCAGAGAGGATAAACATCTCCTAAACACTTGATCTTGCTCTGTTTCAGCTCTGTTGCAGCAGGGTATTCTTCAGACGCAGTGACTAGCCGGCCATCATTTTGTACGGCCGACCTCTCTCTTAGGCCGGCTGGCCACCAATTTTTGTACAGATAGTGACATTTTCACAACAGAACAGAGCAGATCCTGAGGTCAAAACAAAATAATTTTCTGACTGTGAACAAAGCAGGTTCTGGCAGCAAACAGAGAAGTTTCCGAAAGGTGTTCTCGGTAGTGCGCATGCAGTTCCTCGCCTCCCGTTTGAATCCATTAGATTAGGAGCTTTAATATTCATATATGTAATTAATTAGTTGCTTTGCTTTCATTCGAATTTGTAATAGTTAATTAATTAATTTAGTTCATTCAATTGTGTTGTAATAAATAGTTAAGTAGGACATTCATTCGGACCTTATTATGTGCGAGGGCAAACTTAAAATATTTGTATGTCTTCCAACCCCCATTTCTTTCTCCTTTTTATTTATATGCTTACCATGGTTGCATATTGTATCATATTTTTGTTTCATACCATTACCATGTTTTGGATCCATTTTTTGCACGCATTAAGTTCGGTTCATCATCCTCGAATATCATTGTCATTCCCTACTTACTTGAATACATGCGTTACCGCATGCTTTGAGTTGATCCATATGACATGTCAAATAGCCGAACTTAGTAGTTGCATTTTCATATGTGTTGCATTAGTCACTTTGCCTATTAGGAGCATGCATTTTTCTAACTATTTTCTTTTTCTTTGGCTTGCATCTTTGAGTACTAGGTGAGCATTTTTTGCTTTAGCATATTACATGTGTGTTTGTGTTGCCATATCAAGCATCCTACCATGAGGCTACGTGCTTATTTGAAATACCTCTTTGAATGCCTGTGAATGAAAGTTATTTTGCTTAAGTTGGAATGACTTTGATAAATGTACATACGAGCTTGCTTTTTAAATAGCACGTATTCAAAACTCTTTTCAAACAAACATAAAATCAAAGCATTCCAAAGTGGATGACGTAATCTATACTTGTGTGCCTCACATAGTAAAGTTAGCATTAACAATCAGAATAAGAGCATATAATGTACATAAAAATCACATCATAATTAGTAGAAGCTAATCTTTGATCGGGTGAGTGGGGTGCTCAATTCATGACATTTCGCTCTCATACTTAAGTTCCCGAGCCAAGACACTTTGGTTATGATGGACAAGTAACCTTTGGCACGGGTCACGGATTTTCTAAATTTTTCAAAAATATTTAAGTGGCGACTCTGAAATTTGGCAACGTAGTTCATTTTTGGCATCTCTGGTGATAAATGGATTTTCTAAAAATTTGTCAGATTTAGACTCTCGTTCGTTTTTCTATTTCACATTGCACTTGTGAAACTAGATTCAGAACCATGGGAGTCCGAACTATAGGGGAGTCCGAACTATAGGGCTATTGTACCCAAGGAGACTAAACCCCTCCAAGGAGCACGAAAAACGAACTCCAGTATGAAATGATATGCATGTATAAATTCTAAAATTACAGGCCACTAGCAAGTGTGCTCCCTCCCTCCACCCCAATCTTTCTATTCTTTCACCACATTATATGTCAAGTAACTCCAATATTGCTCCGCCATGCACTTTCCCACAATAGATTCTGCACATTGCTTACAATGGAAAGAACTCACTTCAGACTACTCTTTCATTCTTTCATTTCACTAGGTCCATTCAAACACACTAATTTACATAATAAAGTTACTGAAAAAATTCAAGTTATCCTTCTCCATAATGTTCTCTTGACCACTTAAAGTTTCTTTCGACTACCCCATGTCATTTTATCTACCAATTCCATCACTCTACCTATTGATGTTCCCATATAAAAAATTTCACACAAATCCTACCCTCTTGGAATAGCTTTTACTAAGACCAACACTCTAATCTCACTCTAGTCATACTTCGCTTTGTCAAAAAAACCTAGATACAAATTTTTATAATCAAACCACCCACTCAACTTATTGATTGAATAAATCCCAAACAAAAGGCACCTTGGTCACGCAAAATATTCCCATATAAGATGAATGATTGCTACTTCTAAATACCATTCGATTTTAGGGGGGAAAATAATAAGAAGAGTACCAATGCCACTTAGCTTGTGTTTGGTTAAGGGATTTGGGGAGGGATTTAGAAAGGGAAAGGCCAAAGGTTTGTGAAACAAAGTGAAATGTAAATATATTTTATTCACATTTTACTTACCTTTTTCCTTTCCCTTGTCAAATCCCTTCCCAGTTTCCCCAACCAAACACAGCATTAGGCTAGAGCATTCAATAACAATTTTAAGCATATCGTAGGGCCAAAAACCTAGAAATCAATTTCATTTTTTTTCTTGCAACAAGTAGAGAAAACGAAGCAGCTCAGCTGATCAAAAGCTTTCACAAATATTATGCCCTTCAATGTCAAGTTGAAAATCTTTAATAATCAGGAGAATCACTTTCCCTTTATTTATTTTATGCGTTCATTTAACACTTATTTATTGAGAGAGAGAGAGAGAGAGATAGAGTACCTGTCAAACTTGTAGCCATGCAGCAGAGACTCTGCAAGGATAGTCTTTGTAGAAGTAGCAAGACAGCCGAATAAGGCAGCACAAAATCCAAACATATTGAAACTAAGCTCAGTAATAGAAGTCAGAAGAATCCCTCCTACAATGGGCACCAGTGAAGCCCATATTCGCGAATCAAAGTGTTTCCTCCAAACTAGCCACTGCAAAATAACTGTTTCACATGCATTCAAATCAGGCACAGTTACAACACAACAACATATGAAGAAAGAAAATATTTAAGTGATTTATCTGAACTTAACCTGTTGTTGCAGGGGTAAACGACTTTATGGTTTGCATAAAAGAAACAGGAATGTAACGCAAGCTTACATTCCCCAATACTATGTTAATACAAAAAACAAAAGACATGGGAAAGATCCTCCTCCATCGATCTTCAGGTTCAACCGTTATGAGTGGCTTAAGCTTTAGCACCTTGATTACCAGGTAGGCACCAATAGCGGAGCATATGAAGTGTATACATGATACTGACAAAGGAAACTTGAAATCCAGTTTCTGTGGAAAAGAGGGAGAGAGAAAGAGAGTTTTAGACACCATAAGTCGTAACAAATATCACACAATTATACATTACAAAGAGAATCCAATGCCAATGTTCCATATCTCCAAAATATACAATTATAAATTAAAATCACAAGTACAGTCTTACAGAGCTAAATTGTTGCCATAGTTAACAGGCACAGCAAATTGTTGCCAGAAAGAATTTGTTTGAAACTTTGAAATATATGTAACTTCACTCCATCCAGCATCAATCAAAACTACTTCTTGTACATACCACAAACTAAAATTAAGGCGCATGACTCGTACTCATATGTTTACGCATAAAAAAGGTACAAGGCGCACTTAAGGAGCATTCCTCTCGTATGCTTATGCGCTAACCTTTGGGGAGTATAACCTAAAAACCAAAGTTTTGATGCATTCTGCCTTAGTTTCATCTCGAGGCAAGTCTCAGTAAAGCCTGTTAAAACTTTGGGTTGAACAACAAAGGTGACATAAAATAAAATGAAATATTGGACCCCAAAACATATTGAATTCAACTAACCTCCCTTTCAATTCATCAAAACTAGACCTCCTCAGTCCTTAAACACGTCATCACACCTTTCACAAGGAGCTGCTCTCTCTCTCTCTCTCTCTCTCTCACACATGCTACTGATTCTCTATTTGTCATGACACTTACAGCCACATTGATTTTAGTATAACTCATGGAACTTAACTTGATCATCTCTAATCGATAAAGGTTAGCAGGCATATGTCCAGTACAAAATCTTACGATCTGTTAAAACAAAAACGACTGCAAATGGGACGACTCTCATTCTTTCCACCAAAACATCCACAAGCAGATTCGAACGGGGCTATAGTTCTCAATTAGAAATTATGTTGAAAAAGGAAAGTGATACAGACACATCATGAGCCAGCCAGCTCAATATGCATGTTTGTTTCCCTAGAAAGACTAATTGGCAGTTTCTTTGTATAAGATCCCATCATTGGATGTGCGCTACACTACAGTTCAAAAACATGTAAATTTATTGAATTCAATCACTACCCACATGGGCATTAGGATTCCAGTAAAGCAGGAAAAGGATAAAAACAGAAAAATGATCATTTTCTGACACATCACTCGTGATCCATCACAAGCACAATCAAAATTCTCCACTTTTTACACGTAGAAACAAAATCACAACAAAAAAAATCCAAAATCAGCAACAAACAATTAGCAAACATGAAGATCGAAGATAAAAAACAAAAACAAAAACAAAAAACAAAAAACAAAATTGAAGAATTATAAGGAGAAATGGAGCTGGGAAGACCTGAAAGATCCATTTGTTCATGATGATTACGGTAACGTTGAAACCCCACCATTGAAGAATGGCGAGAATGGATCGAATGACGCTCCACTGACACAAAATACTCTCCTCCATCATCTATTCTCTCAAGCTTCTCCAAAAACCCTACCCAGATCAGGCAAATTTGAAACCCAACACCCACCTAAAAGATCCACAACAACCCACTTCAAATTCTAGAGAGAGAAGCTGAAGGAGCAACAATGGGCGGCTAGAGAGAGAGAAAGAAGACCTATTTGAGGGAGGGCGTTACGGTGGAGGGGGCAGGGGTTGCCTCTTCTTCCATGTGGTGTTGGAGATAGTACATATATATAGATGTATGTAAATATGTATATGTATTGTGAATTGAATTGTGTGTGAGTCTCCCTCTTCTTTTTCTTTTTCTTTCTTTGCCAGTTCGGCAAAATAATTGGATTAAATTAGCTCAGAAAAAATAAATTAAAAAATTAATAGCATACAAAATAATATTAAAAATTATAAAAAAAATATCATGAAATGTGTCATGAAAATTTTTCATCATTTAATTATGTGTGGTGTTTTATTATAAATATAATTTAAAAATAGATAATCTTTCAAGATCATTTTCATGAGATTTTTTTTATAATTTTTAGCATTACTTTATTTTTTTCTCATAAAATTAATAAAAAAAATTAAAAATCCATCCCAAATAAATTTTTTTAAACCTAACGAAAGGTTTGCTTCTCTCTCTTGAAATCAAAAAACGTCCCACACTCACACCTTCTTCACGCCATAAGAACGTTTTATTAATCTCCCACTGTGTGGGTCCCACTTGTTAATTTTGATGATCAGAGAAGTCCTTCCTCCTAGGTTGGGGTCAAGTGGTCAACAAATCACAGCCATTCAATGCATGTACTTTTATCATTTCTTCTTCTTCTTTTTTTCTAGACTAGTCAACCACAATACTATTGAATAGTCTCTGTAACAGTTTCTTTTTCTTTTTCTTTTTTTGGTAAATTATAAAAACAAACTTAAAATTTATTTAAAATATAAATTATCTCTTAAGATTGTGTAAATTTCATCTTGCCTCTTGATATTTATATTTTTATAACAATTAGTTCTTTTTATTAATAAATAATTAAGTTAATTTATAATTTTTAATGATATTAAAATTTTATTTCAATTACTAATAATTCAAGTAATTTTATTATTATACAAGATAACAGTTATGGATTTTATTTTTTCTATCAATTCTGTTAAATAAAAATTTCTAATAAAAAGGTATTTGTAATTTTTCAAATCACATGAGACAATCTGTATTTTAAACCTTAAGAGGTGCATTTGTAATTTACCTTTATTTTTTCAAAATCAAGAAAAATAGGTACTTACCAATCAGTATTATTAACTAGACTTATTTACCTACAAGTCCTGACTGATAAATTTATCACTGTAAATTTATTCATAAAAATTAAGAGAGATTGATAAATTTGTCATTAGGATTTAATGGGTAATAAATTTCAAAATTAAGACCTACTAGTAATTTATCCACAAAAAAAAAAAAAAAGAAAGAAGAAGAAGAAGTGTTAGATAGGTTTTTAAATTATTTTTGATATTCTTGAAGTTGGAAAGGAAAAATTGAACAAAAATATAAGCTTGTACAAATAATTGTAAAAGTATGAGAAAATAAAAAATAATTGTAATATGAAGCTTAAAAATAAATTTTAAAAATATAGTAAAATTACATTCTTGACCTTTCACACACTGCATTCATCATCGTTATTGTCATCACACCTAAAGAATCCTCAACTCTTTCTTAAATTCCTCCTTTCATTCATTTCTCCATTACCATTGTTGCAAACACCCCATTCCCATTTGGAAACCTAAATTTGTGTTATCTCTGTGTTTCTCTATCATCATGATTTCTGTATCTATGATCGTGATCTTTGGAGTAATAGAAGGGAGGAAGGGACTGATGGCTACAGTTATATAAAATAGAGGAAGAATAAGATATAAAGGAGAAATATGGTACAAGAAGGGCAAAAATATAATTTTAACCATGTTTTTGTAATTAAGTTTTAAGTTACCATCTATACTACAATTTTTTTTATTTTCCACTTTTTGTAATTATTTGTACATATTTTAATATTTTTTCACAATTTTTCCAATTTAAAAAGCAATCAACATGGTTTTGTTAAGTTCCCATAAGTTGTTTTTTGTTTTTATTTTTTGAAATAGAAATTTGTTTGATAAAAATAATGGCTCTGTTTGGTTCTGTTTTGAAAACATGATTCTATACCTACATTTAAATATGATGTTTGGAACTCTGCAGTGAACTTTTGCATATTTTGCCTAACCGGTCGTCCCACTAGTTGACCGGAATAGTGATTTTTTTTTTTTTTTGGCAATTGATATGTTAATTTTTATATATTCGAAAAAAATATTTTCTGAATTTTTAATAAAAATTTATGTGCTTTAAAATAATTTTGAGTTGTATGTTTGGTTATAAGTTGTAAATTTTTGTATCAAATATCAAATGTCACATCAATAATTATCCACTTAATTCAAAACTCTTTTCAAAACTATTTTTAAAACTCTTTACCAAACAAATTTTTCACACTCAAATCATAATTCCAAATCTCACAAACTTAAAATATAACTCATACTCTCAAATCATAGTTACAAAACTCTACTAAACGCAACCAGCATTTTTTATATATTTTTTAAATAAATAAATTATCTCAAAACAAGATAAAATCATATAAAAATATGAATGTTTTTAGTTTTTTAAAGAAAAGAAAACGAAAAATAAAATTTAAAAACTCAGCTAAACATGAAACTCTAAGAACAAAGAAATAGAAATTAAAAGCATAAACAAAATTCACGTAAATGAATATAATTTTTTAGGAATACAAATTTTTTATGATTAAACATAAAAAGATGTGGGTCGGCTTTTTGACTTTTTGAATTTTTTAGCTGTTTTAGCATGAGCTAAAAAACTTGGTTTGGGAATGACTTTTTGACTTTTTTGACTTTTTTTGTGAGAGAATAGTGTAATGATTATGGGTTGGATGTGATGTTTTGTTTGTTGTGGCTAAAATAGCCTATTTTATCTTTTTGTGGCTAAAATAGCCAAAAAAAACTTCCAACCCACCTTTCCAAATGGAACCAAAGTATGTTGATTCATGTAAATTTGGTGTCTTTCTGTGTTCTTAACTAGACTGCATTAAGAATGATTAAAAAGTTATTTATACTCACTACAACAAATTAAGACTTTGCCTTCATTGGAGATGTAGATTGACTTTTTGACTTTTTTGCTATTTATAAGACTAGAAAGTATCGTTTGAGATAAATTTTTTGATTTTTTTTTTTTTACTTTTGTGAGAGAAAAAATGAAATAATTATGATTTAGATGTGACATTTTGTCTTATTGATTTTTTAGTATATTTTGTCTTTTTATAGCTAAAATAGCCAAAAAAATCCATGCGAAACAGGAAGAGGGGATGTTGCTATGCGGGTTGCGCAGCAGCAACTGCTGTGCAGCGAAATTGGCCCTATTTCGATAATCCGAGCCGTTCGTATTTTAGAACATATCAAGTGGAACATGCCTGCAAAAAATCAAGTTAATCGGATATTGTTTACTCATTCGTCCACTCACATTTGTATCTACAAAAATAAAAAATAATTGTGATTTAAAGTATTAAAATGAATAAGATGTGAGTAGATAAATGGGTAAACGATATCTGATTAACTTGGTTTTTTACAGACATGTTCTACTTCATGTGTTCTAAAATATGAATAGTTCGAATTATCGAAATAGCTCTCGAAATGGATTTATTTCAGTACACAGTAGTTGCTACTACGTAGCCCACGCAACAGCATCTCCTAGTTCTACCAAACATAGTCTTTGAATACAAAACTTTACACGCACTTCAATTAATTTCTATTTTAATTCTCTCTCTTTCTACTAAGCCAAACCCCTTGATATTAGGGTAAAATCAATTTTTAAGAATAAAATATCTTAATTACCAAAAAAATGTAATTGTTATATTTTTAGTAATGAAATTATACAATTAGTGATGAATTAGTAAATTTTTTTGTCTAAAAAAATGAAATTTTTCTGCATAAAATTATTTTTTATTTGAAAGTGTATTTACTACCGTTAATTGTCTTTTTTTTTATTTTATACTTTTCAAGGCTATTTTTTAGTGATGATTCTCATGATTGTCTCTTAATATTTTTTACAATAATTTTTTTTAATTTTATCAACGAAAAAATTTAATTCTTAAAATCCTTTTATATTAAAGTGACTCCCATCAACACACTTTTAAATCATCATCATTTTTATTTAAAAAGTTTGTTTTTGCAAAATATGCACGATGTGGGTCATATTTAGTTTGGTTTTCATAATTTTTTTAAAAAATTAAAAGTTAATTTAGTGAAAAAAATAAAAAATACTAATTATTTTTTATATAATTTTATTTTTTTGAGGTCAGAAATAATTTTTAAAAAGTAAAAAATATTTTTTGATATTTATTTTTATCAAATTAGTTTTATTTTTTCAAAATTATTTCTGATTTTTTTTTTTTTTTTTGAAAAATCAAAGCATCACTGGCGTCATTTTTTTAAAATTGTGACCCAGATCATAGAATGTTATCAGCATTACAGGGACAATGGTATAAATATATAGCTGTTAAATAAAGTTTGTCACTGTTTTTTTTTTTTTTTTTGGGTAAAAGTTTGTCACTATTTTGTTTTTCTGCATTGGTCACTCTAACATTGTGCCACATATTCAAATCACAAAGTTAACAAGAAAGTCTACCTACTACATTTTTGAAAATGTAAATTACATTTATATCTTTAGGATTGGGGAAAATATAGTTAGTTTTATATTTTTTATATAATTATATTAAGTCCTTTTGAAATTTTTAAAGGATAATTTATAAAAATAAAAATAAAAACTCGGACTTGAGCTTTGTAACAAAATAAATTGTGCATTTTTAACTTTGTCAATTTAAATCTTTTTTTTTTTATTTGTTTTCAATATAAACTATTCACCTATATTCATAAGTAAAACCGAACAGGAAAAAATATTTTAATCAGTAAACTCAATTCAAGTATAAACAAAATGTTTAAAATACTTTTTTTTATTGAGTTTAATGACTAAAATACTTATTTTTCTATCGATTTTACTTAATAAAATAGGTAAATAGTTTAGATTTAAAACAAATCAAAAGTTTATGATTTAAATTGACAAAATTAAAAACTCAGGGTTTATTTTATTTTAAGGGTCAAACCTTAGAGTTTTTTTTTTTTTTTGTAATTTTCCTAATTTTAATTTTTTTAGATAGATCCTAATTTTAATTTATATACCACTTAATCTCATTTTTATCAATAATGTGTTAGTTATATGTATGTAAAAATGATATTATCATATCTTTTATACAAAAATGTATATTTTATGTTGTTTATTTTTGTATTTTAACACCATTTGCATTAGTTTCGATTTATTTAACCTTACTAAAAAAGTATTTAATGTAATTATGTCAAAATTGTAAAATTCATTATATTTTTTTCAAACCTCAAAATGTATATTTATTTTTATTTATTTTGATATCTATCCACTATTGGCATTATTTTCGAAAGCTTTAACCGTACTAAAAGAAATATTAATATAATTATATCAAAAATATAAAACTAATCGTATTTTTTTTAAAAATTTGAAAATAAGTTAGTATAATTTATCCTTTTAAAAATATCAATATATAAGTGAATTTTTCTATTCAATCACTCAAATGAAGGCACTTGTACTGCTTTAATAGCAGGTAGCTACTATACACAGAGAAAAATGATATTCTGTATACAGATCATTTATTAGAATGATTTATACAATTTTAATATTTAAAATATTTTGATTGATTTTTTGTTTTAAAATAATAGACTCATAAGTTTATCACATTATATAAATTTGATTTGTATATTAACTAGTCAAAATTATTTTTGTCCGTAAATACTTTATTATCTATTAAATTTATTTAACCTTAATTTCCAACTATTAACTATGTCATATAAGTTTTTTTATTTTCCACTATGTCACTTAAGATGTTTTCAAAATATATATATATATATATATATTATTTAAAAATTCATTTAAAAAAAAAATTTGTACTTTATGTGTACCCTAATGCTGTGTTTGGTTAGGGGATTTGAGGACGGATTTGGAAAGGGAAATGGAAATGGTAGGTGAAATATGAATAAAACATACCTATATTTCACCTAGTTTCACACACCTTTTCCCTTTCCCTTTCCAAATCCCTCCCCAAATCCTCCAACCAAACACAGCGTAAGGTCCACAGAAAGGTTAGCATAAAATAATATGCCAAAAAAGATCCTTTCAAAGGATATTCTTTAGGCCTACAATGCAAAAATAAAGCCCACCCTCCTTCCTCACTCACACCCCGCTATATGTATATACTTCCTCATTCTCAAAATATTAGTAATTTATTTTATTTTTTATTATCTTAAAATATTAATTATTTTTCAAAAATCAAGTACAAAAATATTTGTTTGGTTTATTTTTCAAAAAAAAATTTAGAAAAAATTCTCTACAAACAAATTTTTAAGAGTAATCAAACCAAACAAATTTTTTCAAAAAAAATCTCAAAATTTTGTTTGGTTACCTACTTTCCAAAATCACTCTCTCTCTCATACACATCAAATCAATCACTTTTTTTAAAACTCTCTCCTCAAAACAATTTTCCAAAACCATTTCTGAAAAAAAGACAAACCAAATAAGTTTTCGTACTTTTTATCTCAAAAACTACTCTACAAACACAAACCAAACACACCCATAAATTTCTCATATTACCTTTCTTTTAAATTCATTAACAACCTAAAAAGTACAATTATGACACTGATATTCTCAAAAAAATGTACCATCAAAGAATAATTTTGGAAAATTAATTTTTTTAAAGTGTAATAATTGTACTACAACAAAAAATTTGATTCCCCAAAAGGAATCATTATTTTGTGACGGAGAGAGTATAATATATGAAAAAAAATTCGGTATATAATGTATATTGTATGTAATTATATACAAAATTATATAAATTTTTATGAATTTATATAAGTGATCTTATAAAAATACTTAAGTTGAATATAAATTCACTTGATCACATAAGTTTTTATGAACTTATGTGAATTTGTGTTCAACTTATGTATTTTTGTGAGATCACATATATAAATTTATAAAAACTTATGTAATTTTGTGGATAGTGTGCATCATATACCGAAACATTTCACATAATATATAAAGTGATTTTTAAACAAAAGATTTATACAAAAAGTCTCATAAGAAAAAGGTGGCAGTAACATTTTAAAAATTATAAAATACTTTAATAATATTTTTGATTTGAAATGATGAACACAAATCTATCATGTCATATAAAATTTTGGGTGAATAACATTAATGGTCCTTATAATTTGGGACTATTATTTTGATCCATGACTTTTCAGTGATACATTTGATCTTAAATTTTGAATCTTGTTCCAAATAAGAACAATTGAAAATATTGTTTCATTTGAAAACGAAAAATCCTCTATTTCAAGGACAAAGTCGTAAATTGAACAAATATAAACTAATTTGACAAAAATAAATATCAAAAAGTTTTTTTAAATTTTTAAAAATTATTTCTATCCACCAAAAATAAAATTATATAAAAAAGGATAAATCTTTTACATTTTTATTTTTTTACCAAATTAATTTTTATTATGTGTTTGGATGATAATCATGTAATGAGTAATTGTTTTTGTTGATATTTTTTTTTATGGTTATCATGTAATAAATTGTTATTTTTGTTGTTATTTTTGGATTGTTATCATGTAATGGATGGTTATTAAGATTTTAATATATAATCGATATGTTTAATATATGAAATATTTTTTATTTACTAGATTGGTTTAATAATGACATCAAAATCCTCATCATATTTGACTTTTAAAAAAATAAAAATTGATTTAACGAAAATAAATATCAAAAAAATAATAATTTAAAAAAATTATTTATACCCTCTCAAAATATAAAATTATATAAAGATGATGTGATTTTTAAAAACAAAAATCACCAATTTAATTTTCAACAATGCTAGGTAACTCAAAATTTTGTGGCTCAAATGGCTCAAATCACTCCAAACGACATCGTTTTGAGTGTAAAATGACGTCGTTTTGATAGATTTGAACCATTTGAGCCACAAAATTTTGGGCTGCCAAACATTTTCCTAATTTTTAGTTACTTAGAAAAAAAATTTGAAAATAGATTTTGAAAACTAAACCAAACATAACTTTATAACTAAGAAAGTGCCGGCCTTATTCATTAAAATAAAGTCATTACATTTCAAACAACATACAAATTAACTAATACAAAATAAATTATATGACGAATTTACCCTTAAAATGGATCGTTTACTAAGGAAATATCTTTGATAATTCTTATTTGAAATAATATTCAAAATTTATGATCAAATATATTATAATTGAACAATCAAATATCAAAATAACACAAATTTCAAATTACATAGACGATTAGTATAATTCACCCTTAATTTTTGTATAAATATTTAATTTACATATCACTAAATCTAAAAATAAGTTAAAAAGTGAACTTGTATCATTATTCATATATCTATATGTGTAAGTTAAAAGTGAACTTGTATCATTATTCATATATCAATATATATATAAGTGGTGCTTCACCACTAACAGCCAAAAAAGCTTGCCTTTTAGTTTCCTATTTTGCCCTTTCTTTGTTTTTAATTTCCATTTTTCCTTCTCTTTTTTTTTTTGGGTGGAATTTTGAGGATTATTTTGGGAAAATCAACTTTCATAGAGGTATTATTTTTTGATAATTCTATTTGCACATAGTACAAATTCTCTACACATACCACAAATAGTGTTTGGATATAAATATTAGAATAAAAGTCAAATATTCGAATATAAATTTATAAACATAAATTTATAATTTATTAATAGTGACTTATATGTTGAGTAGAAGTTTTTTTCGTGATTACGCAAACATTCTTGATCAATTATGCAACAGATTTTTTTGTAATTACGCAAACATTCTTAGTCAATTATAAAATAGATTTTTCCGTAATTACACAAACATTCTTGGTCAATTATGAAACATAAATATTTTGTTTTTTAACAAATTACAAATACAACCATAAAGTTTATTTAAAATATGAATCGATTCTATAATATTAGAAATTACAACTATCGTTTGTGTAATTTTAACAAATTAAACTATAAGTTCTTAATTTTATAAAAAAAATTTGACTATTTTAATTGACACAATTAAAATATTAACAAATCAGGTCTCACGTTAACATAAATTTTACAAATAATCAAAAATATATGTAAAATTTGTCATATTTTGCATATAAATTAAAAATTAAAAATGGAAGAAATCATGACAACTATTAGTTTCAGTTGTTATTACTATTTCTATATATTTGCATTCTTATTATAAATAAATATGTATACAAATAATGTTGACCATGAAACAAATATGATGAAATGATCATAAAAGATCATCCACATTTAGATTACAAGATAAAAAAAAATTATGGTACATTTCATGATATTTTTTTTCATGATCTACTATATTTCTATAAATAAAAAATAAAAAATAAAAAATATTCAACTCAAAAAAATAAATTTTAATTAAAAAAAAATGCGCCCAACTTGCCTGTGAGTGGTGAAGCACCACTTATATATATAGATATATATGTTCATTATAACAGCACACTTGTAAAAGTCAATGAGGGGTTGTTCTCATCATCAGCAAAGTTGGGCTCTCAGCCTCTCACTCATTGTTGTTTGGATGAAAGCATTCTTTTGATTTTGGTAGTTAATCAAACTCCACTTGAATTTCATGGAAAATTATTGACATATTAGAGTATTATAAACAGACTTGTAAAAATTTAGTGCGATGAGACAATGACAGCAAATTACAGGTTGTCTGTTTGAATATGATTGGAGTCATCCCAATACTGAAGGTTTACTTGGGAATATGGTAAAAAGTCACGTTTTTTGACAAAATGTCCAAAAACGTGGCTGCCAAAAACGTCAAAAAAGTCATTTGGCAAGTGCCAAAAAACGCAGTCCTAAAATTACAAATTAGGGCCTACGAAAAATAAATAAAAAAATAACTCTCTTATGTTGGGTAAGGGTTTTTTGGTAATTTTAATTTGATTTGACACCATAAATAAATATTAAACTAAAAAGCAAAAAGTCAATTTTTTACCAACTTCCCAAATCACTTCCAAAAAAGCCAAAAAGCTTGGTAAAAACAAAAGCCAGCTTTTTACCAACTTCCCAAAACAACCCTGAATGAGTAATGTTAGGGACTTAAATAATCTACTAATGGACGGACTGGAAAAGGGGCGATTAGAATCCATCGGACTTGAGTCCTGGGACTGTGAATCCCCCAGACTATTTGGTTGGATTGGATATGTATCCTGTGTTTGTTTTTTCATGGGATTAGATGTCTGGATAGGACTATTTTCAGTGAATCCAACGTTTGGTTGGACGGACTGAATAGGATAAATGAACAAAAGACTATTTTACCCTTTTTCAATTGTTTACTAAGTAATAGCAATATTAAACATATCTTTAATATTTTAATTATTTTTAGTAAACATTAAACATACTAATGGTTAAATTTTGTTTAAAGATATTTAAACACACTAATATTGATAAAATTTTTTGACTGGTACAGATTATTTTTATTTAAACAAATAAAAAATTTTAGTAAACATTAAACATACTAATGGTTAAATGTTTAAATTTTTATTTAAACAATTAACATTGAAATTATTTTGATGTACAGATTATGTTTAAACAATTAATAATTAACAATTAAATAAATGTTGATGTACAGATTATGTTTAAACAATTAACAAATGTTGATGTAATTAACAATTAACAAATGTTGATGTAATCAAATGTTGATGTATTAAAACATAATTTAATAGATGTTAAGTAAATATACATGTTGATGTACAGATGTTGAAATAATTTAATAAACATGTTGATGTACAGATGTTTAAATGTTTAAATAAAACATAATTTAAATAAATGAAATTATTTATTGTTGAAATTAAACATTTAATTGTTTAAATAAAACATCTATTAAATTTAAATAATGAAATTAAATAAAACATAAACAAAATTTTAAAATAAAACATCAATAAAATATCTATAAAAAATTATTTTAAAAAATTAAATAAATAAAACATTAATAAAAAGTTAAATAAAATTATTTTATTTTTAAATTGAGACATTTAAATTTTATTAAATATAATACATAATTAAATAGTAGAGGGTCAAAATTGTCCTTTTCGCATCTAATCCAAACAGTGATTAGTCCCCCCAAAACAATCCCACCCCCCCCAGGACAGGATAGTCCCCCATATGGAGAACATGGAGTCCGGCCGGACATAGAAAAAAATCAAACGACGGATAAAGAGGGAGGCCGGACATAGAGTCCAAATAGTGGATAGTCCCCCCCTTATTCCCCCAATCAAACACACCCTAAATGTTTTACCAAACCTCTGACATTGGTAATACTACACACAAATTCACATATGTGTAGATCTCACAACTATGTGAAAAATTTGATAAAATATTTTATAAATTATTTGAAATCACTAACATTACTCATACTGAACTATCAATGAATTTATTTTATGTGTACATGTATATATGTTTTGCCAACCAATATGTAGTTTTGCATCAACTATTGTCATTAGTTCAGTGGTCAAACTTCGTTTATTTCTTTAGAGATTACGGTTCAACGCTTCTTTTTCAACGTCCACCAAGATTTCAATAAATAAACAAAATGCAATCTAGCAATGACTAAACAATTATTAACATCAAACATTCTTTTTATTTTTATTGGCATTGGCATTGGAATATCTGAATTAAAACTTCACAAACCTTTAATGGTGCATAGATCATTGGTAAAGAGTTTCACGTAAATGCACCACGGTTAATTCAAAAGTTTTTTTTCCAATCCGATGATCTCAAAAAATTATTACCACCTAAGAGGTTTAGATCCCTGAACCATGAAAAGAATATACCCCTAAGACCAAAAGCCTTACCACCAGACCATCTCCTTGAGATTTATTAACATCAAACATTTTTGATGCCATGTTTAACGGGATTGATCTAGAGTGAAGCTATATTTAACAATTTAACACATTTCAAATCTCAACTAGAATCCTGTTATAAGAAAAGAAACATGAAATAAAATTATATCCTACAGTGAAAATATGACATTTTAAAGTTCGACACACTCAAAGTTGAGGGATGGTGGCCTCATGGCGTTCGAACCCGTGTGCAACCCCCAGCTTCTCCTTTTTATTTAAGGACAAAAATACTGTGTATATTTGTTTAGTCTATTTATACGAGTATGAAAAAAGGGTGTCGCTTCGCTAAGCAATGAGACTAATGAACCTACAACAGGTAGGTAATATTGTGAAGAACTCATGAATTTTACACTCCTAACTTCTCGCATGAGTGTTGGGATCAGTGGCAGAGCCACGTAAGCACCAAGGTGGTCAGGTGCCCCCTTGGATTTTGTGATTTTTTTTTTGCAAAATATAAGGAAAGTATTTTGAATAAGAATACAACAATGATTCATCCCCCCTTTTTAGGACCCCCTTTGGACCCCCTCTCTCTCTCATTGGTCACCTTTTCTTTTTCTTTTTCTTTTTTTTCCTGCTCCTCCAATCACCTCTTGCCACGTGGCAAAGGGGGGGTAAAGGGGGTCCCAACCTTTATTCTTTTTAAAATGTTACTGACATTTCACTTTAATAATATTTTTGTAATTCTTTTTATTTAAACAGTGGTGATTAGCACCCCCTCAAATCACCACCCCCACCACCCCCCTTTGACACGTGGCGGGTGGTGATTGGAGGGAAAAAAAAAAAGAGAAAAGAAGAAAAAGGTGACCAATCAAATCAAGAGGGGGTCCAAAGGGGGTCCTAAAAAGGGGGTCCTGCACATTATTCTTTTAAAAATTATGAAAATAATAATGGTTATTTTGATTGAAAATGAAGAGACTATTATAAATCATATTATCTATGAACATTTTAAATGTAACGGTGATTTCATTATTATTGACATGTAAATATAAGTAATCTCACTATAAAGATATGAAATTTATTGAATTGTTAGTTACATTTGACATGTGAGATTCACTCTCTATGTGTTTTTTTTACTATTAGTTGGTGATATCGCATACTAATGATAACGTGATATTACCATTATATTGAATTTTTAATCAAATTTTAGATAAAAAAATAATTTATCATTATATAATTTAGTTTAAGACTTATATTCATATTTTTTTTATATTATTCATGGTACATTAGTTATAAATAACATTATTTTTTTGATATTTCTCGAAATCAATTGTAAAAATTTACATGAAATACTTTTATAAAAAATTTTAATATTGTAATTAATAAATGCCCCTTAATTTAACTTTTTAACTCCGCCACTGGTTGGGATGATGTCACTGGACTATTAAGCCATTGGCCTCCTCCTCCCTTTAGACTAGGGAAATACATGTGATGTTTTGGTGTAATAAAAAAAGTCGCGACGCTTTAAAAGATATGACTTGTGGTGCAAAATTATAATGCACATGCAATGTGCTATAGGAATGTAAAAGAGATTGAAAGAGATGCTTGTAAGTATGGCAAGAGGAGGCTGCAATGTGAATCAACAAGTTCAATGGTTAATAACTGTGTTGTGTTGATTCATAGGGGAGCAAAGTGCAGTTAGTGCACATGGAAGAAATGAAGACCTTTAGAAGGGTTTTCTTCTTCTTTTTCTTTTTCTTTTTCTTTTTTTCTTGTGAAAGAAGCATTTCAAACTCATTGGGATCCCAAACACACACCTTAAATAAGGGGAAGGTTTTGTTTCTAAATAAAAATTCCAAAGTAATCACACAATAAGTGCAAAACACTTCAAATAAAAATGAAAAAGTTCTATCTTCCTTTTCAATTAGATAAATGAAAAACTTACTCATGGACGGTATTTGGAATGAACTTACATGCCAATGCATAATACTTTTATCTTGAAGAAACCTTATAGGCTCCAAATCCAAAATGACCAACCCCTATGACTGATTATTAGGCTAGATCGTACAGGACAACACTTTTAAGTGCAAACTATCACTACAACAAATGACACTTTTGGCTACCAAATTATTGGTAGCCAAAAGTCAAAAATTTAGTCGCCAAAGGATTTAGCGACCAAAATTTTTTGTCGCTAAGCTCGTCGCCGTTACCCTGTCGGCGATAGTATTGGCGACCAAAATTTGTTTGGTCGCCGAAAGTGTACACATTTGGCTACTAATTTTGGTTTAGTCGGCAAAAGGTATGTTTCCGCCACTAAATCATTCGTCGCCGAATGAGGGTTTTGGCTACTAACTTGTTTTGGTCGGCAAAAAGTATCACTTTTAGCTACTAAATAATTGGTAGCTGAAAGTACACATTTGGCTACTAATTTTGGTTTAGTCGGCAAAAGGTATGCTTCCGCCACTAAATCATTAGTCGCCGAATGAGGGTTTTGGCTACTAACTTGTTTTGGTCGGCAAAAGGTATCACTTTTAGCTACTAAATAATTGGTAGCCGAAAGTACACATTTGGCTACTAATTTTGGTTTAGTCGGCAAAAGGTATGCTTCCGCCACTAAATCATTAGTCACTAAAAGTGCTACCCATAATTTTAATTTTACTTTTGCCCACTAAAAGTTTCGTAGCCAAAAGCCTCCTCACCAAAACATTTGCTCATGTATTTAGCTACCAAAATATTTGGTGGCCAAATACTTTAACATTTTTTTTTTTTAAATAAAAACTTCTAAACCACCTGTATCCATTATTAATACAACCTGTACCTTGTATAAACAATATAATCCATCAACAACAATTACACACATTTCAGTTCCAACCACCCAAAAAATTAATATTGAACGTCCACTTACATATATATTACAAATTTCATAAGAACCAAGTCTAATCCCACATCAATAATTTATTGTACATACATAATACTGGAATACCACAATTTATTGTACTCCTACAACTTCTGTACCACAACAAAAATTATTTTGTACAACAAAAATTATATTCTACCAAAAATTTGCTGTTTAAGCCTCGCAATGCTCTCCAACTCATCTATTTGCTGTTTCTTCCGTTGTCTCTCCAACTTTAATTCAGCAACTTCCCTAGCCTTCTCATCGAGCTCAAGTTCACTAGCCTCCAGTGCCTGGTGTGCTTTCTTGAACATCCTCATCTTCTCATCAGCCACCATTTCCATTTTCTTCAATGCCTCCTGCACCACCTCAGCAATTTGGTTGCATGCCTCCTGTGGAGCTATCACACGTCTATCTTCTCCAGATTCTGGATTTCTTGATGAGTCCATATCAAGTTCTGTACATAATTATTACATTATAAGAGGAGAAGAAAAAAAATGAGAAGGGGAAAAATAAGAAGAAACAGAGTTGAGAGAGAGGGAAACTTCAAATGCAGCAACTAAGTCCCAAATGAATTCAAAAGAATGTTTAAACAACTAATCGTCCAATAGGGGTTATCATCTAAACCTAATTCTAAATGCACATTTAATATTGAAACCAACACAAAGATTTCCGACAATCTAATACTTGATTGAGAACCTATAGAACTTTAATTGAGATACATCAACTCAATCTGATATGAGATGAATGAGACTTGAAAAAAGTAAGGTCAAAAATGTACCATATGAAACTTATTGGCCAGGATTTGAGCAATAGAAAAGCTATATCACCTTATCTTTCGGAGCCTTCCCAATGGCATTGCCGAGGATGAGCCGTGCACCCTTCAGATTCAACTGTCGTATTTCAAACTGGGCAGCCAATGACGGTTGTCCTAATATTCTGTCCACGTAGCTCCAAAGCACTCTTGCACCTTCTCTGCATTGTAAAGGACAAATTTTAATGAGTATATCATTGACTATGGACACGGGGAAATAAAAATCATCTTAGCACCACCACCATCATTGTCATTGATATCATTTTAATAATAACACAATGATTGTTATGTTCAGGACAAAGACACGTATACTTCTAATAGCAGGACATTGCATTTGAGTTCATGAAAAATAATACATTTAAATAATATTAACTGGAATTAATATCGAATGTACATGAGATACTTCACTTCCTCAAGTGGATTCAGCCAGGAAAAAAAAATGTAAAACATTCTTTTTGCTTATAGACTCCAATACCTTGTTGTGTAGATCCCTGCTGCAAGAGCTGTCACTCCACCGACAGCCACAACCAGCTTATTTTGATCAGTTAATATGGCATGCAAACCACCTGCAAAACACAAATAAATCCCCATCAAGCAAAGCTCTTTTGAACACAAATTTACATCAATAGCCAAATGAAGCAGTCACAACAGAGTAGAATTTTTGGGCATTTCAATAGAGAATTTATTTATTTTGATCAAATTATCAACCAAAAGAATCTTCCCAAGTCTGCTTCATGTAACTAAACCGAATATGTCAACAACTACATCAATTTCAAATAATTCTTTTGGTGCTTCATTCATAGCACTCAACAAAGTTAAATTAGATCCAATAATTTAACCATACCTGCAAAGGACAGCATGTGGTATGGTTAGGCGACACCTTTCACCATCAAGTGGGTCACAGGGACTTTTTATATCATGTGCCCATATTCTTAACTTCACTGTACAAGGTAACTCAGCAGCTGCTGTAGCAGCCAATGACGCAGCAAGTTCAGATTGAATTCTACTAATAATTGGGAAAGAAAAATTGCAAACTGTTCACTATCCAATCCAATTAAATAGGCCTGTGTAATTAGAGTCAAATATGTAGAATTGAAAATGGGGCATCAAAATATCTAAGTCATGCACACCAAAGTCATGGACTAGTAAAATTTAACAATATCTTCGCTTTGCACACATCAAAAAAATTCAAAACAAATTTCTATAATCATTTTACTTTCTTCTAGAACAACTCATTTAAATAGCCAATTTACAATAACAGGCTTGCAAATGAGCTATGACCAACAAAACAACAAATCTAAAATTGGAGGGGTTTCTATTGGCTTCGAAGACTCCATTGTCTACCTTATCTAGGGGAGAACTCAGGCAGGCCCAAGTCGAGCCCACAAAATTTTAAGGCTTGAGCAATATAATTTCAAATTTAGTCCAGGCTTTAGCAAAATAATTTCAAATTTAGTCCAAGCTTGAGCTAAGATCTGCCAACCCAAATGAAATTCTGTTTTAGCTTGGGCAGGGGCTTCTCCCAACTCAAGCAAATGTGAATTCTATTGTTAATATATAACTACAATTATTAGATATATAATAAAATGAACTATACACATAAAAATACTCATTATTTCCCACATTAGATGGGAAATACCACAATAAATACCACAATAAATGCATTTGCAAGCACTTAATATGCTAGAACATAATGTATCTGCTTATGTATACATTATGTATATACACAAGTGTATAAAATATAATGTAATGTTGCCAAAGCAATGTTAAACAAAAAATGAAGGCAAACCCAGCAAAGCAGGGAAAGAAATTCAACAAAATATGTCTTCCCTTGTCTTATATAAAATTTCCTTAGCAATACACATGTGAAATGAAATTCATCAAATTTACAAAATTGTTCAAATGAAATTCATGGAATTCATATTATAGTTCAAGAATTAAAGAAATTCACAAGTACATAAAAGAGAGCCATAATTCAAACAGTTAAAGTTTTTTTTTTAAATTATTTTTTTAAATCACAGAGACAAAAAGAGACCCATAGTTCAAAGAATTAAAGAAATTAACAAAAAAAAAAATGAGAGAGACTCACATCAGTTCCTACAACTAGATCATCACGAAGATAGCTGTTATCCATCAGAAACAGACAGATTCAAGGTCTCAGAACGTTAAAATAAAAAAGATAAAACAAACCCAGAAACAAAAAGATAACAATAATGTCTCTCTACACAATTTCAGTGACAAAAATTGCCAATCAAACAAGCAAAATCAACAGACGAATTGAGGGCTCGGAGTCCTAAAAGTAATGAAAAGATCTAAAGAAAATACGAGAGAGCAATTGATAAAACAGAAACATGCGTATTAAACAACATCTCACATGTCTCTAGAATGAATCACATGTGTATATATATATATTTCAAAAGAAACTTTAACCAATCAAATAGGCCATATTGAATAGCTTCAGACCATGAAGCATTATAACAGCTCCTATAACATGATTTGGGGATTTCATCAATTTTTATACAATCACACGTTTTAGATTCAACAAACACACTAAAATTTTAGATTCAACAAAATAATTTCTTTTATACAATAAGAACCTAAAACTAATTTTTTAGGTCCTCAATCAAAACATTATTTTTTCAATTGAAATCTCCAAATCAAAAACAATTTTTTTTTTTTTTTCAAATCTCCAAATCTTAACCCTATAACAAATAGGTTCCAAACCTGGTTAAAGGGAGAGATTTTTCTTCATCGAGTCCCTCCGCTGTGATTTCGTTTCTCTCGTCTCTCCGTCGTTCCCCTTCCGGCCGGATTCTTTCCTCTCTGTCGTTTCTTTTATCTGCTTCACCAGTGTCAAGAACAGAGCTGCTATCAGAAAGAGAGAGAGAGCTGGAGGAGGGCAGAGGCGTGATGGCAGTGATGCTCCCGTACCCGACGCCGGCGGAGACAAAGGCGAGAGAGAGATGGAGGAGGGCAGAGGCGTGAGAGAATGAGAAAGAGGGAGAGAGTCAGAGAGTGAGAGACATAAAAATGAAACTTACACAATTTCCCTCCCAAGTTTCCCTCCGAAGTCTGAAGCACAATGTTTAAAAATTTTAATTATAATCGGCGACCAATATTTAGTCGGTAAAAGTAAAAATAATAAAAAATATATATAAAAATAGGCACTAAAATAAGAAAGAAAAAAAAATATATGTAACAAATCTAAGGAATAAAAGTAACAAATATATTAAAATTATATTTAAATAAAAAAAATTTAAAAAAATTCTGAGCCAGCTCAACCCGTCTTTTTTTAGTCGCCAATTACTTTTATAAATTCCTCAAATTTAAATTAGAAATGTCTCCCTCCAAATTTAAATTAACAATAGTGTTTGATTATTGTTAACCGTGTATAACGTAAAAATAATTTTAAAAAGTTGAAAAAATTAATTATTAAAAAATTAAGAAAAATTTAAAATCTGAAATAATATCAATAAGTCTTACAAATAATTGGGATATGAGGGTCTTTTATTAGTACTGATAATAATATTGAAAAATTTATTGAAATGACAAATAATTGGGATATTTTGTCTTTTATTTGTGAATTTTGATTTATTCTTAATTTATTAGTGTTATTGAAATATGATGATGTAAAAAGTATAAATAGTTTAATTGTACTTTTCATATGAAAATAATAATCTATTTTCAGAATTTAATTTCTTTTTATAATACAATTATTACATTTTAAAAATATTAATTTATCAAAATTACCTTTTCATAGTATATTTTTTTAGAAATATCAATTGTCATAATTGTAAATTTTTTATTATTAATGGATTTAAAAAAAAGGACAAAATAAGAAATTCATATTATTTTAATAATTAATTTTTTTTTTAAATTAATATTTTTGGATGGTGGGTGTACAACCTCTTCATAAAAAAAATTAAAAATAAAAATAATTAATTTTTTTTATTTTCATTCGGCTACCAAACATTTAGTAGCCGAAAGTAGGTCTATAGCGACTAAAATAAATTTGGTCGCCGAAACTTGACATTTGGCGACCAAAAGTTTGGTCGGGAAAGATTAAAAATTAATTTTTTTTATTTTCATTCGGCTACCAAACATTTAGTAGCCGAAAGTAGGTCTATAGCGACTAAAATAAATTTGGTCGCCGAAACTTCACTTTTGGCGACCAAAAGTTTGGTCGGGGAAGATTAAAAATTAATTTTTTTTATTTTCATTCGGCTACCAAACATTTAGTAGCTAAAGGTACCTCTACGGCTACTAAATTTTTTTTAGTCGCCAATTGTGATATGTTTAGCTACTAAAAATTTTTTTAGTCGCCAATTGTAATATCTTTAGCTACTAAATTTTTTTTAGTAGCCAATAATCAACATTCCCCTACTAAAAAAAATTAGTAGCTAAAAAGTTGACTTTTGCCGACTAAAATTATATTTGGTAGCCAATTCCCTGACTTTTGGCGACTAAATTGATTTTGGTAGCTAAAAGTGGTCGGCAAAAATGCTTTTTCTTGTAGTGTATGCCGCTACATATCCAAGTATCAAAATATATGTTAGTGAAGATTGGTTATAAATTATTTCTTAAGTTGTGTTTGAATCTTGAATTCGAAGAGAAATTTGTGAAGGGAAAAAGAAAAGAAAAAAGAAACGAGAAATGAAGTAAAAAATTTAAGATTCAAGCATAATCTTAATATCCCAAGATCAAGATGTTCTAGAAAAGTGAGATTAGGAAAGAGACTAACTGATTATTCATTTTTATTTTTATTTTTATTTTCATTTTGGAAAAGAAAATGAGAGGCATTTTTTAGTTTCTTATTGATGTCTTAATGTGTGTAATGTTATACAAATACATTTTTTTTAAAAATTGATGGGAGAGTGACTTGATCCTATCATTTAGTTTTAGTGCTTCTCATCTCAAATACTGAGTATAAACAATTTTAAAAAAATAAAATGAAATAAGTGTATACCACTTTATATGTATAGATGATTAAAAAGTAAAAAAAGTGATGAAATAATTGGACATTGACCAAACATAAAGAATGTGGGGATTGCAAAGTTGATTTCAGTACTTGGATTTTGGTAAGAAAGCAACTGTACATTTGCTTATATATTCAATTCCTGTCTTACATCACAAGCAATTTTAGTGTTTTGGAACCTAACGTGCAAGCACAAACTAAATGCAACCACTAGTATAGATGGACCATAATATCTAGAATAGTAATTTACAAATAGAAAAAATTAAACATAAAATGATATGATAAATTTTAATTTTATCACTTTATAAAAAGTAAAAAAAGAACCCTTAAAGTGGCTTATTTTTTATTAAAAGGGTAAATTACACTAACACCCACTGAGATTTATGTTTATTACAGTTTCCCTTCTCACTTTTTGAAAATTGCATCTCCCTCTCTAAGGTTTATAGTTTCATTACATATTCCTCCTCAGTAATTTAATTTTTTTAAATACCAATTTTGTCTTCACTGGGTAAATTACATTGACACCCCTCACATTTTAAAAATTACAATCCCTTCCTAAGATTTAAAGTAACATTACCAATTGTCTTCTCGGTTAGTATTAGTTGGAAAAAAAAATTCATTGAAAAAAAAAATTTATTTGAAAAAAAATTTTGTTAGTAAATTTTTTAAATTTCTGTTTAAAAACCAACGTAAACTCATTTTTTGAATTTACGTTTTTTCCTCAAATTTACAAATTGAGACAACCATTTATAAACCAAAAAAATTATCAAACAAGTTTTTATGATAGCTTTTTAAATTTTTGTAAATATAAATTGAAAACTGAAAACGAAATAATCATCAAACAGGTTTCAGATAGTAAAGATGTCGTAAAATTAAAAATTAATTAAATAAATTACCAACGTAAGAAATGACTTATCAAAAAATTCTTAGGTTATGTATGGTTTGATTTTAAAAAATAAAATAAAAATTAATTTGGTTAAGAAATAAAAAATAAAAAATAATTATCATTTTTATATAATTTTTCTTTTTCAAGTGGTTAGAAATAATTTTTTACAAATTAAATTGAAACAGTCATACGTATATATATAACATGCCCAAAAGTTAAAATGATAATTAATTTTTATCCTTAAATGATAATTATTTTTTATTTATTATTTCTTAACCAAATTAATTTTTAATTTTTTAAAATTTTTTCTAAAAATCAAACCATACATAGCTTAAGAATCTTTTGATAAGTCATTTCTTACGTTGGTAACTTATTTAATTATTTGTTAATATTATTTGTTAATTTTATGACATTTTTACCATCTGAGACCTATTTAGTAACCATTTCGTTTTCAGTTTTTAATTTATATTTACAAAAATTTTGAAAATTATCATAAAAACTTGTTGGATAATTTTTTTGGTTAAATTGTTGTCTCAGTTTATAAATCTGAGGAAAAAACATAAATTCAAAAAATGAGTTTATGTTAATTTTTAAATAGAAATTTAAAAAATTTACTAACAAAATTTTTTTTCAAATAATTTTTTTCCAATTAACTTTTTTTTGCAATGAATTTTTTTTCCAACTAATACCAACCGAGGGGGCAATTGGTAATGCTACTTTAAACCTTAAAGAGGGAATTGTAATTTCTAAAATGTAGAGGGTGTCAATGTAATTTATCTAGTGAGGGCAAAATTAGTATTTAAAAAAATTAAATTGCTGAGGGGAGAATCTGTAGTGAAACTTTAAACCTCAAGAAGGAAAATGTAATTTTCAAAAGGTGAGGGGGGAACTGTAACAAACATAAACCTCAGGGGGGTGTCAGTGTAATTTACCCTTATTAAAAAAAGAAATCATTGTCATATCATTTTGTCAAAAAATATTTATGAAAATTCTGTAAAAATATCAAATTCATGGATATGTATTGTGACACCAATGCATTCATAGCATTATTGACAAATCACACGCTATACATTGAATTCAGTCATTATTTTATTCAGCTCATTTATAAATAAATAAATAGCTACTAGCCCCTTGTTTCCTTTGATAAGGATAAATAAATAAAGAAGAAAGGGTAAAAACATAAATAAATAAATGTTCTCAAAATAAATAAATAAAAAGAAGAGAAAAGAGAGGGTTGAACCAGGGTGCCTGAAAGTAGCAACTACCCCTTTGTTTGCTTTGATAACAATATTTTTCTGCTTTGGCCACTTGATAACATTCTACTTCTTGGGGTTGGGGTTGGGGGAAGGATGTCATGGCAAGGGCAGAGCAAACCGAGGCTTTTCCCAAAATAAGCCTATTTTGCATTGTATTTCCCAAATTAGGCCAACTTCTGACGGAATTTCCAAACTAAGCTAAAACGCTATTCCGATTCGCGCTTTTACTGTTAGGAGGCGAAAATGTGATGAACAGTGCAATCGCTATTCCAAATCGCGAGTTTGATTAGGAAAACGCTGTTGCAAATAGCGCTTCTAACATAATTTTTTTTTCAAAATAAAACGCTATTCTGAACAGCGCTTATAACATAATTTATTTTTCCGAATAAAACGCTATTACAAATAGCGTTTCTTTTATTGACCAAAACCAACCCACACTTGCATTTCTTTTGTTGACCAAAACCAACACACTCTGACACACACACACACACACACGCCGACACACACCCACATTGAAATAATATAATTTATATATATAATAATAATTTATAATAATCAATTATATAATTTTTATAATTTTCGTAAATATAAATCATTTTTAGATTATAGATAGTTTGATTTATAATACGTATGTAAGAGTAAAAATTTTTATAATCAAAAATAATTTTTGCAATTTTTATAATCAAAAATAATTTATAATACGTATGTATTATAAAAAATTTTATAATAATTTATAATACGTATGTATTTACTTTAAATAAGTTATATATTTACTTTAAATAAATTATTTTTGATACGTATGTATTATATATATAATACGTATGTATTATATATATAATTTTTATATATTTATATAAATTATTAATAAATATATAATAATTATTTTATAAAATAAATTATTAATAAAATTTTATAATACGTATGTATTATAAAAAATTTTACAATAATTTATAATACGTATATATTATTTAAATCTTTACATTTTTTATTTAAAATTTTTTACAGTAAACCCATCTTCACATTTTATAATACGTATGTATTATTCAAAAAAAAATGATTTTTGATTTTTGGTCAACAAAAGAAATGCAAGTGTGGGTTGGTTTTGGTTAACAAAAGAAACGCTATTTGTAATAGCGTTTCATTCGGAAAAATAAATTATGTTATAAGCGCGGTTCAGAATAGCGTTTTATTTTTTAAAAAAAATTATGTTAGAAGCGCTATTTGTAACAGCGTTTTCCTAATCAAACTCGCGATTTGGAATAGCGATTGCACTGTTCATCACATTTTCGCCTCCTAACAGTAAAAGCGCGAATCGGAATAGCGTTTTAGCTTAGTTTGGAAATTCCGTCAGAAGTTGACCTAGTTTGGGAAATACAATGCAAAATAGGCTTATTTTGGGAAAAGCCTCGAGCAAACCGGTTCTATGGCATATTTTTTTGGCCACTTGGTGAAGTTCTACTTCTAGGGATTGGGGGAGAGATGCCATGGGTAGAGCAAACCTATTCTACAGCATGAAAGCTTGCACACCTAATCTCACCTCGGGTGAAAGTCAAACTTAGGACTTCGTAGAAAGGTTGCCCCAAGAGGGCCAAGACCCCAAGTCCTGGCCAGCTAACCCCAATGGTTGACTACCTTTTTTTTTTTTGGGTACAAAGGAAGAAAGGGAAAGAAAACAAATATAAAGGACAGGGTGCTAACCTACTAATTCCATATCCCGTATCTGTATCCATGTGGTTTTGACTACCAATTCGGGTTGAACAATATAAAGTATAAGGTACTAACTACTAAGAAAAATAAGTATATAATAGCACCCGTTACTATATATACATTTGAATAATGAAATGCTCTCTTTTTATCATTGACAAATATTATATGCAAAACATATATATATATATATATATTACGGGCTTTCTAGTGAAGGTTTTTCTAGCTGATAAAGGGATAGATTGACAATAAAACTAGAAAATAGTAAAATAACACAATCCATTGATTTTTTGTTTCCCTCTAGATTTTTCAATCCAGAGGGAATTTATGAGATTGAAGCTGGTATGAAAGAGCATAAAATACTCGTTGTAAGAATGAACTTTCTCACTATCATCTGCAAACATTAAAATCATTCTTGATTTTGAATAAATAGTCAATTTATCAAATGACAGGCTTTGAAAGGCTAGTAACATATAATAGTAATAAGTAAAAGAAGTTTTAATAAATCATTGTCCAAAATGATAGTTGTTGCACAAATTTCTCTGGTTACCTTTTTTTCAAGTTGATACAAGTTGAATTCAGGAATGTTGGTCTCTCTGAGACTGACAGATTTTTGAATCTCCCTGGTAAAGTCTCCCCTTGGTAATACCCAAATCTGAAACAACATCTAAATCTTCTTAAACTCGCGCTTCAGATTATAATTTTAGATACAGCTGATTTTCCATCTTCTTTCTCAGCACCTACAGCTGCATTCAGAACAACAAATGCAAGGAGAACTTAACAATCCATAAAATTAGTAATGATCATAAAGAGATCACAGAAAGAGAGAGAGCATTGCTGTATATGGATTTTAAATTACACTGCATAGGTGTAATTGATGCCTTCCCCTCATTAGACAGTTACTTCATGCAAACAACATACTCAACTACAGACTACAGGGACAAACAAGCTACTAAATGTCAACGGTAATTTTCAATTTGAAATTGCAAATTTTGAGTTTCCAGAACATATCCACAGGCCAAAAGAAAGAGGGGAAATTTGCTATAGGGAGTGGAAAAAAAAAGTGATTGCCAAAAGGTGGAGTCACTTGAGGAAATAACTTAGAAGATTGTTATTTCCCTAGATCATAATCATGTGGTGTTTTATTGTTTTTGTGCTTTGAATCATCAGCCAATTACAGTCATGACAAGGGAAACTTGACCGCAAGAACTTTCACTCAACCAGAGACAGTAGTGATAAAAAGATGCAACATGCTAGTCAACTTGAAGGTCTGTTGGTGGTAATATGGAAACTTAGGCTCAGGTCTTCTAATGGGCTTCAACACTGTCTATCTCTACCTTGTTTGACAAGGAAACAAATTTATTTGGATCAAACAAAATGATCATCTAAAGGAGTGAGCTACCCTCTGGTAACATTTCTGATCAAATGATCTCCCCACTCAAAAACTCCTCTCTACAAATGTAAAAATTCAAGGAAAGTGATCAAGAAGAGGAAAGGTTCTTCTATTCTCTACGGCCAATTGGTCCTAACGTGTTTTTTAGACAAGTGAGAATTTCATTAAAAGAAACAATTTAAGAATCAAGGAAGGAAGACCTTCAAAATACAAGAATCGAGAAAAACAAGAGGCAACTAGACTAATGAGGAGCAAAACTTCTCTCATAGATCTGCGAGTTCTTACACATTAACAGATAAGATTGCTTAAAAGAAGCAAACTGAGAACATTTAACTCTAATATCAGGCTTAATCTGATTCATCAAATAAGAAGGCCTATGACATCCTTTGAAAGCCCTATGATTTCTCTCCTGCCAGATATAGTACAGCATTGCCGCCCAAGCCATTTTCCTCACAATATTGCAAAAAGACTTCCCACTAAATTTGCCAACAATCCAAGATCTCATTATCCTAAGAATATTGAACCTTAGAAATGCAACAAGATGGCACATCTACTCCCTGTCCTAATGTTGGATGTGGTCCCATTTGGCATTCTAACAATATGTGAATTAACTCTCACAGTTTATCCACCAATTCAGAGTTGTGCTTGAATAATTGTTCAAAACCCACTTTGTATGCAACCCCTTTAACCACTCCCCATTATCTCACCCATCAGCAAATTGCCCTTGGAGCATCTATGTTAAGCTTCACCAGTTTTTAGTAAGAAAAGCCCATGCTGTAAAAACTTTGTTCGCTGCCTACTTTTTTGCTGAAATATTATCCTATGTCAACCACTTCAAGAGGCCTGATAAGGGGTGACATGTTTAAAACAGTTCCAAGGCTTTGAAACAGTTTCTGCCATCATTATTCATTCCTGTAATTTAGTACACCATCTGCTTCTGTACTTTTAGTACTACAGAGATAATTAGTTTGGAATGATGAAATACAGTACTAATTTGAAGCCACAAATATCAAGTACAATGTACTGTTAAAAAATATTCTAAAGAATATTTCAACTACTTATAAAAATTAAAAAATGATGCACCAACTATATTTACCAAATTCCGACACTCATCAGTTCTGACCAGATAAATCAAATTGTATGAGTAGATTGAACTCAAAATTCCTGAAAGGATTGACATTTATCTCATCTGTTAGTCCTCACGACCAAAAAAAATTGTAGGAAAACAGCTTTTACAGATAAGTGAAGGAAGGGTATGAAAGTTGCAAAATAGAGAAGACTGTCAATTGAGGCTATAAAGTTTGGAAAACTAGAAGAGAGCAGAAGCTGGGAGTAAGAAAGGAAGAGGGTACCTCGGTTGAAGGAAGTCCACAAAAATAGGATGATGTCTTGGGTTCACAAAGTTCAAGATCTAAAGGCAATTCATCCGTAGTAAAAAATAAAACAAAATTTCATCACCAATTAGCAAGTGCTAATAGAAAGTAACCCAATTGAAAAATGTTGACGGATGCAGACAAGGAAAACAAGTATACATTTTTATTTTTATTTTTGATAAACAAGTATACATAGAGAATTCAACCACAAAAAAAAAAAAAAAAGAGACATACAACTCGGAACCAAAGTTGACATGTACATTCTTAGTTACTTTTCTGTGGTTTAATTATGTGTATGTGGACTAACTCCATAAAAAATATCGTTCATCAAGGCTTGTCAGAGCCTAAGCAATCCAAAGCACAATAAGGTCAGAGTTAGATACCATTAACACCCATATAAAGGACTAATTGCAAAGGTTTTGTACCTAAAGTGGGGCTAAAATTTCTCCTTTGGGAATCCAAGGGGGACCCATATGAGTCTTTTAAGTAGGCTTAAAAGCAAAGAATATTATATCTTTAAAAAATTAATAATAATCCTTGGGAGTTAGGGGCTAGTGTCCTCATGCTTTTCATCACAGTCTTCCTCTGATGTTGAGAATGCAACTGCAAACATCCATCTCTCAAGGAATAATAAAGGAATAAGGCTCCAAATCCTAATAAGATGACTATAATAGATTTCATTTTTTTGCTTTTATAATTTAAAAGAAAATTATATACAAGTAAACAAAAAGTCCCATGAAATGTGCACTTGATTAGTGTGTGGAGAAAAAATGAGACCCACACTGTTGATGAAGAGATCAACGAAGGGATAACACCACATCATGAATTCACAAAATAGGATACCATTCCAACCGGCCTATGCCAGATGAACATTCTGAAGCCAAACTCCATGAATATAGTAATAATCAATTTACTGTATTCAAGGTTCTGTATTGCATATCTGACCCTTAATGGATGTATAATTTATATAGAGTGTGGAATAACTAACTTAGTGCCCCCCATATGTGGAGGTGCTAAGCATTATCCAACTAAATTGTTAGGATTCTCCAAGATTGTCACCTGGGCAGAGAATCATAGCAAAATGCCTAACAATACACTGGAGCAGAATCCCTAGCAGAACATTCAAGTAGTGCGCCCTAGCAGAGCATCCTAGCAGTGCACCTGAGCAAAGTGGTCAAACATGAAATTATGCCACATGTCCATGCTAGGAACCACATAATTTCATGCTTATTTTTAGCCAACTACTTTGCAACTTCCACTTTCTTGTTGACACCTCGATGGCGGTAAATGACTTTGCCAACATTCAGTTCAGTGTCTCATGGATGCATGTCACATATATTAGAGGGGGTGTTTCAATTCAATCTCCACCGCAATTGTGTCAATCTTCACTTTCGCAACTGAAGAGAGAGAGAGACTAAGGCAGTAGTGATACACTACATATGTTGTTCTAGACAGCCAATACACATGCTATTATGTGTTATCAGCACTCCACCGTCCCCCAACGTAGTTGGGTCCATTAACGACTTCATTGTCGAGCTTAGAGAATCATAACCACAATATTATCGAGCCCCAACTGTGTAATTGTTCTCAGCCCACCAAGTGGTCTTTGACATAAAGAGAGAGAAAGCAAATGCATATAAATAAATGTACACTTACACATATATAGAGAGAAAGCGGGGATATTGTGCTTCTCTTTTAGACAAGTGATGGTAATGTGTCAATGTAGGGATGTTGTGCTTCCCTTTATAAATTATATGTAATGAGATGATTGCATGCTTTGTAAATATGAATTTGAACGACAAGGTCGGAAAAGCTTCACATGATCTGAGCTCTGCAATAGAGATCTCTTGAACAGTTGATTGATTGGACCCACGATTGTTGAGCATCGTGCATGGGTGCATACCAAGCTGCATCATAGTGACAACTAGGATAATCCCCAATAAGATAAGATAATTTGGTGATGTTGCCAAGAAGAATAGTGTTGCTAAACTTGGGGACCGAACTGCGTTTCTTGCAATCAGAAAGTGTAGAGTGGCATTCCCAGTTGTTCAATAATAGTGTTGCATGGCCATTAGTTTGCTAAGAAGAACCATTCATGGTCACATTAATGTTCGGCAACAAGCTCTGCCTATTGCATGGCTGCCTCCATTTGTGGCAATAGTGGTCAGTTGTTAGAGCTCAAAATAGCATAGAATTATATGGATCCCAACATGGACACTTGTCATGATTTCATGTTCGGCAACTTTGCTTAGGTGAATTGCTCGAATGCTCTGTTAAGGTGCACTCTACTCGGGTTAACTACTTAAATCCTCTGCGAGGCACTCTACTTGGATCCACTACTAGGAACTTTGCTTAGGTACACTCTACTTGAATGCTCTAATAGACATTCTACTCACTACTAGGCACTCTGCTCAGATTCTCTACTCAACCAATTTGCTAGGCCACTCTGCTTCCACCTAGAAGAATCCTAACAGTTTATTTGGATAATACTTTTCACCTCCATATAAAGGGGTAGTATCCCACAAGAAGTGGAGTAACAATCTCGATTAATTATTTCGCGTTCTATATGAAGAGCACACCCACAAAGGGTCAAGTATGCAATGCAAAACCTTGAATACAATAAATTGATTGCTATTATATTCATGGATGATACTAACTGTAGCATCAACGTGGCCACCCAACGTAGGCTGGTCGGAACACTAGCGGTGTCCTATTCTACAGATTCATGGTGCATTTGTCAAACCTTCGTTGATCAGTGTGGATCTTGTTTTTCCCCCCATGCAATTAGTATTTTTTCCAAACGAATAAATTAGGCAGAGGATGTCAAAACAATAGACCAGCTTGTTTAAATCTTATTATTCAACAACAAAGCTTGCAAGACTGAAACTAAATAGGGTGGTGGAAATAATGTTGTCTCATTAATATTGGGTTGGGAGGGAAATTAGTGTGGTGTCTCAATATTAAAATGTCCTCATCTGCCAAAATCACGATAAAACTAAAAATATCAGCAACAAAATAGAGCCCAAAAAATCAAAACCCTTTGAAGGGTTTAAACCCTAAAACCCTTTAAGTGCCTAAATTAAAATAACAACCCTAGAAATGTTTAAGGCTGGGTCTAACCCAAAACCAACCATCCCCACCCCTAAGTCAAAACTGTCTAACATTCAATAACTATTTCTCTCTAATCTTTAGATAAAAAAATAAAATTCTCAGCAACCAAACAGAGCCCAAAAAATCAAAACCCTTTTGGAAGGGTTTAATCCCAAAAATTAAAATATTAACTTCCTAAATTTCCACCTATTTTCTCAACAACGAAAACTCAAAATACAGATAAATATGGATATATATAGAGAAGGGGGGGGGTGTTATTACTAGATTGGACGGTGGTGGAGGATTCGCCGTAGATGGATTTGAGCTTGGAGAGAGGGACGAAGGAAGTTTCGGGGGAAGAAGAGGCTTCGGCGAAGAGCTGTTGCTTCCAATCCCACATGGCCTTTTTCATGGCTTTGTTGGATTTGAGAAGCGAGTCCTTCTCGGCCTCTAGGGTTTGGATGTTCCTCTGTTGGCTCAGTGACCTCACGCTCAATGCCCCGAACGCACCCAGCAAGACGACGTTGATCACCGTGTTGTTTGTTGAAGCTCTCCTCGCTGCGTTCGTCACTTTGCTTGCCCACTCCATTGTCGTTTGTTCACTGCTCATCAGTGTTTCAGACTTTTTATTGTGTATAATTTCATTTTATTTTATTTTTTTTGGCTTTGGCATGTACGGTAGCATATTTTTGTATTTTGTTTCAGTCATATCACTTTTTATATATATATATATATTTTATATAAAAAATATATATATATTTATTTAAATCATCTCAAACTACGTCAATTTTTTAACTCAAATTTCACTCATTTCTTAATTTTCTAATTTTAATAATTAAATATTCAATTTTCAACTTGTGCTTTAAATTATACAACTCTGATTGGTAGTTCAAAAAATGGGTGGCTCAAATGACCCGAGCCCAAAACGACGTTGTTTTAGATTTTTTTTTTTTTTTTTTAGCTATCTTTGCTTTTCTTTCTCACTTTACTGAAGATGAAAAAGATGAATGTAAAAAAAAAAAGCAACAGAAGAAGAAGAAGAAGAAGAAAGAAGAGAGAGACAGAATGAACACATCATCATCTTCAACAAACATCAACACAGAGAGAGAAACAGAATCAACACATCATCATCTTCAACAAACATCAACAGAGAGAGAGAGAGACATTAACACACAGAGAGAGAATCAACAACATCAATATCATCATCAACAACAACATCATCATCATCAACAACAAGATCCAGATCCAGATCTACTAGAAAGGGAAAAAAAAAAAGAAAAGAGCAAAGAAAACAGAGGAGGGATACCCACAAGCATCACCGATCTTCCTTCTCTTTCTCCTCCGCCATCACCGCCATCGCCTCTTCTCTCTTTCTCTCTCTCTCTCCCTCTGTCTGTCTGTATTCATTTGAAAGCACGAAAAAGAAAAGAAAAAAAAATGCAAAATACAAAATGACGTTGTTTTGTATATTCGAGCTAATTTCGAGCCACTGTTTTCGAGCAATGGGTCATTTTTCTAAATCATAATTTTCAAGTGGCCAAAATAAAATTTGAATAAAAATAAACGAGTTAAAAATTTATGGGAGAATTATATGCAAATGGGAGTTGGAGAAAAAAAATTACAAATACATGAAAAATGCAAGTGTGTCTATGATGGGTTGTAATTGAAAAGTTATGAGAGTTGCTCTCCCCTATGTGTTGATAATATTTTTCTCTAACTCTTATCTGCATATAGTTCTCCCAAAATTTATTTAGCAATATAAATTTTTTACTGTGTTCAGTGGTCTATGCATGAACACTTTTTATTTTAATTTTTTTTATTAAGTGACGAAAAAACAACATTAAATTATAAGTTGAATTTTAACAGTAACTCTAAAAAGACCATAATAAAATCGTCTATGCGAACACTTTTTATTTTAATTTTTATTATTAAGTGACGAAAAAACAACATTAAATTATAAGTTGAATTTTAACAGTAACTTTAAAAAGACCATAATAAAATTAGATCGAAAGTTTAAGGAGGAAAAAGTATAAAATATATATTTATATTTATTTAAAATATAGATCTTATTTGGGAAGTTGATTATTTGATTTTTTTGGGATTATTTTAGGCTAACTAAAATAATTGTATTTCGAAATATAGTTGTTTTTTTTTTTTTTTAGTTGTTTTGATGAGTTGTGAGAGAAAAAGTAAAATAATTATAGATTGGATGTGACATTTTATTTTATTGACTATTTTAATCTATATTATATTTATTAACTATTTTAATCTAAAAAAAAAACTAAAAAAACAACTTGCTAAACAGGGCATAATGACTCTCTCTCTCTCTCTCTCTCTCTCTCTCTCTCTCACATATATATATATATATATGTATATAATTATTGCATTAATATGTACTATTGAAAACCCGTGCTATGCAGGGATGTGAAAAAATTAATAAAATATATTTATATAAAATAATATAAATAGTTAGATCTTTGTATGTAAATTATGAAAAAAAAAAAAAATTGAAATCTATAATTTAAGTTTACAATTTTATCGCAATTTATGTACTATGAATTTTTAATCTGTCACAACTTTAATAATATAACTTTCAACCTCTTAATAAAATTATAAATTTGGGTGAGTTGAACCCAAACAATTTAAGTCAAACCTAAAAATTTTTAAAGGATGTGCAACATAAATTTTAATTTGGTGAGAATCTATGTAAAATTCAAAAATTCGAATAAATTTGAATGGACTTAGGTAGAGATACCAAATAACCTGAGCAATCGAAACAAAATTGCATATATAAATATATAAAATTATTTGCTAATTTATTGTTTTAATAATAAATAAGATTAATTAAAAATTAATATTAATGAAGAAAAGGAAATACACCTTTCAGAAATATATCATCAAATAAGTTGATATTAAAAAAATTACATTTTATAATGGCATAAAATAATTTAAATCTGATTTTTCAAAATTTATTTTTAATTTAAAAATTACAATAAAATATTTAAATATAATAAAATTAAATTTCTTACAAAATAAAGGCATCTGTATAAAAAAAAGTATAAGAAAATTAAAATTTAACATGATATTCTCATTTGATCTAAAATAATTATAGATGACCAATAAATTATCACCTATAACCCTTATTTATTTAAAAATAAAAAAATACTTTACAAACCATCACTTTTATTAGAAAAATAACATTTATTTATAGGGTAAACTACCAATAGGTCCTACTTTGGAGACTTATTACCCAATAGGTCCTACTTTGGAGACTTATTACCCATTAAGTCCTATTTGATAAATTTATTAAGTGATAAAGATAAATTTATCAGTCTTTTTTTTTATGAATAAATTTATAGTGATAAATTTATCAGTCTCTTTGTTTTTATGAATAAATTTTTAGTGATAAATTTATCACTCTCTTATTTTTATAATGTTAAATTTATTAGTTAGGACCTGTAGGTAAATAAGTCTAGTTAATAGGACTAATTGGTAAGTACCCCTTATTTATATTTGTTTTAGCAAAAGTCACTTTTTAGCAATTTGAGCCCAAAAAAAATTCATTTTTTTATTTTAGTTTGTTTAATTGACCACTGAGATTAAAAAATAAAAAATTAACAATATCCACTATGTTTCGCAAGTGTTAAAAAAATTTAGATAAACAATAAGAAAAATGCTTGAGACCAACAAAAAAAACCTTACAATTATATCCACAATAATGTAGTATCATATGTGTCAACTCTTAATTGCTATATACTTAATGACATTAGGCCCAACTATCTTGCCACATCATTGTGGGTGAAAGTGTGGGTAACATTGTTGAAACAATAAATTATCACATATAATTGCCATTTTCTTTTTTTATTATATAAAATAAAAATAAGTTTCACCAACTATCCCTGTTAATAATAAAAAAATATTTATTTCTATTTGATTTTAGCAAAAGTCACTTCTTAATTATTTAAGTCAAAAAAAAATATTTTTTATTTTAATTTGTTTAATTGACAGTTGAGATAAAAAAAAATTAATAGAATCCATTATGTTTGTCAATTGTTAAAAAGGTTGTTCATTTTCTTAATTTTTGTATTTGGTTAAAAAAAAGTGTTTGTATTAAAAAAAATTTATTGTTTAAGTCCTTTTCATTTAGAAGGACATAAATTTTTTTATAAAATTTAAAACAAAAAATGACAAAAAATAAAAATATAAACTTTTAATAGTGATTAATAATTTAAATACGTGTATTTAATAACATATTATGTTTAGACTAATAATATTATGACATATCATTATGACACATGTGAATATTAAACTCATTTTAATTGTAGTAACATAATTTAAAAGAACTTAAATTTAAATTTTTTATTTTATAATTTAATAAAATATCCATAAATTAAGGAATGAATATTGATTTTATTCTGGTAACATAATTTAAAGAAATATCTAAATTTAAAATTTTATTTTAATAATATAAAATTAATTTATAAACTAATCATATTGTGCCAGATATTAACAAAAATAAAATAAAATTACAACCTTAAACTTTAATAGGATGACAACATTTTGCAATTATAATAGTATACAGATTTTGTATGAGATTTTGAAACTCTCATAATATCGTTTCTTAAACAGCAACGATTCAGAGTACTAATTTTGGTACTTTAATGGAGCACTAATTACATGGCAGGGAAAAAAAAACCAAGACCAAAATATCACATTACAGTAGGTGGGGTCCACTTCCAGCTAATTAGAGCTGGCTTTAATACTCAAGAATTAGAGTTCCAAAACATTTTTCTTTCTTAAAAGTATTCTTTTGTAAAATATATAAATAATCTCAACATCACTCTTTATTGCTCCTAAATATAAAAATTATGAGCTAATTATGATAACTTTAAATTTGTATTTGAAACTTATAAATCATGAGATAGATCATTATAATTTTAAATTTAAATTAATAGATTACTTTCCATATTTAGTGACCTTCAAATTTAAATTTTGAAATGAATTAGTATACTTTTCATTTTTTTTAGATTTGATATATTTTCCATTTGAAAGTTATAAAAATCAAGGGATGTTAATTTTTATTTATCTATTTATTTTTGCTTGAATAAGAGCGAGTCAATAGAAATTTTTTTAAATTTTTAAAAAATAAAAAATATTATCAAATTTAAATTGGGAACTTGGTTTAGTGTACTTTTCATTTTTTTAGATTTGATATACTTTTCATTTAAAAGTTATAAATTAAGGGATATTAATTTTTATTTATTTATTTGCTTGAATAAGAGTTAGCCAATAGAAGTTTTTTTTAATTTTTAAAAATCAAAAAATTATGATATTTAGATTGGGAACTTTGAGCTCCCACAAGGCTTGTGGGTTAGAAATTCCATTTTTCTTATGTAATATATAGATCAACAATGATTGGTGGTCTGCAAAATCATGGCTCGAATAGCTCGAAACATCTAAAACGATGTCGTTTTGAGCATAAAACGACGTCGTTTTGACACATTCGAGCCACAAAAATTCGGAGCACCAAACATTTTCCTATATAGATTTGATATACTTTCTATTTAAAATTCATAAATTAAGGGATATTATTATTATTATTGCTTGAATAAGAGCTAGCCAATAGATAATTTTTTTTAAAAATTTTAAAAATCAAAAAATTAAGAAATTTAGATTGCGAATTTGAAACTCCCACAAGGCTGTGGATTAGGATTCTCATTTTCCTTATATAATATATAGATAAATGTACATATAGAAGGTGAATCACATGTTTACTGAATAATTATCTTTCTTATATTAAGCAATGTTACATCAATCGAATATGGTGTTGTTTGAATTGCCTGAATTTGTTTATGTCGGTCATTTGACAAGCCGACTCGCCAGTCATCCAGAAGATAAGGTGATGACCACGGTAGATGACAGTTGCGGTAAATGAAGGTGAAGCTGGTCATCCGGTTGGTACAAATTTGATCAATTTGGTGAGACAACAAATTCAGTGGATATATCATTTCACTTTGAGCAATAATACATCCACTGAATTTAGTATCTCTCGAATTTTCTGAATTTGTTCATGCCGATAGTCTGGATGACAAGGTGACGACCGTGGTAGACGAGGGTGAAACTGGTTGTCCAATAGGTCATCCAAGTAGCACAAATTCAATCGATTTGGGCGACAATAAATTTAGTGGATAAATCATTTCACTATTAATTTAGTAATTGTGATAGATATAGAACATATCGATGATAGTGTTATAGTGTTGCATTTATTTTTTGTCTCTCTCCAAATTGGGACACGCAAAAATTATCAAACAAAATCTAATGTTTGTCTGGCTTTTAATAGCCCTCAAGTGGAACATCCGCATGATGGGCCATTAGCTCTATGATAGTGTGTCATTAATAATTGTGTCTATATGCTTTGATTATGAGTGCTCGTAACGACATGCAGCGGCAGGGCTACGTTTGGACAAAAGGGTATCATCCCCCCTAACTTTCAACTTATAATACAATCAGGACGAATTGTTATGAACTATTTTAATGCAAAAAAATTATAAGTTGTTGTGGTGTTTGTTACAAAATGTTTATGTATATGGTATATTCACTTTAAAGGTGTGTACCATAACAAATTCTCTTAGTTTTTAAATTTTTAATTTACAAATAAGAATATGATATGAAATAAAAAAAATATTTGTTAATTTAGTTAGTCTAATATATATTGAGAGGGTAATTTATGTTTAAATTGGGCCGAGCTGGGTTATGGGCCGCAGTACAAAGGGCCTAGTAAAACGACTTTGTAAGTTACTCCGGTCTTGTAGATACTTTGGAGTTAGTCTGGTCTCAAAGCACGGAAGTTAGTCCGGTCCGAAGGGAGAACTGAAGTTAGACCGGTCTACAGACGCTTTAGAATTAGACCGGTCTTAGAGTTAGTCCGGTCGTGACATGAGAAGCCGAGGTATGCTAAGTCCTCTCAAGGACTTGGGTCTGAAGATAGTTCGGCTCAACTCTCTTATGGATAGCTCGATTTTAGCATGGGAGAACCGAGATAAGGGAAATGAAAGTAAGGGCCGAACTAACAGTTACTTCGGTCATATGGAAGTCCGGCCATGGGAAAAACCATCTCACTTGGTTTAAGCAGTGAGGGGGGTGTTGAAGGATAAGCATTATCTTTCAGGAGTATGAATCTTAGGAGGACTCTACATGGAGGAGTAAGAGTCCTACTAGGATTGTGCCACACGAAACTTATAAAAGCTCACCAATATCACCTTTGGAGAGGTAATGCAACTTTGCTCCCTGAATACATAGAGCTTTTGCCTATTTGTCTTGTTGACTGACTTAGGCATCGGAGAGGTTTCTGGCACACACCCGCCGGCTAGCTCACGTTTGTATTTTCAGGTAGTAGAACAACGTCGTACGGAGGAGCGCAGACTTGATCAACAAGATTATACGAGAAGGTGTATTTCTTTCCCGTACAATTGGCGCCGTCTGTGGGAACTCAGACAAGAACAACCTCTTGATCAAGCTTTTTCTCCCAAAAATTGATGGCGAACAACGAAGAATTACCTCAGTCCGCCATTGACGGACAAACTCCGGAATGAGGTGCGAGGCGCGAAGGTCTACCCTTGGTCAATCCCATGGCGAACCTGGAACCACAAAGACAAAATTCCAGGAGGGATGCAAGGGGTAGAAGGCAGACTAACAACCCTCGTCACTCTCGCTCGCAAAGCCCAGAAAGACAAAGGCGAAGGATTGATCCTCAAACTTTGGAGGATCGCGTCAGAGAACAAGACGAGTTGATACGACGGATGGCTACGGACATGGAATCTCTAAAGCGTCAGGTGAAGGGAAAAGAAGTGGCGACAGGAGAGGGGCGCACAAACAAGACGCCCCTTTGTCACTCGGAAGGTCGTAATAGGAACACCACACCTTCACAAGCAGAAAGCAAAAGCCTTAGAACAGGCGATACTCAATCCAGATCTTCGAGAACTCGTCACTCCGGGTCTGAGAGGACGAAATCTGAGAGGTCGTATACGGAAGGGAGCACCTACTGGCCTTCACATACGCACCAAACAAGGTCCAGACAGACGGAGTTGCCCAGATCGTCCGACCTACGGACTGTGTTAGAAGAAAAGGCACGATGGAGGGAAGACACCAGGGCACGTGATCCACATAGAGTTTCTGCCTTACGGCGGTTGGCTCCTCGGACGCATGGAAGCGTCGAGGTTGGAATGCCAATACCGCGCCCAGCCTACGAACCAACGGACAAGGCATTGGCGAGGCTGCAGACCTCACCGTTTGTCCCAGCAATTGAGAACGCGCCCCTACCATCAGGCTTCCTTCAACCCAAATTCACCACATATGAGGGGAAGACGGACCCTTACTCACACTTGCGCCACTTTCGCCAGGTCATGGCTGTATACCGGCGAAACGAGGCTCTGATGTGCATTCTCTTCCCATCAAGCCTTGGCGATCTAGGCTTGACTTGGTTCGAGAAACTTCCAGAAGGCAGCATAGCCTCCTGGGCGCAATTGGCGGAAGCATTTGTCACAAGATTCAGGACAAACACCAAAACCCCGGTGGAGATCGACCAGTTACTCTCCATCGACATGGGTGACAAGGAGACCCTAAGATCCTACAACAGTCGCTATTGGGAGACATTCAACCAGATTGGGGATTGCCCCACCAATCTCGCCATTGCACAGTACAAAAGAGGCCTTCCAGTCGGGAACAGACTAAGGGACTCGATCACCATGACGCCACCACTTACCATGGAGGCCCTGATGGAAAGAGTGCACTAGCACATCAGGGTGGAAGAGGATGGCGCACGTGCCAAAACAAAGTCTAGCACGGCCGCAACGCTAGAGAAAAAGGCCTCAGCAAAGGTCAATGCGGTAAACCGTCCGAGTAGAAACGGGCGGGGCAGGCGAGACAACGAAGAAGACCAGGATAAGAGACGGCGGAGAGTCCGCACTGCCATAACCACGGTCTTCAAGAAACCGATCTACCGAATTCTGAGTGAAATAAGAGACGAGCCTTTTGTCAAGTGGCCAGCCAAGCTAGGCGAAGCTCAGAAGGACTACGACGACAGGTCGCGATGCACCTTCCATAAAGAAAAGGGGCACCGCACTGAGAATTGTACGCCATTAAGACAGCACCTGGAGGAGTTGGTGGCTGCAGGCCATTTGGATAAATACATTGAAGGGGGTGCGCAACCAGCCCCCCAGGACCATAATAACCCCAACGGAATGCCGATCGACGCCCCACCTCAAGGCATTATCAATGTGATACATGGGGTCTTCGAACCTGAGCGTGTATGCGAGCTCAGAGGGTCGATCAAGAAGGCTGAGCACTTAAGGGAGGTACTAAGTGCCCAGCCTGCCATCAAAAAGGGGAAGACAGAAGCCACAAACGTCATGTCTTTTTCAGACAAAGACTTGGACATGATATATTGCCCTCACAATGATGCCCTGGTTGTCACTCTCCGAGTCAAGGATTTTGACGTCAAGCGGATTCTGATTGACCAGGGTAGTTCATGTGAAATAATGTACTACGAGACGTTCAAACAACTGAAGCTGCAAGACAAAGACTTAGCACCGGCCGTATCTCCCCTGATTGGATTCAATTCAATGCCAGAATGGCCAGTCGGCAAAATCATCATTCCAGTCAGAGCAGGAAGCGTAACAAAGCAAGTAGAGTTCTGGGTGTTGAAAGTTCCTTCAACTTACAACATCATCTTGGGCAGAACATGGCTGCACGCCATGCGTTCGGTAGCATCTTCCTACCACCAAGTAATGCGGTTCCCTAACGACGCCGGAGTAATTGAGGAGGTCTACGGAGATCAGATTATGTCCAAACAATGCTTTGTCACAGTGAATGGCAGCCGCGCTGCCAAAGGATACGTTCATTCGGTAGAGGAACCAGAGAGTAATGAACTGTTCGCGGATGTTGGCAAAGCGGCTAGTCAGAAAGCGGTGGAAGACTTAGTGGAAGTAAGAATAGACGAAAGGAACCCGGACAAATTCTTTTTGCTCGGTTCGTCGTTGTCCAGCACCGAGAGGTTGGAGGTCTTGGAATTTTTGACTTCTAACATCGAAGTGTTTGCCTGGACTCCATACGACATGCCAGGCATTGATCCCAACTTCATCTGTCACCAACTCAATGTCCACCCATCTGCCAGACCAATCATTCAGCGCACCCGCAGATCGGCACTCCACCACGCTGAGATAGTGGCGGAAGAAGTGGGGAATTTGTTGGAGGTTGGGGCAATCAGAGAGGTGCACTACCCCAGATGGATCTCCAACACTGTCGTAGTGCCAAAGAAGAATGGCAAGTGACGTGTCTGCGTCGACTACAAAACGGTCAATAAAGCATGCCCAAAAGACAGCTTTCTTCTACCACGGATAGATCAACTGGTAGACCTAACGGCGGGGCACCACAGACTTAGCTTTCTGGATGCATACAAAGGCTACCACCAAATTGCCATGCATGAACCAAACCAGGAGGTCACATCCTTCACAACTCCAAGGGGATTATACTGCTACAAGGTCATGCCCTTTGGCCTAAAGAACGCAGGGGCGACATTCCAGAGAATGGTCACCAAGATGTTTGAGCCGTTGTTAGGCAGAACAATGGAGGCTTACATTGACGATATGGTGGTCAAGAGCAAGGATGAGAATGGCCATCTCAAGGACCTAAGAGAGATGTTTGAGATCCTAAAGAAGCATAAGTTACGCCTCAACGCGTCGAAGTGTGCATTCGGAGTAGGATCTGGCAAATTCCTGGGCTTCCTGGTGACCAACCGGGGTATAGAGGCAGACCCCTCCCAGATCAAAGCAATTCAGGATCTGGAGAGACCAAACTCAGTAAAAGAAGTGCAACATCTCACCGGGGTATAGAGGCAGACCCCTCCAGGTCAATGCGGTAAATCGGCCGAACAAAAACGGGCGTGGTAGACGGGACAACGGAGAAGACCGGGACGAAAGATGGTTGAGAGTCCGCACTGCCATCACCACGGTCTTCAAAAAGCCGATCTACCGAATACTTAGCGAGATTCGAGACGAGCCTTTCGTCAAGTGGCCAGCCAAGCTAGGCGAGGCACAGAAGGACTATGACGACAGATCACGGTGCACCTTTCACAAAGAAAAGGGGCACCGAACTGAGAACTGCACCCCATTGAGGCAGCACTTGGAGGAATTGGTGGCGGCAGGCCACTTAGACAAATACATTGAAGGAGGGGCACAGCCGGCCCCCCAGGACCGTAATAACCCCAATGGGATGCCGATCGATGCTCCACCTCAAGGCATCATCAATGTTATACATGGAGTTTTCGAACCTGAGCGTGTATGTGAGCTCAGAGGGTCGATCAAAAAGGCTGAGCACTTGAGGGAGGTACTAAGTGCCCGACCTGTTGTCAAGAAGGGGAAGACAGAGGCCACAAATGTTATATCTTTTTCGGATAAAAACTTGGACAGAATATATTGCCCCCACAATGATGCCCTGGTCGTCACTCTCCGAGTCAAGGATTTTGACGTCAAGCGGATTCTGATTGACCAGGGTAGTTCGTGCGAAATCATGTACTATGAGACGTTCAAACAATTGAAGCTGCAAGATAAAGACTTAGCACCTGCAGTGTCACCCTTGATTGGATTTAACTCGATGCCAGAATGGCCAGTTGGCAAGATCATCCTTCCAGTCAGAGCAGGGAGTGTGACGAAGCAAGTAGAGTTCTGGGTGTTAAAGGTCCTATCCACCTATAACATAATCTTGGGCAGAACATGGCTGCATGCCATGCGCTCAGTAGCGTCATCCTACCACCAAGTGATGCGGTTCCCAAACGACACCGGAGTAATAGAGGAAGTCTATGGAGACCAAATCATGTCCAAGCAATGTTTCGTCACAGTGAACGGAAGCCGCGCTGCGAAGGGGTATGTTCATTCGGTGGAAGAACCGGAGAGTAATGAACTATTCGCAGACGTCGGCAAAGCAGCAAGCCAGAAAGCGGTGGAAGACTTGGTGGAAGTCAGAATAGATGAAAAGAACCCGGATAAGTTCTTTCTGCTCGGTTCGTCGTTGTCCAGTGCTGAGAGGTTAGAGGTCTTGGAATTTTTGACCTCTAACATCGAAGTGTTTGCCTAGACTCCATACGACATGCCAGGCATTGATCCCAACTTCATCTGCCACCAACTCAATGTCCACCCATCTGCCAGGCCAATCATTCAGCGCACCCGCAGATTGGCACTCCACCACGCCGAGATAGTGGCGGAAGAAGTGGGAAACTTGTTGGAAGTAGGGGCAATCAGAGAGGTGCACTACCCCAGATGGATCTCCAACACAGTTGTAGTGCCAAAGAAGAATGGCAAGTGGCGCGTCTGCGTCGACTATAAAACTGTCAACAAAGCATGCCCTAAAGATAGCTTTCCTCTACCACGGATTGACCAACTGGTAGACCTAACGGCGGGGCACAACCGGCTAAGCTTCCTGGATGCATACAGGGGCTACCACCAGATCGCAATGCATGAACCGGACCAGGAGGTCACATCTTTCACCACACCCAGAGGACTCTACTGCTACAAGGTCATGCCCTTTGGCCTAAAGAACGCTGGGGCGACATTCCAGAGAATGGTCACCAAGATGTTTGAGCCATTGTTAGGCAGAACAATGGAAGCTTACATTGACGACATGGTGGTCAAGAGCAAGGATGAAAATGACCACCTCAAGGACCTAAGTGAGATGTTTGCGATCCTGAAGAAGCATAAGTTACGCCTCAACGTGTCGAAGTGTGCATTCGGAGTAGGATCAGGCAAATTCTTAGGCTTCTTGGTGACCAACCGAGGTATAGAAGCAGATCCTTCTCAGATCAAGGCAATTCAGGATCTGGAGAGACCAAACTCCGTAAAAGAAGTACAGCATCTCACCGGCATGGCAGCCGCGCTCAATCGATTCATTAGCCAATCGTCAGATAGGCTACGACCATTTTTTCATGCCCTCGAGGCCAAGTTTGTGTGGGACGAAGAATGTGACCGGGCTCTGGAAAGCTTGAAGGAATACATGTCTTCTCCGCCACTACTTGTAACACCAATTCCTGGAGAAGAACTCTTCCTGTACCTGGCAGTCTCACAGCACGCAATCAGCGCGGTGTTGGTCCGTGCAGAAGGAGTCCAACATCTGCCCATCTACTATGTTAGCAAGACACTGCTGGGCGCCGAAACAAGGTATTTGCCACTGGAGAAACTAGCATTGGCCTTGATGATGGCCGCAAGGAAGCTACCGCACTACTTTCACGCTCACACCATTGTTGTCCTCACGGCCTTCCCACTAAAGGCTTTGTTTGAAAGGGCGAACTTCTCCGGGCGAATTCTGAAGTGGGCAGTAGAGTTGGGACAATACGACATCAAGTTCCAACCTAGAACCGCAATAAAAGCTCAAGCATTGGCGGATTTTGTCGCAGAGTTCACTCCTGGGAGTCATCATATCTGCCCAGTCGACCTGACTGACTCAACCGAACTAGGGACGGAAGTTGACGTCGGAATAACGCAACCCCTGGTATTGGTTACTCAGCCAAGTCCTAAGGCAGACCGGAGTAATACAAACAAGGAATAAGTAAACCATGCTATACCAAGTCCAGACTCGCCTACAAAGAAAAACTTGGTGCAACAAGATGACAAGGGGCAGGCAGCAGGCCTGGACTTAGAAGAAGAAATCAGCAACATGGAAGATCCTAAGGCATCATCCGATCCCTCCACTTGTTGGAAGTTGTTCGTTGGGGAGATGTGGAAGCTCTTTGTGGATGGAGCATCCAACTGACATGGAGCAGGACTTGGCATAGTCCTCATCTCTCCAGACGGCCTGGTAGTGGAGCAGACAATCAACCTTGGCTTCCCAGCATCAAACAACGAAGCGGAGTATGAAGCGCTTCTTGCAGGTCTCAAATCGGCATTCTACATGAAGGCCACCGAGCTAATGGTTTACAGCGACTCACAGTTGGTGGTAAACCAAATATCTGGTGACTATGAGGCAAAGGATGACAGAATGGCTAAGTACCAAGAGCTGATCAGAACCGAAATCAAAAAGTTTGAGGTGGTGAGGATAGAACAGATCGGCAGGGAGGAGAACAGCAGAGCAAACGAACTAGCGGGTTTCGCTTCAATGGCAGATACCTCCATCCCATATCCCCTATTGATCGACTACCTGCCTAGACGAAGTATCGAAGACCCAGAAGTAGAAGAAGTATGCTGCGCCGATCTAGGTCCTTCTTGGATGGATCCTATCATCTTGTTCCTGAAAGACGGCATCTTACCAGAAGACAAGAAAGAAGCCAACAGAATCAGAGCAAAGTCGCAGCGATTTTGGCTCTCTCCATCCTTGGCATTATACAAGAAGTCGTTCACAGGACCTTACTTAAAGTGTGTGCACCCCAGCAAGGTAGAAGCATTCCTGTTCGAAATACATGAGGGGGTATGTGGCAGCCATCAAGGAGGAAGATCACTGGCATACCGAGCTATCTCACAAGGGTAATGGTGGCCATACATGCAAGCGGATTCGGAGAAGTATGTCAAAAAATGCGAAAAGTGTCAGAAGTTTGCGCATCAAATACACCAACCTGCCAGATAACTTCTACCTCTCACTAGTCCATGGCCTTTCGCAATGTGGGGCTTAGACATAGTGGGACCGCTTCCAATAGCACCAGGCAACAGGAAGTTCTTTCTTACGGCAACAGACTACTTCACAAAATGGGTGGAAGCAGAAGCCTTGGCGTCAATCAAGGAAAAAGATGTGAAGAAGTTTGTCTGGCAGAACATCATCACTCGCTTCGGCATACCAAAAGCACTGATCTCAAACAACGGCACGCAGTTCGACGGTAAAATTTTCAGAGGCTTTTGTGAGAAGTACAAGATAGAATTCTACAATTCTACACCGGCGTATCCCCAAGCGAATGGACAAGCAGAAGCTTCAAACAAGGTAGTCTTGGATGGACTGAAGAAAAGACTAGAGAAAGCTAAAGGCAAGTGGGCAGAAGAACTCCCTCATGTTTTATGGGCTTACCGCACCACGCCTCGGCGATCAACAGGAGAAACACCATTCTCCTTAACTTACGGCATGGAAGCAGTCATCCCATTAGAAGTTGGTCTCCCCACAATTCGGAGTGAAAACTTTGATCCAGACTTAAACGCCGAAGCAATAGCATCAGAACTTGATCTCGCGGAAGAAAGAAGAGACAGAGCATTGGTTCACATCGCCGCCTACCAACAAGAGTTGTCTAGAAAGTACAACAAAACGGTGCATCCAAGACAGTTCAAGGTCGGCGATTGGGTACTTCGCAAAGTGATGGGAAACACCCTGGTTCCAGGAGATGGCAAGTTGGGGCCGAATTGGGAAGGACCTTACAAAGTGGTCGGTTTAGCAGGCAAAGGGGCATACCACTTGGAAGATAAGGACGGCAAAGCAATTCCTAGGCCGTGGAACACCGCCAATCTTAAGTTGTTTTATTTTTAGCCTTTTTCTTTTAAGAAAGTGTAATTTTTTACTTTCTCAATAAAACAAGTCGATTCTTTTTCCGGATATTTGTTTTCGGTAGAGAGTAATTTTAGTAAGTCAGTAGCACTGTAAACATAGTTGGCCGAAAAAACCAACTTAGAGGTTGGCTGGATTAAACCAACACCCTTCCTAAGCCCAGGATAAGGATCCAGGCTGCAGGACGTTTGGCCGGAATAACCAAACACTTTATTCTGAGTTGGCTGGAAAAACCAACTTAAAGGTTGGCTGGATTAAACCAACACTGTGTACTCTTCAGCCGAAGTGTGAGCACGGCTGAAGAGTGGTTGGCTGGATTAAACCAACACTGTGTACTCTTCAGCCGAAGTATGAGCACGGCTGAAGAGTGGTTGGCTGGATTAAACCAACAATCTGTACTCTTCAGCCGAAGTAATTATATCGGCTGAAGAGTGGTTGGCTAGTAAGGTAGACAGCTAAAACCGAGATCACAGTTGAGCAAATGAGTTCATGAAAAATTCAATACAAGCGCAAGCATACAACCGGAATAAGAGCAGAGACTTTTTCATTGAAGTACAGAGCAAGTACAATTGAGGGGCCGCAGCCCGATTACAAAAGTTTAGAATAAAAGAAAGAAAAAAGAAAATCAGCGGAGGAGCGCATCAAGTTCGGCATCAAAATCATCATCAGCATTCGGGCGGAGTCCGGTGTCAGATGGGAGAACCGTTTGGGATGGGAGCTCGGTTTCAGCCTCGACTTCGGTCTCAGTTGGCAGCGTTTGGTCGGTTAGCAGGTCGTCAGTTAAGTCTTCAATTATTGGCTCTGACCGAGCTGCCTGATTGATGGGTTGTTCGCTGACGACCGGGGTGAGGGTTGGCTCCTCATCCTCTTCAGAATCATCATCGTCACCATCATCATCTCCAGACCCTTCCAGAAACTGCCTTTGGAGATCGGCAGCATACTGCGATAGTGAAGCCGGAATACCGTATGGAGGTGGGTTGAAGACCTCGGTTTCAGGCCCGCAGCCGAGCTTCTCCACCGCACTCCTCCAGCCGCACTTGAAGAATAAGTCTTTGGCGGCATCGCACTGGAGGGTGTATGCGTCCTCTGCATCCTTGAAGCCTTGTTTCTTCGCATCCTTTACGCTCTTTTTAAGCTGCGTTATTTCGGCGTCTTTCTTTTTCTCAATCCTTGCCAGAAGGCGCAGGTACTTGTCCTTCGCTTCGGCGGCAACCTTCTTCTTTTCGGCTTCAACCGAATTTGCAACTTCGGTTAGCCGATCATTTTCTGCCTGGAGTTCGGCCAGTTGCTTTTTGGCCTCCTCCAGCTCGGTCCTTTTTGCTTCGGCCTCCGCCATGGCCTCCCTGGTGTTCCTCCTCAGCTCCAGCACTTTCCTGTGTGTGATGTGGTTTTTCTGGATGGCCTGCAAAGAGGAAGTAACGTTAGCCGGACTGAAAGTTGGAACAAATTACGCAGAAAAGGACTGTGCTACTTACCAGAATCATGGACTTTGTTGAAGATCGGATTGCTTTCAGCTCGGTGTTTAGCTGCTTTTGGTGGTGCTCCATGTCTTTGGGAAGACAGACACTCTTGGCAAGGTTGAATGCCAACAAGTGGTCTTTCTCAGAGACGACTGAGTCAGTTTCTTGGATATCTCGGTCGGCAAAAGTAAGATTGGGAGCCTATTTGGATGATGCAGCTCGGTGGGAGTGCTCCGGTTGGTTGCTTGGTTGAGGACTTGGAGGCAGGATTGGTGGTAGAACGGTCTCGTCCTCATCAACAAGTTGTTGCTCAGTTTGACTAGTCCGGGCACGCTTGCGTTGGCGAGATGAGGATGGTTGTTGCGATGGAAGAGCTACCACGGTCTCAGTCGTTCGACCGGTTGGTGGTACCTCGGCTGGTGTTGTCACAGTCAGCATGGCCTTCAGCCTGTTCCTCTTCGCCATTTCTTGTTCGGCGGTTAATGGCACCAAGTTGACTTGAGGCAAGTTTGGGTCCGGTTCCGGTGCTTCTTCAAGCAGGAAGTCAGTCACCTTTGCTTTTCGGCGACCGGAGTATCGGTAAGTTGGTTCGAATTTGAGAAGTTTAGCCCAACTTCTTTCCCGAACTCGTAGTGCGGCGCGGAGAAGACCGAGGTTGGGGTAGTTATAGTTTGAGAGTAGATGGGCTTTATCTGCAAAGAGAAAACAAGTGTTAGTTCGGTCCAGAGTACAAAGCCGAAATAAAAAGAATGAAATGCAACCGAGGTATGTATACCAGGCTCTCCTTGTTTCCAGTTTATTCTCCAGCCAGGAATCTGGGCTTGAAGGTCTTCAAAGTTCCCAGATACCCAGAAGAAATCATCGTCATTCAGGTCTTTGTCCGGTGTATCCTTAATTATTTTTTCTCGGCCACGGCGTACTCTCAAGTAATAACACCAGCCGTCGTTCTTGGATCCTATGGAGTATTGATGGAGTATTTCGGCTAAACCAAGGTTCAGACCGGTTTGGTGGTTCAGTGCGGCTATACCCATTATTATTCGGTATGTATTGGTGGACAGCTGGGTGGGACATAGTCTGGTTTGTCTTAAAAATTCACAAATTAAGGGTTGGACCGGGAATCTAAGTCCGGTCTCTATTATTGATTAGAGGGTAAAGGGGACAAAACCTTCGTTGCCCCATGGGTCAACGTCTTGTTCGGCTAAAATAAGGTTTACATCTACTGGAATACGGTAATCCTTTCTGAATTCGGCTAAGCCGCCTGGGGTTTCTACCAAAAATCTGTACTTCCCCATTTATGGTATAACTTATCAAAATAAATTAGTCCGGCTGAGAATTGGTGCTCAGTAGCTCGGTTGAGTGCACACAGGGAGTGCCTGGGCAACCTAAGTCTGCAAGGTGGAAAACAAAAGGGTTAAGCACAGACCATTGGACCGCGCTACAAAAGCAGAAACAAAAAGGGAAGTCTTACTTCGGCTACATACGGTGCTAATGGATCTACCTCGGTTTCAGCAAGGTGCATGTTATCTAGGCTGGGTAGGATGTTTTCGTTAGCTCGGTTCTGTCTATGGTTAGGTTAGTCCGGCTGAGCATCAAGGGGCAGTTTTCTGAGTTCGGTTTAGAAACTTAGAAAGCTGGCTTAGCCCCCGACGGCTTAGCTCGGTCGATGACCGAGGTTGCTGGTTCCGGGTTCAGACTTATTTCGGTTCGTTTATGTCGGCTATGGTACATCAGAAGATTCTACTGAGACTACTGTAATGTGTACGAGTGCTAGTTCGGTTCCAGTCTACCTAAGTCTTTGAATAGCAAAAACAGCTTCCTAGTTCGGTTTGATGCGTTTTAAAGATCAAAATGGTGTTCTACTAGCTATTTTTTGAAATTTATAAGGTTCTTATGAAGTTTTTCCAGAAAACAACATGAAGCTAAGCATAGAAAGTATTTTGTAAAAACGTGCGAAACAGAATACAGGAAACAGAGGAAAACAAGAACGGATTTATGGTGCTTACTTGGTAGAGAGGAAAGAACTGGAGGATGGAAGCACAGGCAGCAATGGGAGCACGAACACAGCAAGCTCGAGTACAACAAAAACTCAAGAACAAGAGAGAGAAAGCAAAGGAGGTGAATGGTGAGTGAATCAGAAATGAAAGGGTTTTGTCGTTTTGTTCAAGGTGTAAGGCGGGAACTGTTGAAAAATTTCGGAGTACGAGGACGACGTTACAGCTGTGGAGAGCCAATCAGAACCTGCCACGTGTCATTGGAATACTGAGCGGTTTAGTTTCTGCAAACTGAAGAGACGTGTTTGACCGGACGCGCGCAGTACGGTTCAAGTTTAGCTCGGCTGGATAGGTTGACTAGTTTTTAGCTCGGCCGGATAAGTTAACTGGGTCTTAGCTCGGCTGGAGTGATTGAAACCGTAGCTCGGCCGGAAGACGAGTAATCCCTATCATGCTTTGCAGATGGAATTAAGGGGCAATTGAGAGGGTAATTTATACTAAATTGGGCCGAGCTGGGAGTTGGGCCTAGATAGGCCCAAATACGAAAGATATTAGGTACACCGGTCAAAGGGGGTACTACGGTTAGTCCGGCTGGAAGATGAGCACGGTGTAGTTCGGTTTCAGCGTATTGGATTAGTCCGGTCGCGTCTTCTAACCTGAGTACAAGAGAAGCTTCTGCGGGACTATTTAAATTAGTTCGGCTCGACACTTCTACGGATAGCCCGGTTTTAGCATGAGGAACCGGAGTAGAAGCGAGGGAAAGGAGAGCCGAACTATAAGTTGATCATACCTGCCTGTTTGGTACAGCAGTGGGTAGTTCGGTCTTCATTGATTACTTCGGTCGTAGCATGTGGGAAACCGAGGTAAGCTATGACTCTGAATATAGTTCGGCTTAACTCCCTTAGGTCTAGCTCGGCCTTAGCATGGGAAAGCCGAGGTAAGGGAGAGAAGTAAAGCCGAACTAACAGTTACTCCGGTCATTTGGAGTTCGACCATAGATGGACCATCTCACTTGGTTTAAGCAGTGAGGGGAGTGTTGGAGGATAAGCATTATCTTCCAGGAATTTGAATCCTAGGAGGACTCTACATGGAGGAGTTAGAGTCCTACTAGGATTGTGCCATTCGAAACCTATATAAGCTCACCAATATCACCTATGAAGAGGTAATGCAACTTTTGCTCCCTGACTACATTGAGCTTTTGCCTATTTCTTGCTTACTGACTTAGGCATCGGAGAGGTTTCCGGCACACACCCGCCGGCCAGCTCATTTTGTGTTTTCAGGTGTTAAAACGACGACGTGCAGAGGAACATAGGCTTGATCAACAGGATTATACGTGAAGGTAAATCTCTTTCCCGTACAGATGCATCTAAAAAGTAAAATATTTATAAAACATATTTTAAAAAATAATAAATACACAAGAGTACGAAAAATATATTAAATTTTCATACTTTTTTTATATTTTTGATATTTAGTAAATTTTCTATTTTTTTTTATAAATATTATACTTTTTAAATGTATTTATATTAGGTATATTTAAAAAAAAATTACTTACAATATTAAAAAAATTTAATAAAAATAAAAAATCACGAAAAATAAAAAATTATGACTTTTTAAAAAGTGAATTTTGAAAATAATATGGAACAACTTGGTCTGGTCACGATTCCATCCGAAACGCTCACATCTGATTGACACAGTGGTGCGTACCGATCTTATCATGCGCACATTATTGTCCTTCGTTTGATCGTTTCTCACCCTACAACAATGGCGAGCTTGAAGACCGATTCTCCCCTCTGTCGTCGCATCGTCCGCTCTTTCTTGGACTTCCTCAATTCTGGTTCTCTCTCTCTACGCTTTCTCTCTCTTCTCCTTATATATAAATACAGACTTTGTGTATACACACACTCACATGCTGTGCTTTTGATCTTAATGAACTAAATGATTGCAATCTAATGTTTGAAGTTTGATTCTGTTGTATCAAAGTTCAATTTTTTTTGGTGATTGGGGCTTGTGAGGTGTGTTAGGGTTGCTGTTCTTCCAATTTATATTGACCTTGTAATTGTGTTCTAACTTAATGTTTGCAGCTTAATTTTGATACAATTTTTTTTTTCCCATTGAACCAATGTGTCTCTTTCTCTCTGATACTATGTTTTTTGGAACTGTTTATTGAGATGAATATTAAGGTCTGGGATCTGGATGCTCCATGGGGTGAAACTTGAAAGAGCCAAATTAATATATCTTTACTTCAAATTAAAAAAAAAACAGTTAAAGGGATAATTTTTAAAATTCAAAACGACATGGCAATTATAGACTGTTGATTTTGGAATGAAACGTTGCAACCGTATGGATTAACATGATTGAGGGGATCTAAATCTAAGGTCTGTTATGCTTTTGCAAATTAAGGTTGGGTCTTTGCCTTTTACCTATCTGGGCTTGTCATTTGGGATCTTCTTTTAAAGAAAAGTACGTATGAGATTCTATTTTTCGAGTGATTCCAATGATAGTTGGCAGGTTGGAAGGGACAATATCTATCTAAAGGATGTAGACCTACTTTGACTAAATGCACCTTGTCGAGTTTGCATACTTCTTCACCATTAGAGTTTCAAGAAATTGTAATGATATTTTCATTAGGGTGGGATATAATGAGTTTAAATATCATTTGGTAGATTGGCACACCCTGTTTGGTTTCAATTTTTTGAATTCAATTTTCTGAAAATTGAGTTTTTTTGTTTTTTTTGTGTGTGTGTGTGTGTGTTTTTTTATAAAATTTTTAGTGATTTTTTAAAATATTTTAAGAAATTTTTTTACTTTTAGATTGACCTAACCTAGATGTACCTAAAAAATAAAATATTTGTAATTTTTTTTGAAAAAAAATCAATAAATACACAAGAATACGGAAATGTACTGAATTTTCGTATATTTTTTGTTTTGTATTTTTGGTATTTAGTGAATTCCTTAAAGATTTTTTTCACAAATATTATACTTTTTAATTATATTTATGTTAAGTGTATCTAAAAAGTAAAAAAATTGCTTAAAATATTAAAAAAAATTCACTATAAACAAAAAAACACGTAAAACAAAAAACTCAATTTTTAGAAAATTGAATTCAGAAAATTGGAACCAAACAAGGGTATGCCTTTGAGTGGGTTCGGTTTGGGGATTCAGAAGCTCACCATTTTCATTCAAGCTCTTTTAGGGAAATGGATTAGGAGGTTTTCTTGTGAAGGGATAGGTTTTGGGATGAGGTGGTGATATCAAAATATGTATGTATGTGGGGGGAATAGTTGTCCACGAAGGCAATATCTCGTGGTAAAAAGTTGTGGAGGGTATTGGGTGGCATTTTGGGAAGGGAGGTTGATACGGCAAAGGAGATTGGTTTGGTGGATGGTTTTGAGATAGGTTGTGAGAGGGTTTCCGTTTCATATTTATATTTTGCCGATGATACCATTTTCTTCTACTCTACTAAGGAAATTAAAGTGGTTAATTTGCTTTCTATTTTTAGAATCTTTGAGGTGGTGTCGGTGCTTAAGATGAAATTTTATAATGGCTCTTAGTTGGTATTAATATTCCACAGGATACGTTATATAGGGTGGCGGTCAACTTGGGTGTGCCATTGAATCTTTGTCATTAGATAATTGGGGCTCCCTATAGGGGAGAGTCCCAAGTCTAAAAGCTTTTGACCTCAGTTATTGAGAGGATTAGTAAAAGCTTGGAAGAGGGCAATGTTATTTAAGGGGGAGGGGGGTAGGCTTGCTTTAGTTCAATCTGTGTTGTCTACTGTACAGCTTTACTATTTTTCTTTGTATAGGATTCTGGTGGGGGTTGAAAATAAGATTGAAAGGACGAGGAAATCAAAGATGTCAATAAGTAATTGATTACGAATATCATTTAGGGGTTGTTTGGGATGCTCTAAATAAGTACACTTTTTGATTTTTTATGAAATATGAGTTGGGTTTGAAGTGATGTGGTAGAGAGGTGATGTGACTTAAATAAGATGATATGACTTAAATAGGATAGTGACTTTTTAGCTTTTTAAATTTTTTAGGAAATGCCAAACAAGGCCTTAAATTATGACTGCGCTTAATGAGAGCATTAAATAGATGCAATTTTTCTTTGGAAGAATGAAAATTTGTCTAGAGTGGTGGATGTAAATCAAAGAATTACTCTAAGCTCCTAGATTTTGATTTATGGTATATTTTGAGTCTGTATTTTGTGGCATCATATTATGACGCATCATCAAGTTATATTATGAGAAGTTGAAAGCTGCTGTAGCATTTCTTGTATGCTTCCCAGACAGCATGTTATTTTCTTAATTTTGTGCACCAAGCAGTCTTATGCACTGTTAATTTTGTTAGACTATGTTCAAAGGATTCGTTTAAGCCATGTAAATTGTCCTTATCATGGTGCCAACCTTCCTTCAGCAAGATGGGACTAGATTTAGTTCATGGAGAATGTGTTCATATCAATTGGATGATCATAAAAGGTGGGTTAAACTAATTTCAACTCCATGAACTATGTCCACTGTGGGATCTAGTATTTTCCCAATTGAAGTGCCAAATATTGACTTTCAAAGACTATGCAAATGCATTGACCAAAATTATGAAAATGCATAAAACTATGTAATAGTTCGTTCAATCAGACACATACTTTACTTTCCCTATTAAAAAAAATTGTAGTATTTTTAGGCACGTGAGCTATTTTATGCTTATTGCTGGTTTGCTTCAAATTTATGATGTCTTAAGACTCCAATGCCCGTAGCACTACTAAATTTGGTTTACCCACTTAGTTTTGCATATTAACTATTAAGAAAAAAACTTTGCATATATGTTACCATACTTCAGTTTGGCAATGGTGGTGCATGGTTACTTTCTTTTCTTGTTTTCAATTGTTGTTAGAATGCATTTGAATATGCATTTGGTTGTTAATTCTCTTATAATGGTTGTTTCTCTGATACAGTCGAACCTGCTCCTGGTGTTGATCTTGAAGGTCTTGAGGTAGCTAAGGAATGTTTGGCAGAGGTCTTTAAGATTGACCCTTCTTCTGTTGACAACAGGGCAAAATCTGATTTGTTGATTAACCTATTCAATTCATGGGAAGCAAATGAGAAACAAGAACATAAATCAGATCTTAGTGAGAAACAGGAACATAAATCAGATCTTACTCATGAAGCATCATTAGCAGATGCACCTAGTACATCCTCAGCTGAGATTGCTTCTGATGCTAATCATTCAGAGGCATCACAAACTCTGGTTTATTCTTCATCCATTCCCTATCTTTTTATAATCTACTTTATTTAGGGCTTGTATGTGATTCTTTACTTGTACTATTTTGGATTCCTTAAATTTGCTGAGGGAAGGAAGAATGTGTCTATGGTTTAAGCACTGTGCTTTAGGAATGATGACATGATTATCTTTTTTATCTGGTTGAGGTGCAAGCTTTGGTAAATTTATATGCTTGCTGTTTGGTTTTACAATTATATATATATATATCTGTTTGAGTGCAATTAAATGATTTTAATCCAAGGCTTCAATGTTTTAAATGTTTAGGTATCAAGTTTTGTTTAATAATTAAAATTTACTAGAAGTCCATTGATGTGTTCTAATATTGAAAATGCTAAGCTTATTGTAGGATGCTTCTTGTTGTGATATATAGATGAAATTATATTTATATATATTATCTAGGTACATAAATGAAGCAGTGCTTTATGACTGTATGCATTTTGTATTTTATTTATTTATTTATTTATACACTCTTTTATTTTGTGAATTTGAGTTTTATTTGTTTCATTTTTTATCAACTTAATTAGGGTGAGGATTGGACGAGAGAAGCTCACACCTTAGGTAAGGCCTTGCTTTGTCTTGTATTCATGTTTTATTATTATTATTTTTTTGATAAATAAGTAAATTTATTAGAAAAGCATCAAGATGATGCAAAGAATACAAATTTCAAACCCCCAAAGAAACAATGCTAAACTAGCAAATCCTCTATGAAATCAACATAAGCTAAAACATCTGGATCAACTAATCCCGTAACCCAATTATATAACGCCATAAGTAGCCGCCTCTCCAGCCAAGAAATTGACTGAGACACCTCTTGGAATACACGCCTGTTACGCTCCAACCAAATATGTTTATGTACACCTTTCCGATGGTGTACAGTGTTGTTGAAGTTTGATATTAAGGGTAGGTAATTTGTCGTCTTCTTCTTCTTCTTCTTCTTAGTATTATTGGTACATGGGAGGGTGAAGCCTTAGAGAGACATGACACAGTAGGTCACAATCCCACTTAAATCCTGCTGAATAAAAGGATGGACCCCAGAAGGGGAGTCATGACGGATTGTAAGACCATTTTGACGGACCAATCTAAAATCATTACCAAAAATGGCCCATACTGGAATCCGTTCTTTGATTCTTAGTATTATTGGTACATGGGAGGGTGAAGCCTTAGAGAGACATGACACAGTAGGTCACAATCCCACTTAAATCCTGCTGAATTAAAGGATGGACCCCAGAAGGGGAGTCATGAAGGATTGTGAGCCCATTTTGACAGACCAATCTAAAATCATTACCAAAAATGGCCCATACTGGAATCCGTCCTTTGATTCTGCAGGATTGAATCCATTTTGACCATCCAAGTCAAAATTGCCTGCTCATCTGCACAATGGTTGGGTCAGTGACTCACTGCTGTAAGAAGTGCTGAAACTGTTACCTAAGGCTGTTACATAACCTGATGATTCTGATATAACCTGCTTTAGCGTGTAATCACAAGTGTTAATGGGCTGTTACAGCACGTTGGCAGTCTGTTTTGTGACAGGCTGATTTTCTTCTTGTTTTTTTTATTTGTTTCGACCAAAATATTTCTTTCATGCTTTCCTTGTATTTTTTTTTTCTCTAAAGGATGCATTATCTCTTCCTTGGTTTTTACTATTGAGTTGAGAGGGGAGTATATTGTAGTTGAGTTAGAGGCATCTGGAAAAAGAGAAGTTAGTTTTTTAAAATTTTGCTTAAATATGAACTCACGCAAAAGCTTTAGCAAAACCGTTGCCAGCATTACCTTATCTCATTGAAATTTATTTATTTATTTTTAGCTTTTGGAAAAGGTCCAAGCTTTAAATCACTAATCTGGTTGAAATATGAATTGCAATTCCTATTTTTGGTTCCTCTGTAATATGCATTTTTCAGAGTTCTAGTTGTTTTTTTGCATTCAGTAATTAACAGTGTTAGGCCTTAACAACTGTTTTCAATGATAATAATCTCAGTATATTCACATTGTTAAGGACATTCTAATCTTAATGCATGTGTATTTGACATTGGAGACTACCAATGTGGTTGAACCAGGAGATTTGTTGGGCATGCTTTAAGTTGCATGCACTTTTTTTTTCTTCTTATTCATCATGTTACTGGCAGGAGCTTCCGAAGATGAACTTTTTGGGCAATTTTTTGGTGCACTTGAAAAAATTCATTATTTCATGCCGATGTCTGATGGACATGATGACCAGGTCCAACTGGATAGAGCAACACACTTATTTCATAATGCTGCAATGGTATGATTATGTGCCCATGGATATGCTTTTTCTGCATCTAGTGAATAATGAGTTTCTGCATCTACGTAGATCCATTTCTTTCAGTTGATTCTATTCGATGCCCCAATTGAAGAATCCTTTGGATCCATGTTTATAAAGGTGTGATTATTAGGTTTACGTTAACTGTCAGCCTACAAAAGCCCTCCTTTCTTCAGGTTTGGGACTGATTGTGTAAAAGATAAAACACTAAGCACAACATAAGCTGAGTTTCAAGTCTCCAAACCACCCTCCTTAATAGGAATACAAACTGTATCCCAATCCACCAAATGATTCTTGAACTGGGACATTCTATTTCAAAGAAAGTCCCTACGCAATTTTCAGCTCTCTTGGCAACTTGAATAGTAAATAGACATAAAGTAAGTAGGCAAATCAACAACGTACTTTTAATCAACACAAGCCAACTTCTAGACTGGTACTGCTGCTTTTTTTTTCATCCTACCAATCTTCTTTGGAATCTTTCTACAATGTCATCCCAAACATGACTTGCCTTATATGTAGAACCCAAAGGTAATCCCAGATTAGTAGAAAGCATGAATTCTACTTTACATCCTAAAATAGAGGCCAACACTATACCTACGTTAAACGGATAAAAGAAATCTCATTCAATTTCTTGTGCTTCTTTCTCTTTGATAATTTGTCATTTGAACCCAACACTGGCTAATGGTGCGCTTTTATTTTATTTTTTATTTTGTGTTCTTTGCCTGTTTATTTCCACATTCTTGCTATTCTTATTTGTCCAAGCACATCTCTTGATGAGTTGGAAAAAAATAATACAGGAGATGAAAAAGTCTGGATGCCAGATTTTTGATGTGAGAAACCTGGCTGAGACCTTCAAATCACAAGGTACTTTTTAATCGTTGGCGTTTGTTTGATCGGCGGTTACTTGTATTTAATTTGTACTTGGATTGTTGTAATATCTTTTCTTGGTCTTCCAAGAATGATTTTATTGTTTATCTGTTATTCAAAACCAGAGTGATTATGGTTTCTGCATGGTGGTTATTATCTTTACACACATATTATGCATGCAGTTGTCTAATTTTGATGCTCCATTTATGTGACTATTCATTTCCCACAAATTATTTTACAGTCTTTTTGGGTTGCATACAAGCTCATATATGTTGTAATACTGCCTTTTTTCTGTAGGTAACAGGGCCATGCAGTCAAAGCTATACTCTGATGCAATTGAACTGTATACTTTCGCTATTGCACTTTGTGCAGATAATGCTGTTTACTATTGCAACAGGTGCAGCACTTGTTTATTGATGATTTTAAGATTTTCATTTCTGAATATGATGCTTTGGCATTGGTTGTAACTTGTGCCATGGTGTATGCTTTTTGCGGATGATATCGTGTTAGTGGATGAGGCTAGAGAAGAAGTTAACACTAAGTTGAAGACTTGGAGAGAAGCACTTGAATTTAAAGGATTTGGAATAAGCAAAACTAAGACAAAGTATATGCAGTGTAATTTTAGTAATAGTAACAATGGAAGCAGAGGAGAAGTGGAGATTGAGAATCAAAAACTACCTAAGAGTGAACATTTTTGTTATTTAGGATCGATTATTAAATCGGCTGGGAGATTGGAGCGGATTTGATCCATAGAATTAAGGCGGAGTGGCTTAAGTAGAAGAGTGCGTCTGAGGTACTGTGCAATAAACGAGTACCCATTAGACTAAAATGAAAGTTCTATAGAACGGTTATTAGACCATCGATGTTATATGGGGTGGAATGTTAGGCAACTACGAAACAATATGTAGATAAGATAAGTGTTGCTGAGATGAGGATGCTAAGGTGAATGAGTGGCAAGACTAGAAAAGACAGAGTTAAGAATAAGTATATTTGTGAATGGGTAAGAGTAGTACCGATAGAAAATAAGTTAAAAGAGAATAAATTGAGATGGTTTGATTATATACAACGGAGACTAGCAGAGGCAGTAGTGTAGAGATGTGATACAGAAACGGTAGATGGAAGTGTTAAGGGAAGGGGCAGACCTAGATTGGCGTAGGCTAGTGTAGTAAATAGAGATATGAATTTTTTTAATTTAACTAACCAAATGGCCGTTGATAGAGTCGAGTGAAGAAGAAAGATTCATGTAGCCGATCCCATTTGGTGGAACTTAAGGCCTGTTTTGGTTTGGTTTGGAATTATTAGTGATGTGATTGTCGTCAGTATAATTGGCAATTATATTTCATTTGTAATTCTAGGTTAACCAACTTGTTCTAGTTTTCTTTTTTCGATATCAATAACTTTCTCTGTGCCACAAGAATACCAGGCTTGTGTGAGCAAATCATCATCTGTAGACAAGTGGCCTGTTCAAGTCAATAAGATTTTGCAAATACATTATGGTTCTTAGCTGGTGATTGGATGTTAGTGAGTGTAGAATAGACCTTGACTTTACTTGGTGCCACTAGAAATTATCTAACACTCTTCTCTGGATTTCCGAAGAGCACCTCAAATGTACCCTTGTTTGGTATGGTATCTATATGTAATAATGTCAGACTGTTCAAAAGTGTGTATCCATGATTTGTCTGGTATCTATATGTAATAATGTTACTCTGTTTAAAAGTGTGTATCCAACTAAGCGATGGATATGTTTTGGTCACCAACACGTGTCGGATACACTTACGAATGTATCTTACTATTTTTAAAAATTGTTAGACCTGGACATGCTTCAAACACTCGGGGGACACACGTGATCATCGCTTAGACTCATAAAACACACTACAAGTTTGACCATAGTAACCTGTGATTCAATGATAAAAGAAAATTAATGTAGATTTATAATTATACTTGTTAACATCTTCTTTAAACTTTAGGAATGTGTTATGTTGCATTTTTTGTTATATTCGAATTAAATATTTATATATAGTACGATATATAAAACTATAGATTTTGTGTGTTCCCCATGTGTTGTGTCTTGCATTTAAAAAAAAAAATTCATGTTGGATGCCCGTGACTATTTAGGGTATGTTAATTGGTTTGGCATCTTATGTGTAATAGAGATTCTGGACCATTTAACTTAACCAAGAGATTATCTTGTGTGTCTCCAGATTCAAGGACAACCTGCACTGGTAAGTGAAATGATATGTTTGGAATACCCATAGGGTTCTTGAAGGAAGTCTCATTTTTCAAGCTTAAATATCCTTATATATTTACTTCATGGCATTTCTTCAAAGTAACAACTAAAACTCTGTTAAATGCCCATAATTCTGCTATCAATAGGAATTCTGAAAACAAGGTGTTGAATGTGTTGTTTGGATTTGTCAACTCCTTACTGTAGACCATATCATACGTGAGTTTTTGGATCCTCATGATAAATTGATGGATATTAGGTTACAACTTTTCTAGAGCCTTTGTCTAAAGTTACATCTTCAATAAGAATTCTGAAACTGTGGTTCTTACTATCTCTGAGGACAAACATGTATAAAATTGGCATTCTTTGCTTTTTATAAGTTTACTTTGGTTGTATTTGGATTGATTAATTTGAAATCAACGGTTTTAGATGTGAAATTTTAACAGTGACATCATATATGTGGAATTAAATGTAGTCTATGGATGGAATTGGGAGCTTTTGTTAGTGGTTTGGAATGAATGGAGTTATTTGAAAACCATCCCATGGCGATCTGAGTTTCACAATGATTTTTTTCTCTTTCTTACGCTCCTACGTCTACTTTGTTGTCTCACCTCTCAATCCAACTCTAATAGCCAGTCTGTTTGCATATTTGTGAATTTGAAACACTGAATCCACTTTTTTCCAGTCCATCAATCAAAACACAACCTTGATCTTTTCCTATTTTATAAAAATGTCTGTTTGCCTGATTGCTGTTAATTTCAATCTCTGTTTTCTATTTTACTTCAATTTTTTAATAAAATCTATGCCTACCAGGGCGGCTGCTTACACCCAGGTCCATCAATATGCAGAAGCAGTCAGGGACTGTCTCAAATCCATTGAAATGAAGCCTAGTTATAGCAAGGCATACAGTCGGCTGGGATTTGCGTATTATGCACAGGGCAACTACAGAGATGCTATCGACGAAGGATTTTTGAAAGGTTGGTATGATATCAGTTCTGAAATGATGCATATAACTTGTAAAACAGTACAATAAACTGTGAGCATCAATGATGCTTTAACTGGAAATAGCCAATGACCATATCCTTATCTACTGTTTGTTATCCATCTTCTATGTATACATGTATTTATGGCAGTATCTTGTCTATTGTTCTCTTTGTTATTCAACAAGTATTAGTAGTTTTTATGTCGTTCAATATATATGAACCCGTGTCAGAAAATTTGGTAATAATTTGCTTTGATGGACAATAATATTCTCACACTCAACTGACTCTTCCTGTATAGTGTCAATTGGTACCTAACCTTATATTGTGTTTCATGGACTCTTCTACTTTTCCTAGTGTACTTGTGTCCACAGGATATGACAAAGGTAAATGTGTCAACACCCGTACCCCATTCAGACACTTGAATCCTCTAAATTTATATAGTGTTTGAAGATCAAGATGCTTGTATTTGCAAGTAAAGAAATATTTCTTACTTCTCACATGAATAAAAGAGATAAATTTCATAATTTTCTCTAAATCCTATTTAATTTGAAGTACATTTTTAAATAATTCACATCGTATCTAAAAATATTATATAATATTTGAGTGTTTAAGTCGTGTCTCCGTACCCATCCCAACTTTTGGATGTATGTATCTTAGAATTTAGGTTTAGGAAGATATAACACTTGAACATGCGCCCACACCCGATATTCGCACCTGAGTCCATATAGCATAGCTTTGAACCCAGCCAACTTTCATATTTTTATTATTGTTTTGAATTTGCTTTTTCCTGGGTATCTTATTGACCACAATACATCAATATGTTAGTTTACAGAAATTGAATTATAGATGATTCAAAGATGTAAAACACATGAAAAACAAACGTTCAAAAGACCCAGACTGTCTGTTGAGGTAATCGAATGTTAAAATGTTATTAGATGGGGATCATCGGGTATCCCATAGGTTGTATTCATCATAAAAAAATTTCAACAGCCAGAACCAGAAGGAATACATGAGGAGACAATAAATGCATTGTGTAGGTTGATATCTTTTAAAATCAATGATAGTGAATTATGCACTCTGACATGCCTAAAGCTCATTTTTTGCGTAGAATAGTTATCATTAGATGAGTGGTGTGATCTGGAAATTATAGTCTTTACAAGAAATATTCTAGCAGACTCCGTCATTTCCTAATTTGAGATTTCATTCTGCAGCCTTGGAATTGGATCCAAATAATGATTCTGTGAAAGAGAATATTCGGGTTAGTACTAGTTATTATTATTATTATTTTCATCATCATCATTGTTAGTGTCATTATAATCTCACTGTCATTTTGATACATAGGTGGCAGAGCAAAAATTGAAAGAGGAGCAACGAAGGTCAGAACATCATCAGGTAATATTTATGGTCTGTCTGAGAAATGTGTTCCCTTGAGAAAGAACACAGTAGTTTTGAATAAGATAGGAGTTGCATTGTGAAAGTTAAGAAGGATACTCGCGTGTGTTATAGGTATCAAAGAAACTTTTAAATATTCTAAACTAGGCTCCTTCCTTTCCAAATTTTGAGTTGTGCATGAATCAGATTATTGGTTTTTTTCTTAAGCATGCTCAACCTAAGATTGGAACAGGATATCCAACTCTGCTGAAATTATGGAGACGGACATATTTGTGCTGGCAAGCAAATATGCGTGGATTTTTGTGAGAAAACTCAGTTTAGAATCCTCTCATAGGATGTAGGAGTATTAAACAAGAAGATCAAGTTCAAAGATTGAAACACATGGGTTTCAAAGGCTTGCAAGGAACTGTGAATCAACTAGTTTTCCTCTCTCACAAAAACTGTTGATTGTTATGTGCATCCAAAAGGAAACACTAAACCAAACATATATAGGTTTTCAGAATTAGAAACCAATTTAGACACACGAGCAATGTATAAGAACTAGTTTTAATGTGCCATCTTTTTGAAGTTAGTGGTTATATTGCAATTAAATGTTTTACTTTTCTGCTTTGTACAGAACTCAAGTTCAGGAAGTTATCAAGAATCCAATCAGCAGTCTGCAGGGGGATCAAGGAGTCATGCCGTGCCTCCGCCATTTACATCAATGCCATTCAATGCTAATGGCCTTCCTGCAGATATTGCAAGTATGTTTAGGAACATGGCTGGCAATGCGTTTCAGGGACAACATCCTCAACACAGGCCAGAAGCAGATGGCAATACCGATACAGCTGATGAGCCAGAAATAACAGTCGGTGGCAACGTACATGTCAATTTCGGGGAACAAATGCCTGAGGAGCTAACGGGGGCCTTGAGATCTGTGATGGAGATGTTCCAAGGAGCATCGTCGTCTTCTGTTAATCGACAAGATAATGTGAATGGAAGATCAGCACCAAGCTAATTTGTGTTGGACACGTAGAAGGAGTATATTGTGCTCATTGAGAAAGTTGCAGAGAAGTATCAAACCTTAGTTGTGAAACAAAAGCACATATATTAGTGCTGTTTTGAAATTTCTTAGGGTTTAGACTTGATTCACATCATGTTTGTTGTTTCGTTCTTCCTTGCTAATGTGCTGTCTGGTTCATGGATGAGGGAACGGAAAAGAAAATGAAAATGTTACTATTTTGATGTTAAAATGTTTGTTATTGCTTCATTTCTGGACTGGTTCTGGGTTGGTTGCTAGTTCTAAGAAAAATGTCTGAAATTAAATTTCAAATATTTTTAATCAATGATTGATTCAAATGATCCCAGATCGACTTCGTTTTTATGGTTGTCCTTTCCTTCTTTTCTCTTCTTTCTTTTTTAACTATTCATTATTATTATTTTCATATGATTTTATCTTTTTTGGAGAGAGTAATTTTTAAAAATTTTGAAAATATGTTTTTGGCTTTTAGTTTCATCAATCTAATTTCTAGCGCTATTTAGTTTGTTTTTCAGAATCTTTTTTTAGAATTTTTTTCTAAAAATTTAAAACATAGTTTGGTGAAAAAATGAAAAATATTGATCATTTTCCTATAGTTTTATCTCTTCGGGGAACAAATGATTTTAAAAAATTCAAAATTAGTTTTATTTGTTTTATCAAATTTGTTTTTATCTTTTGAAAATTGTTTCTGAAAAATTTAGATAAATTTTATTTATTTATTTATTTATTTTGGGTTTTTGATCAGTAGATAAATTTCTATTGTTTTCTGAAAATTTTCGAAAACAATTCAAAAAACAAATTTTCAAAAGAAAACCAAAAACAGGGTAGGGTGTTAGTGCTTTAGTAGTGTAATTATTAATTCAATAAATTTACGGATAGATAACCAATCTCATAAAAAATCTCATAAAATGATCATGGTCAAGGAAACAGTTTTACATAGATTGCTCAACTTATATTTTATGTGGTTAGTTTATATCTGTAAACTTATTGTTATCAATTTGATTTAATTTGAAGTTAAAATTTGTCAACTCCAATTAGATTCGGTCATCACCGGGGGTGGTGGTGGGGAGTGGAAAAGTACATTCCTTCTATACAGTTGAGCATGACTCTATTCTTGAGGGTGCGACTAGCGGTTCGTTATTCAAACGGTATAATTGATTGCGCTATATTTTGATCGTGACTCTGCCTCTTGTGTTGGAGGTTGATGTATTTCTCTGTTGCCTCGGTGGTGGATTCTTTTATTTAAGTTGAGTTAAATATGGTTGGAAAACAATTGCCCTAGGATCAAGACCTACGAATGCGATGATACCTAGAGTTGCAAATGAATAGAGCCGTTCGTGAATATACTCATACTCGGCTCGATAAGAGCTCGTTCGAACTCGATTCGTTAAATTTTTTTTGTGCTCGAGTTCGAGCTCGTTAAATTTTTAATAAATAAGCCCAAACATACTAATGTACGGCCCGTTAATTGACTCATTCAAAATTTATTATTTATATATTAAATAATGTAAAAATATGTATAAAAAATAAGATAAATATGTTATTTATATATTTAAAAAATATAAATGTAAATAATAGTTAACTATAGATAATACATTTATATAATAGTAGTGATAGATATTATTATTTTAGTAAAATATTAATTTTTTTAATATGTTTATATATATTATATATATAATTGTATAATCGAAAGTTTAATTGTAACTTTAATTTCATATGCAAGTATGAATCTATAAATTTTTTGACTCGTTAAGGATCGTGAACAGGTTCGAACTCAAGTCAAGCCTAAGTCAACTTGTTTTGTTAAATTTTTATTGAGCTTGAATTCGAGGTCGAACTCATTAAAATCTTAATAAATAAGTTTAAATATACCAAAACTCAACTTAACTTGGCTCGTTTGTAGCCCTAATGGTACCCTATGGAACATTCTTTTTTCGCATTCAAAAAAAAAAAAAAAAAAAAAAAGGTGGAGACATCACTATAAGCTCTCATAATTAGAATTTTATTGTTAATAAATACAACTATACATAACAAATATGAAAACACACATAAAAATACTTCATTATTGGGATATTTACCAATAAATCCCATCCCACAAACAGTTACACCATTTAGTCCCAACATTGTGTCAGTTGCTCTGATTAGTCCTATCAGTGAGGGAATATAGTCTTGTTGATCCTTTTTTGCTTCTTTACTAATATATATTGGTCATTTATACTCTTTTTTCACGTGAGTTTTTTTTTTTTCTTCTTTTTGATGGGTTTTGTTCTATATATGGAAGTACAATATATTCCTTTTCACGTGGGTTTTCTTCTATATACAATATATTCCTTTTCACGTGGGTTTTCTTCTATATACAATATATTCCTTTTCAAGTTGGTGGTGTGTGTGTAGGAGCGTTGAGTTTGTGGGTGTGTGGTCTGCCGAGAGAGAGAAGAGAGAGAGAGAGAGAGAGAGAGCTTGGTGTGTGGATGAAACTCTGTCTATGGATGTGGAAAATGGAGATGTGCTGGGTCTGTGTGCATGGGACTGCCGTGAGTGTGTGTAGAGTGTTGCTGCCGTGAGTGTGTGTGCATGGCCGTGACGGGGTGTTGTGGCTACTGGGTGTGTGTGGTGTGTATGCCGTGAGTGGTGTGGTGAGAGTGTGTATGTGCATGGTGTGTGTGAGAAGTGATGGGTGAGGCATGGGTGTGTGGTCTGCCGAGAGTGCATGGCTGCTGGGTGTATCAGTGGGTGAGGATGGCAGTGTGCAGGTGTATGATATCGCAGGTGTGTTTTCCTCTCCCTAACCCGTGTGTGTGTGTGTGGTCGGGTGTCTCCGAGAGAGACCCAGTTAGAGAGAGGTGAGAGAGCCGTGTGTGTGTGCATGCCGTGAGTGAGCATGGGTGGTGCGGCATGGGTGGTGTGTGGGAGTGATGGATGTGTGGGTGCCGTGAGTGAGAGAGAGGTGCTGGGTGTGTGAGTTGTGTGGTCGGGTGTCTCCGAGAGAGACCCAGTTAGAGAGAGGTGAGAGAGCCGTGTGTTGGGTTATGTAAATGGGTGTATGATGTGTTGTGTATGGGATGGCAGTGGTGGTGTGGTGAGGGTGTGTGTTGTGCATGTGTTTGGTGAAGCTTGGTCTTTCCACAGAAAAGTCAAGAAGTGCTCATCATTCTCCGAGCCCCCCCCAACCCCGAGAGAGGGAGAGAGAGGTGCCGAGAGGGAGAGGTTGAGAGTCTGTGTGTAGGTGTGCATGGGTGCCTCTTAATGGTATCTTCTCCCTCTCCCTAAGCCCGTGTGTGCATCTGTGTGTATGAGTGATCAGTCCCCCCTGTGCATCGTGTGGGTGTGTGTGTCATGCATGGGTCTCGTGTGTGCCTGTATGCCGTGTATTGATGGTGAGAATGGTAGGGAAAGAGTGTGTGAATGTTGTGCTGTGTGTTTGTGTTTGTTGAGTGTGTGTTCTTAGAGAGAGAGAGAAGCCTAGGAATCTAGAGAGAGAAGAGAGCTGCTTTTGGTCTGTGTGTGTATGGTCTCCCTCTCCAAACCGAGAGAGAGAGATCACAATTGGCTGTGTGTATGCATGTCTATCTGGGTGTCTGCTGGGTCTCTCTTCCAAATGTGTGGCACGTGCTTCAGCCTCCCAAACGTAAGAAAGTAATAAAGGCATTGGTGTACTTTTCAGTTTTGTGGCACCTATCAAACACAATTAACGTGCCACGTGTAAATTTAATTGGAAATTCTTCACACATTAAACATTAAATACTAAATGGTATTTATGTCATTTGACAATACAAAGGACTAAATAGATCATAAGAATATATATTAGGATCAAATGGAGTACAATCTCAACATTTAGAATTTATTGGTAACTTTCCCTTGATTATTTTCTTAATATTAAATTAAAATCATACTTTCGTGTAATTAATTTCATTTTCTAGTCAAACAAGAATCAAAAGTCCATTTTCCATTAACTTAGTAAAATTTCACTAATATTCTTAGGGTTCATCTTTCTTCTATTACGATTGACAAACTTTCTATCTAATTATTTTTTATTATTTTATTACCTTAAAATAACAAATAACAACAAAGCAACAATTTATAGGCCTCCTACACAATTATGTATGAAGTGATCGACTCAAAATTTCGATTTCAACAGTGATATTTTTTTAACAATAACATTCACATATTCTTTGTTTATGCTGACTTCACACTAATTTTTTTAATTATTTCAATTTAAATCTTAAATTTTTTAGGAAGAATTACTTAATAGTTAAATAGTAAAAAAGAAAATACATAAATATAATAGGATGCAAGTGAGATTTGCACCCCCCACACCCACAGTTTTTCACTTGCACTCCACTACAAATTTATTTGCACCCTCATGTTTTTATGATTTTTTTTTTATCTCCCACTGTAAAGTAATTCCCCCAATTTTTTAAATGATATATAAGAGTATCTCCAACCACACTCTTTATTTTTTACTAGCTAAAGTCTAAAAAAATGACACTCTTTATTTTACCTAATTAGTTTAGCTATTGTGTGTTCCAACCATACTCTTTATTTTAGCTAGTCATTCAAACTAATTTAACCAATTTTCCATAAGAAGATAATTGGAGCACCTCTTTAGGGGAGGTCAAGGATTCAAGTCAATTAAAAAAAATAAAAAATATATAATGTTTTGACTTGTGGGGTTGGACTTGTATGCTCTGGTTTTTTTTTTTTTTTTTTCTTTTTCTTTTGGGTGCAAACTCTGTTTTGAGGTGGTTGTGTTTCTTGATAGTTTGGTCTCATGGGGGTTTCAATTCAAATGAATAGGGTAAGCCCAAGAAAATGATTTCCTATTTATGAGGCACTTAATTAGTGGGATTGTGGGTGTGTTGGGGGAAGCTCATCATACCTGATTGAATGAAGAAGGCTAAAAGAGCACTTGCATTGATAATATTTCAGTCCTGTCGTGTTCAAAAGAGACAAGATACAGCTTGAACTGAGATTTAATCACCATAGCTAGTTGCTTGTAATGTATCATACATATAAGTATTATGTGCATATGAATGTGTTTGTTCATGTGCCCGTCATGTTCAAAATGCATGATACAGCTTAAAGTGAGACTTAATCACCACTAGTTGCTTGAATTTGATAATTTGTCATACGTTTGGGTATTATGTGCATCTAAATATGTGTTGTTCCTGTGGTTGTGAGTTCTCTAATGGTTTTAATTACTTACTAGTCCAGATTCTTGTTCTGCATTTGAATAGCATTCTCATGATCTTTGGTGGTTTTAAATCATGATTACTCAACACTCAATATGCTTGCTAGATGGTAAAAAACTTGGTATTCTATCATTAAAAATAAGTACAGGATTCAAGCCAACAGGTGCAATTCTAAAGTGATTAACTAGAGAAATTCATGTGCTCCTTGGAAATGCATTTCTCAATTGTTGGATTTATTCTATGATTTAATTTGTTTCATGAGGATAAAATTTTTAGAATATGTAGAATTAAGGTCCATCTTGCAAAATCATTCGCAACACAAAAACACAAAACTCAAAAACAGAACAGTAAAGTATCAAGGTATGCTTGAACTCACAGATCAGACAGACAATACACATAAATTGTATACAGATTGTAAAATCAAGACAATGGGAGAGACCCACATTACAGAGGAACAAGGAAAGTTTGTGCTATACATACATATATATATATATAGAGAGAGAGAGAGAGAGAGAGAGAGGGTTTATGAGTTGCATAGAAGGGGAAGATAGAGAGATAGAAGGATCCATACCTTGAGGAAGCGGTCGATGGAGGGAGTTGCAGACAAGTTGAAGAAGAAGATCGATTTCGCTGAAAGAGCAGATCGATTTCGCGGGAGAGACGTGTTTGGAGATCGATTTCACGCTAAAGAAGCAGATCGATTTGGCGGGAGAGACGTGAGCAGATTGATTTCGTGGGAGAGACGAGTTTGGAGAGCATTCAATCACTTTCCAATTGAAGCCAGCGGAGAAGCCGCGAGGGAAAATAGGAAGCCATTTAGCCAGCCCGTCGGAGTGAGAATATTACGCTGATATGAGCTAAAATAGCTAACAGTACCAATATACCTCTTCCCTTGGAACCATCCACTTGTATCGCTTAGTTATAACTAATGAAAAATGAATAATTTAGACAATTTAATTATTTGTATTTTCCCTTAATTACTATTGATTTGATAGTCAATCTCACATTTACCATTGTCTAGCATCACCTCTCATTTTTCTCCACTCGACTGTTATCACTCAATCTATTTTTCCCATCCATCGTTACTCCTTCCATTCCTCAATTCACTACAAGCCATCTCTTTTCTTCGCCAATTCAGAACCATGCTGTCATTCATCACTATTGACAAAAAGTGATTAAATTATCTAATTGCCTATGTTCTAGTTGTATAATTGTTTGTTTAGTATGTGTTAAAATAATACATATTATTTTATTTGGATTACAATCATCTTATTTAGATCATATCATCTCTCTATCATATTAACCCCAACCCACATTTCACATATTTTTTTTTATATATAAAAAGTCAAAAAGTATATTAATCTAACACTTCTCAAACAACTCCTAACAAATGGTTGAAATTAATATCATTTAAAAAATTTAAAATTTAAATTGAATAATTAAAAAATTATGGTTTGATTGTTTTTTTTTTGAATAATGTTAGTGACTCGTACATTTATATTTATAAATTCATCTATAATGATGTAACAAACGAGTTGAGCCTCTATTATTAAATGTGTAATAAATTAAAAATTGATATATATCCTGACATATCATTGTGAATAGATTTATAAGAACGGATCACAAACACTTTGGATGCGTTTGGTAGAGTTTTGTAATTATGATTTGAGAGTATGAGTTGTATTTTGAGTTTGTGAGGTTTGGAATCATGATTTGAGTGTAGAAAATTTGTTTGGTGAGAGTTTTGAAAATAGTTTTGAAAAGAGTTTTGAATTGAGTGAGGAATATTTGATGTGACATTTGATATTTGATACAAAAACTTACAACTCAAAATTATTTTAAAGTACATAAAATTTTTTAAAAAATTCAGAAAATATTTTTTTCGAATATATAAAAATTAATATATCAATTGCAAAAATAATAATAATAATAATATGGGCAAATTACAAACACCCCCCTCGAGGTTTGGTAAAAATACAGATTCCCTCCTGAGGTTTGAGAAATTACAAATTGCCCCCTGAGTGTCAAATTTTCATAACAAATTAGGAAAAAGGATATTGCTACAGACCCCCAGTGAGTCAGCACCCCCAGCATCCCCAGTGCTAGGTGGCAAGCTGCCACTGGAGGAAATCCAAAAAAAAAAAAAAAAAAAAAAAAAAACTGTTTTTCTGCCAATCAGAAGAGACCCCCAGTGACCCCCACTGGGGGTCCAAGTCATTTTTGTTAGGAAAAATTAGGAGGGAATCTATATAAAAATAAAAACCTCAGGGAGCAATTTGTTATGAAAATATAAATATCAGGGGGCGGAATGTAATTTCTTAAACCTCAGGGGAAAATCTGTATTTTCACCAAACCTCGAGGGGGGTGCTTGTAATTTGCCCTAATAATATTGTTCTGGTCAACCAGCCAGACGACCTGCCGGATAACTGGTTAGGTCAAATTTTAAAAAAAAAATTAAAAAACGCTTCTGTCAAAATAGAAAATCGCGCCTGAGACAGGGTGTTTTCTGCAGAGTTTTAAAAATATTATTTGAGAACTCTAACCAAATACCATACTTAAATTAAGGTGTAAAATCGTGATTTGAAATCACAACCAAACCAAGCCTTTCTTTTTTTTTTTCTTTTTTTCAAGAAATTTAAAGAATATCATTCACGAAGACATATGGACCTCATGCACCACATCCAGCTCTCTCCATCATACGATTGAACGGTTCAGATTTCGCACCAATTTAAACCTAAAAAATCCACGTGTATGGCCCCCCAACAAAACAAGTCATCATTTTCAGTAATTTTGAAACTCATTTATATTTACATTCAGAATCAGAACCCAAAAATAAAATAACAAAAAACGCAGTTTACTTTCTGAGACTTCAACTTCTCTACTCTCGATCTCTCCGCCCAGCCAAACTCCTATTTAACACCTTGTTCTTCGATCTCTGGGTTCTCCATGAACTTCTCTGATCTCTGAAAAAGCCCTAGTGTACAGCCCATTGTTTGGGCTCTGGTAATGCTGATCATCTGAATTTTGTTTTTGTTTTCAGAAACTTGTTTTGTGAAATTAGAATTTGAAGGTATGTATTTTTGTTTTTTTGACTATTTATCAATTTTTGGAAATGGGATTTTCTGGGTTTTGATTCTTTTGTCATTTTATTATTTACTAGTTTGGTCTTTTAGTTGACTATTGTTGCTCTGTTTATGTTTTCCTTGTAGTTTGGCCATTGAATTCAGTCCTGTACTAATGTATATGTAGAGTTCATCGTGCTTGAATTTCAATACAAGAAGATATGTGTTTTTGTAAATGGGTCTAGTGCTTTAGCTTATGGCCTGTTTGGTGCAGTTTATGGGGTGTGTGTATCTGTGTTTTAAATTTTGGGAATTTATGCGAAAATGTTTGATGTAACTTTTTGTTAAGCAGAAAAAAATGATTATTGGAAATGATGCTTTTGTCCTTTCTGGTTTTCTGATTATCTTCAGCTTGCCAGAAGCTGCACTTGAATGCATTTATATTAGTGAAGTCTGTGTCCCTGCATGCCGTTGTGCACTGATGGGATGATCTTGTAATGGTGAACGAGTGTGAGATTGTATAAGGAGTTCATGTTGGTGATAATTACAAATAAAACACTAGAAAATAAGAATAATAGAAATTACAAAAACTATTATAAGGGTTGAGGCGCGGGAAATTTGCTCTATTTAAGGAGATTCAAGTAGCAAAAAGCCATGGAGCCAGTACTGGAGAAACCCAACGAGAATATTGGCGTTCTCAACAAGCCCTTCCGGTTCAAGGGAGCCCATTTCAAGAGATGGAAAGGCAATGTGCTTTTCTACCTCAGTCTCCTCAAGGTAGCTTACATCCTGATCGAGAAAAATCCGAACAAAGTCCCCACCGAAGAGATGACCGACGAGGAGTATGCTGCTCATCTTGAAAAAATCGAGAAATATAACACAGATGAGTATAAATGTCGATACTATCTTTTGAATTGTCTTTTAGATCAATTTTATGATTATTATGATACTACTTACACCACTGCCAATAAAATTTGGAAAGCCTTGTAGAACAAATATGACACTGAAGAGGCAGGCGCTAAAAAATATGCTGCAAGCCGTTTTTTCCGCTATCAGATGATAGATGGAAAATCAGCGGCGGAGCAAGTTCAAGATTTTCAGATGCTAGTGGCTGAAGTTGGATCCGAAGGCATCAAAATTGGAGACAATCTTGTTGTAGCAGGTATTGTTGACAAACTTCCATCATCTTGGAGGGAGTTCCAGAAGTCGATGCGTCACAAGCAAAAAGAGACGTCCTTGGAGACTCTAATCACACGAATTCGGGTGGAGAAGGAAGCACGAGGACAAGATGCGCTTATGACACAAGAGCATTCCATTACAAAGGTAAATTTAACTTCTGGAAATACTTTACCTAAAGATCGATTTCGTAAAAATAGTCACTTGAAGCCAGTTAAGAAAATCTGGAAAAATACTGGAAGGCCACAAAATAAAAATTACCCGAGGCAAAAGAAATGGAACCAAGAACCCCCTTCACAAGATTTGACAAATGTGACATGTTTTGTGTGTGGCAAAAGTGGGCATATTGCTCGAACTTGCAAATTTCGGAAACAATAGTCTCGACCACAGGCTAATGTTACCGAGGAACCATTTGTGGCTATGATCACAGATATTTTTATGGTTCAATCTGTGGAAGGGTGGTGGGCAGACTCTGGTGCCAATAGGCATGTCTGTTATGATAAAGATTGGTTCAAAGATTTCACTCCTTTTAATGAGGAGAGGATTGTTATGCTTGGTGACTCCAGTTTAACCAAGGTGCTCGGGTGTGGGGATGTTGAGCTGAATTTTACCTCTGGACGTGTGCTTGTCTTAAAAGATGTGTTGTACACACTGTCCATGAGGAAAAATTTGATGTCGAGTTATTTGCTCAACAAAGTTGGTTTCAAGCAGACTATTGAATCTGACCAATATGTAATTCCTAAAAAAGGCATATTTGTGGGAAAATGGTATGCCTGTGATGGAATGTTTAAATTAAATGTTGAGAATAAGAAAGCACATGTTTCTGTTTACATGCTGTCTTCTATGAATTTTTGGCATGCTCGTCTGTGTCATATTAATAATCGATATGTGGGAGTCATGAGTAGTTTAGGATTAATTCCCAGACTAACAAATAAGTTTGAGAAATGTGAAATTTGCAGTCAAGCAAAAATAACTAAAGGGCCTCATAAAAGTGTGGTGAGTGTTGGTGATAATTACAAATAAAACACTAGAAAATAAGAATAATAGAAATTACAAAAACTATTGTAAGGGCTGAGGCGTGGGAAATTCGCTCTCTTTAAAGAGATTCAAGCCCTCTGCGGTGAGGCAAAGCCTCACACCGGTGCAGCAGAAAAAACCTTGACTTGTCCCCCCCAGGATACAACAGCCCGACTAAGTCGTATGGTTAACCAATACTGCACAATTGGTTGAACCCAAAGTTTTATCACACACACCCTTTTTATTTGCCTGACAATCTCACTCAAGACATAACAACACAACCAAAACTTCTTCTCTCGTGTATATATCTCTAGATAGGACATAAGTTCACTATATATATAAGAGTTTATCTTGGTGGCTAAGTAAAGATGGACTTGGAATGGATAAGTCTTGGTGGACCAAGACCAAGACTTGGCAAAGACTTGGAGATTGTCTTGGTGGATAAGGAACGGATGACTTGGAGAAGACTTGGATAGATAAGCATGGTGGACTTGAAAACTTGGAGGGAAAGAAAAGAAAAGCCAACGATAACACATTAACACATTATAATATTAAAATACCTGCTAACATTCCCCTACCTATTTTAATATTATAGGTAACAAAAACTGAGATTATTAGGCAAATAAGGATATTATGCATCATGGTAGGTGTGCTCTGTATTGAACCTCCATTAGTGAAACAATAATATCTACTCCAGAGCCAATAGTATGCTCAGCATTGAACTATGACTGCTTAAGGGAAATAAATAATTATTGCACACACATAATATTCTAGGTGTTCACAAAAGCTTTAAAAGCTAGCACATTACGGCCTTGTGCGATCCCAGGATTCATGAGTGTATTTGAGAATTAGCCCAAATCTAATAGGTAGCGGCCCCACTACCACACTCACATAGGTGAATTCTGTCAAGGGTGCTCCTGTAACTATGACACCCCACTCAATAAGAGCTACAGAAATTCATTAAGAGTTCTTTTAATAACTTAACTTCTACAACGTTACAGGATAAATGCACTTACATCATAGGGATGGGTAAAAAGTAATTTAGTGCATTTCTCACGGCCATCATATGATCGTTTTTCTCACTGAACCCAGTTACAAGATCTCTGGTCCCTGGGTTGAGTATCCTCATACATGGCTCTTGCTATATTCAATGGGCTTCAACCCCATCCTCCTCGATGTATTTCAGACTGTATCTCTTGCTAAGGCCTTAGTTAATGGATCTGCAAGATTATCACCAGATTTAATATAATCCACATTTATGATGCCATTATTCATATAAGATCTCACAGCACTGTGTTTTCTTCTGATAGGTCTGAATTTACCGTTATAATAACGGTTATTAACTCGACCAATTGCTGTGGTGCTATCACAATGAATTAATATAGGTGGAATTGGTTTTTCCCAACAAGAGATTTCGTTTAACAAATCTCTCAACCAATTTGCTTCTTCACTAGCTGTAGCTAAAGCAATAAGCTCAGCCTCCATTATTGAATTAGCAATAATGGTTTGTTTTTTTGATTTCCAACTTATAGCACCACCTCCCAATGTAAATAAGTAACCAGTGGTTGATAATGAATCACCTGACAAGGTATTCCAATCGGCATCACTGTAACCTTCAAGTACTGCAGGATACTTATTATAAAACAAGGTATATTTTATGGTACCAGATAAATATTTCATAATACGCTCAATGGCTAGCCAGTGATCACTGCCAGGCTTGCTCGTAAACCTGCTAAGTACTCCAATTGCATATGCAATGTCAGGTCTAGTACAGTCAGTCGCATAACGCAAGCCACCAATCATACTAGCATATTCCTTTTGATTAATTACATCCTCATCATTTTCAATAGGAAATAAATGCACATGAGGATCAAAAGGAGTAAGAACATGCTTGCAGTTATAAAAATTATATTTTCTCAAAATTTTCTTAACATAATGCGACTGATCAAGAAATATACCATCACAGCTTTTGGTAATTTTCATTTCCAGAATATAATTAATCTCACCAAGATCTTTCATATCAAAATGGCTACTAAGCATATTTTTAGTTTTCACGATAATATGCAAATTAAAGCCAAATATAAGTAGATCATCCACATAGAAGCTAACAATGACATGTGAATTCTCTTGAGATTTATAGTAAATGCATTTATCACATTCATTCGTTTTATAGCCATTCTCAATCATGCAGAAATCAAATTTCTCATGCCACTGTTTAGGGGCCTGTTTTAAGCCATAGAGGGATTTAATTAGCTTGCACACTTTGCTTTCTTGACCGGGTTCCACAAAACCCTCAGGTTGATCTATATAGATTTCTTCACCCAGGTCTCCATTTAAAAAGGCTGTTTTAACATCCATTTGATGAATTTTTAGAGCATGAATTGCAGCCACTGCAATTAATAATCTAATGGATGTAACTCTAGTAACCGGAGAAAATGTATCAAAAAAGTCAAGATCTGCTTGTTGTTTAAAACCTTTTGCAACAAGTCTTGCTTTATATTTATCAATAGTTCCATCTGGTTTAAGTTTTTTTCTCAAAACCCATTTACAGCCAATAGTTTTACAACCTGGTGATAAATCTACTAATACCTAAGTTTTATTGGATAATAATGATTCCATCTCATCATTTACAGCCTCGTTCCAAAAAACAGAGTTAGGAGATGCCAAAGCTTCTTGTAAAGTTAATGGAGTTTCCTCCACATTAAAAACATGATAATCAGGGCCAAAATCTTTTTCTAATCTGGCTCTTTTACTCCTTCTAGGTTCAAAAACTATAGGATCTTGGTTTTGTAAAAGAAGAGTAGAGGAACCAGTTTCAGATAAAATATTTTCTTGATAATTTTGACCCCCACCATTTTTAGATTTAAAAGGGAATTTTTCTTCATGAAAAATTCCATCACTTGATTCAAAAATTATTTTGTTTTCAATATCAAAAAATCTATAGGCTGTGCTATTTGTTGCATATCCAAGAAAAGCACAAGTGACAGCTTTCACACCTAATTTAGGTCTTTTAGGGTCCACAAGTCTAACAAAAGCTAGACAACCCCAAACTCTCAAATATCTTAAATTTGGCTTATACCCTTTCCACAGCTCAAAAGGTGTAACTTTTGTTTTTTTATGTGACACTCTATTCATAACATAACATGCAGTTAAAATTACTTCTCCCCACAAATTTGAAGGAGCACCTGTTTCAATTAGCATAGCATTTGTTAAATCAGTTAAAGTTCTATTTTTCCTTTCTGCTACACCATTCGATGCAGGTGAATATGGTGGAGTAGTTTCATGGATTATTCCCAAAGACTGAGCAAACGAGTTGAATCCAAAAGATTCATACTCCCGGCCTCTACCACTTCTATACCTTTTAATCTTTTTACTAAATTGATTTTCAACTTCAAGAAGGAATTCTTTGAATTTTTCAAAAGTATCACTTTTATTTTTCAACAAGTATACATAAGTGTATTTGGAAAAATCATCAATGAAAGTGATAAAATATCTATTTCCACCACGTGTTAAAATTCCTTCAAATTCACATAAATCAGTGTGAATTAATTCTAACAATTCAGTATTTTTCACCACACTTTTATGAGGCCTTTTAGTTATTTTTGCTTGACTGCAAACTTCACATTTCTCAAATTTATTTGTTAGTCTAGGAATTAATCCTAAACTACTCATGACTCCCACATATCGGCTATTAATATGACATAGACGAGCATGCCAAAAATTCATAGAAGACAACATGTAAACAGAAACATGTGCTTTCTTATTCTCAACATTTAAGTTAAACATTCCATCACAGGCATACCCTTTTCTCACAAATATGCCTTTTTTAGTAATTACATATTGGTCAGATTCAATAGTCTGCTTGAAACCAGCTTTGTTGAGCAAATAACTCGACATCAAATTTTTCCTCATAAACGGTGTGTACAACACATCTTTTAAAACAAGCAGACAGCCAGAGGTAAAATTCAGCTCAATATCCCCACACCCGAGCATCTTGGTTAAACTGGAGTCACCAAGCATAACAGTCCTCTCCTCATTAAAAGGAGTGAAATCTTTGAACCAATCTTTATCATAGCAGACATGCCTATTGGCACCGGAGTCTGCCCACCACCCTTCTACAGATTGAACCATAAAAATATCTGTGATCATAGCCACAAATGGTTCCTCGGTAACATTAGCTTGTGGTCGAGACTGTTGTTTCCGAAATTTGCAAGTTCGAGCAATATGCCCACTTTTGCCACACACAAAACATGTCACATTTGTCAAATCTTGTGAAGGGGGTTCTTGGTTCCATTTCTTTTGCCTCGAGTAATTTTTATTTTGTGGCCTTCCAGTGTTTTTCCAAATTTTTTTAACTGGCTCCAAGTGACTATTTTTATGAAATCGACCTTTAGGTAAAGTATTTCCAGAAGTTAAGTTACCTTTGCAGTGGAATGTTCTTGTGTCATAAGCGCATCTTGTCCTCGTGCTTCCTCCTCCACCCGAATCCGTGTGATTAGAGTCTCCAATGATGTCTCTTTTTGCTTGTGGCACATTGACTTCTGGAACTCCCTCCAAGACAGTGGTAGTTTGTCAATAATACCTGCTACAACAAGATTGTCTCCAATTTTGATGCCTTCGGATTTAACTTCAGCTACTAACATTTGAAAATCTTGAACTTGCTCCACCACTGATTTTCCATCTATCATCTGATAGCGGAAAAAACGGCTTGCAGCATATTTTTTAGCGCCTGCCTCTTCAGTGTCATATTTGTTCTGCAAGGGTTTCCAAATCTTCTTGGCAGTGGTGTAAGTAGTATTATAATAATCATAAAATTGATCTGAAAGACAATTTAAAAGATAATACCGACATTTATACTTATTTGCGTTGTATTTCTCGATTTTTTCAAGATGAGCAGCATACTCCTCATCGGTCATCTCTTCAGTGGGGACTTTGTTCGGATTTTTCTCGGTTAGGATATAAGCCACCTTGAGGAGACTGAGGTAGAAAAACACCTTGCTTTTCCATCTCTTGAAATGAGCTCCCTTGAACCGGAAGGGCTTGTTGAGATCGCCAGTATTCTCGTTGGGCTTCTCCAGTACTGGCTTTATGAACTTTTGCTATTTGAATCTCCTTAAAATTGTTGGTGATAATTACAAATAAAACACTAGAAAATAAGAATAATAGAAATTACAAAAACTATTGTAAGGGCTGAGGCGCGGGAAATTCGCTCTCTTTAAGGAGATTCAAGCCCTCTGCGGTTAGGCAAAGCCTCACACCGGTGCAGCAGAAAAAACCTTGACTTGTCCCCCCAGGATACAACAGCCCGACTAAGTCGTATGGTTAACCAATACTGCACAATTGGTTGAACCCAAAGCTTTATCACATACACCCTTTTTATTTGCCTGACAATCTCACTCAAGACATAACAACACAACAAAAATTTCTTCTCTCGTGTATATATCTCTAGATAGGACATAAGTTCACTATATATATAAGAGTCTATCTTGGTGGCTAAGTAAAGATGGACTTGGAATGGATAAGTCTCGGTGGACCAAGACCAAGACTTGGCAAAGACTTGGAGATTGTCTTGGTGGATAAGGAACGGATGACTTGGAGAAGACTTGGATAGATAAGCATGGTGGACTTGAAAACTTGGAGGAAAAGAAAAGAAAAGCCAACGATAACACATTAACACATTATGCAAAGACTTGGAGATTGTCTTGGTGGATAAGGAACGGATGACTTGGAGAAGACTTGGATAGATAAGCATGGTGGACTTGAAAACTTGGAGGGAAAGAAAAGAAAAGCCAACGATAACACATTAACACATTATAATATTAAAATACCTGCTAACAGTGAGAAATATTGAATTGTTAGAATTAATTCACACTGACTTATGTGAATTTAAAGGAATTTTAACACGTGGTGGAAATAGATATTTTATCACTTTTATTGATGATTTTTCAAAATACACTTATGTATACTTGTTGAAAAATAAAAGTGATACTTTTGAAAAATTTAAAGAATTCCTTCTTGAAGTTGAAAATCAATTTGGTAAAAAGATTAAAAGGTATAGAAGTGATAGAGGCCGGGAGTATGAATCTTTTGGATTCAGCTCGTTTGCTCAGTCTTTGGGAATAATCCATGAAACTACTCCACCATATTCACCTGCATCTTATGGTGTAGCAGAAAGGAAAAATAGAACTTTAACTGATTTAACAAATGCTATACTAATTGAAGCAGATGCTCCTTCAAATTTGTGGGGAGAAGCAATTTTAACTGCATGTTATGTCATGAACAGAGTGCCACATAAAAAAACAAAAGTTACACCTTTTGAGTTGTGGAAAGGGCATAAGCCAAATTTGAGATATTTGAGGGTTTGGGATTGTCTAGCTTTTGTTAGACCTGTGGACCCTAAAAGACCTAAATTAGGTGTGAAAGCTGCCACTTGTGCTTTTCTTGGATATGCAACAAATAGCACAGCCTATAGATTTTTTGATATTGAAAACAAAATAATTTTTGAATCAGGTGATGGAATTTTTCATGAAGAAAAATTTCCTTTTAAATCTAAAAATGGTGGGGGTCAAAATTATCAAGAAAATATTTTATCTGAAACTGGTTCCTCTACTCTTCTTTTACAAAACCAAGATCCTATAGTTTTTGAACCTAGAAGGAGTAAAAGAGCCAGATTAGAAAAAGATTTTGGCCCTGATGGTCATGTTTTTAATGTGGAGGAAACTCCATTAACTTTACAAGAAGCTTTGGCATCTCCTGACTCTGTTTTTTGGAACGAGGCTGTAAATGATGAGTTGGAATCATTATTATCCAATAAAACTTAGGTATTAGTAGATTTATCACCAGGTTGTAAAACTATTGGCTGTAAATGGGTTTTGAGAAAAAAACTTAAACCAGATGGAACTATTGATAAATATAAAGCAAGACTTGTTGCAAAAGGTTTTAAACAACAAGCAGATCTTGACTTTTTTGATACATTTTCTCCGGTTACTAGAGTTACATCCATTAGATTATTAATTGCAGTGGCTGCAATTCATGATCTAAAAATTCATCAAATGGATGTTAAAACAGCCTTTTTAAATGGAGACCTGGGTGAAGAAATCTATATAGATCAACCTGAGGGTTTTGTGGAACCCGGTCAAGAAAGCAAAGTGTGCAAGCTAATTAAATCCCTCTATGGCTTAAAACAGGCCCCTAAACAGTGGCATGAGAAATTTGATTTCTGCATGATTGAGAATGGCTATAAAACGAATGAATGTGATAAATGCATTTACTATAAATCTCAAGAGAATTCACATGTCATTGTTAGCTTCTATGTGGATGATCTACTTATATTTGGCTCTAATTTGCATATCATCGTGAAAACTAAAAATATGCTTAGTAGCCATTTTGATATGAAAGATCTTGGTGAGGCTAATTATATTTTGGGAATGAAAATTACCAAAACTTGTGATGGTATATTTCTTGATCAGTCGCATTATGTTGAGAAAATTTTGAGAAAATATAATTTTTATAAGTGCAAGCATGTTCTTACTCCTTTTGATCCTCATGTGCGTTTATTTCCTATTGAAAATGGTAAGGATGTAATTAATCAAAAGGAATATGCTAGTATGATTGGTAGCTTGCGTTATGTGACTGACTGTACTAGACCTGACATTGCATATGCAGTTGGAGTACTTGGCAGGTTTAGTAGCAAGCCTGACAGTAATCACTGGGTAGCCATTGAGCGTATTATGAAATATTTATCTGGTACCATAAAATATGGCTTGTTTTATAATAAGTATCCTGCAGTACTTGAAGGTTACAGTGATGCCGATTGGAATACCTTGTCAGGTGATTTATTATCAACCACTGGTTACTTATTTACATTGGGTGGTGGTGCTATAAGTTAGAAATCGAAAAAACAAACCATTATTGCTAATTCAACAATGGAGGTTGAGCTTATTGCTTTAGCTACAACTAGTAAAGAAGCAAATTGGTTGAGAGATTTGTTAAATGAAATCTCCTGTTGGGAAAAACCGATTCCACCTATATTGATTCATTGTGATAGCACCGCAGCAATTGGTCGAGTTAATAACCGTTATTATAACGGTAAATCCAGACCTATCAGAAGAAAACACAGTACTGTGAGATCTTATATGAATAATGGCATCATAAATGTAGATTATATTAAATCTGGTGATAATCTTGCAGATCCATTAACTAAGGCCTTAGCAAGAGATAGAGTCTGGAATACATGGAGGGGGATGGGGTTGAAGTCCGTTGAATATAGCAGGAGCCATGTATGAGGATACTCAACTCAGGGACCAGAGATCCTGTAACTGGGTTCAATGAGAAAAACGATCATATGATGGCCGTGAGAAATGCACTAAATTACTTTTTACCCATCCCTATGATGTAAGTGCATTTATCCTGTAACGTTGTAGAAGTTGAGTTATTAAAAGAACTCTTAATGAATTTCTGTAGCTCTTATTGAGTGAGGCGTCATAGTTACAGGAGCACCCTTGATAGAATTCACCTATGTGAGTGTGGTAGTGGGGCCGCTGCCTATGAGATTTGGGCTAATTCTCAAACACACTCATGAATCCTGGGATAGCACAAGGCCGTAATGTGCTAGCTTTTAAAGCTTTTGTGAACACCTGGAATATTATGTGTGTGCAATAATTATTTATTTCCCTTAAGCAGTCATAGTTCAATGTTGAGCATACTATTGTCTCTGGAGTAGATATTATTGTTTCACTAATGGAGGTTCAATGCAGAGCACACCTACCATGATGCATAATATCCTTATTTGCCTAATAATCTCAGTTTTTGTTACCTATAATATTAAAATAGGTGGGGGAATGTTAGCAGGTATTTTAATATTATAATGTGTTAATGTGTTATCGTTGGCTTTTCTTTTCTTTCCCTCCAAGTTTTCAAATCCACCATGCTTATCTATCCAAGTCTTCTCCAAGTCATCCGTTCCTTACCCACCAAGACAATCTCCAAGTCTTTGCCAAGTCTTGGTCTTGGTCCACCGAGACTTATCCATTCCAAGTCCATCTTTACTTAGCCACCAAGATAGACTCTTATATATATAGTGAACTTATGTCCTATCTAGAGATATATATACGAGAGAAGAAGTTTTGGTTGTGTTGTTATGTCTTGAATGAGATTATCAGGCAAATAAAAAGGGTGTGTGTGATAAAGCTTTGGGTTCAACCAATTGTGCAGTATTGGTGAACCATACGACTTAGTCGGGCTGTTGTATCCTGGGGGGGACAAGTCAAGGTTTTTTCTGCTGCACCGGTGTGAGGCTTTGCCTAACCGCAGAGGGCTTGAATCTCCTTAAAGAGAGCGAATTTCCCGCGCCTCAGCCCTTTCAATAATTATTGTAACTTTATTTTATGTATTTTCTAGTGTTTTATTTGTAATTATCACCAACAGTTCATTTATGTGCTTCTCTCTAAATGATATCTGATTCTTCATACTCTGTCACAGGGTTTTAAATATCAGGTCTTAGACTTCCGATACTCTTATTCATCAATATTTATCGGCTAGTACCGTCCGATATATAACTGCATCTCCATATTAGCTATTTTGACTAACCTTGCTGGAGTTGCTTCCTATCAAATGTTGGGCATGGTGTGTTAAGCCTTTTTTAAGTTGACATCTTGCTGGAGGGATTGTCTTCTGGGGTCATCACTAGTGATCATCTTGTGAGAGATGTTGACTCTGTTTTTGTTTTGTATAACATTTGAGATACATTCATTGAATTTTGAGTGGAGTGGATTTCCTAAAGATAGACTAGCTAATCTTAAATCTGATATTAAACATCATGATTATGGTAGCACATTGAATAATTACTGTGGCAAATGCTTCATACAATATGACACTCTCTTTAAAGAGCGTACCCAGTGCACGAAACTCCCACTTAAGCGAGGTCTGGGGAAGGATTGATGTACGCAGCCTTATCCCCGCAAACGGAGAGGCTGTTTCCGTGACTCGAATCGGTGACCACCAGGTCACCAAGGGGTAGCTTTACTGTTACGCCAGGCCCGCCCATCACGACACTCTCTTTAATTATCTAATTTTAATTAACTTATGTTTCAAACAAATCTGTTTTAATGATGTTTTAAGGATATTATTCGACTAATCTGTGGAATGGTATAATACATTTTGTAATATTTTTTTTTTTCATGAGACATGGAATGAACTACTTGATTTTCCAAAACATGATTTACTATGCGGCAGTATTGGCAATGTCTTAGGGCTGCTTTTTGAGAAAACTAAAAAACTAGTATTGAAGTATTGGTTCTGAAGTACTGGATTTTGAAAAAAAAACAAAAAAAATTTCAATTAAGATTTAAATTTAAAACCAAGCATGTTTGACATTGAGGATAAGTTGAATGTCTATGAATTAAATTTAAGTCCCCTTTTTTTTAGTGAAATTTCAGATTTGAGTTGTAGGTGTTATGTGTTATCACACCACTAAATGTGTACATTTTTTTAGCACTTAGTTCTGGTGTCAAACATGCCTTTAGTTTGTTTGCTTTGGAAGGTTCAACATATAACTTCAGTACTTTCCAATGATTGATTGAGTCTATATGTTTCCTAAAAATTGAGCACATTAATACAAAACAATTTGAATTTTATATGAAAGTCAACTGTCTGATTAGATATTATATTAGTAGCCAATTTGATTTTACCAAAATGTATTTATGTAGGAGTCATTTTCCTGTTTATTTTACAGTGATGATTCTAATTTTATTGTATTAAGAGGCATCTTTTATATTTGAACCATTCCTTGTTGATTTTTGCAAGTGAATGGCACTTGCATTTGCATTTTGTAGTCTATTTTTAGTTTTTCTTTTCTTAATATATATATATTTTTGAGACATTACTTTTCTCTGGTAAACATATCATAGGCATTAATAGACTTAATGGTTATAATTTTGTTTTGCTAGATTCAAATTGGTTGGTTCTGCAGGGGCTGCACAGTTATTGGAAAATGAGTCCTTATCTTGTAGGCGTTCTTTTTCCTCTTGTATTTACTCTTTTGATTCGGAATTCCAAGAATGAGAAGAAACGAGGGTTGCCTGTTGATGTTGGCGGTGAACCCGGGTATGCAATTCGAAACTATCGTTTTACTTCCCCAGTGATAACAGCATGGGAAGGTATCTCAACACTAGCAGAGCTTTTTGAGCAATCATGTAAGCAGCACCGAAACAAGAGGTTACTGGGAACTCGAAGATTGATTGCAAGGGAGACAGAAAAGTCTGAAGATGGAAGGTCCTTTGAGAAGCTTCATTTGGGGGATTATGAGTGGTTAAGCTATGGCCAAGTGTTTGAAGCTGTGTGCAATTTTGCTTCTGGTTTGACACAACTTGGGCATAATAGGGAAGAACGGGTAGCAATCTTTGCTGATACACGAGAAGAGTGGTTTATTGCTCTGCAGGTGCTCATCTTATTGTCTTGGTGCATTAAAACACTCCACTTTCTTATTCAGTTCATGATTTTTTTGTTGATCCAATTGTTATTAGAAGTGATAACTGAGTCTATTTTAAGTTTTGATTTGATTCTAGTTTACTGCCTTTCTTCTGCAGTATTATTTCTTAGAGATAGTGCAATTGAATTACATCTTAAGCCATCTTGTTTTCTTCTCTCTAATTATTATGCAAATTCTATGTCTGCTATGACTTTTTTATGGAATGGTAAATGTGGGTTGTTGTATCAGGGTTGCTTCAGGCGCAATGTCACTGTTGTTACCATGTACGCTTCTTTGGGGGAGGAGGCTCTATGTCACTCATTAAATGAGGTCTCTCTCTCTCTCTTCATACATATAAGCAAGCTTTGTGTGTGCTCATATTTTGTATTGCATGTTATTTGTCATTTTCAGATTTATATTACTAGTTGTGCAATCAACTGCAAGAACCTTATGGAGACAATGCTGAAAATAATAACTGGTTATTTGTGTACTTATTGGGGAAACAGTGGAATTTTTCACAGGAACTTGATTGAGTGCGCTGACAACACATTTCTGGGTGTAATTATTTTGTAGGGAAGCCTGTATTAATTTCCAACTTAAACCATGCCATTGTGAATTGAAATTTAACATCCAAAATTCCAAGTACCATAGGATCATCAAATCTGACAAGAATTACAGAATTTTAGATACAAATGGTTTCATAACCACAAGAAAATAGTGAGCCAATTTGATTCTGCAGTAACTGTGGTTGAAATGTGATCTTAACCCTACAAATTTGCACCCCATTGCACAACTACTGCTACTAAGTTGGTGTTATATTTGTTGTTCCTGCTGCCGCTACCTATGAAGCACGGACACGGACACGGATACGGACACGGGACACGGGACACGACAATTTCTAAAAAATAGGGAAACGGACACGGCGGGGGACACGGTGGATTTTATTTTATTTATTTTATATATTTTTATGTGTTATGTAGATTCATATTACATTCATCCTAAATTAAAATTAACAAACACTAACATAGTAACATTAATTGAATAAACATAACCATTACATTTAAACAAATTAATAGATTATCCATTCACAAAAAATTCACAAAAAGTCATAATAAACGATAACAAGAACTAAGACGAGAAGGGGAAAACATTCAACATCCAATAATATTTTTCACAAAGCACTAAATAAGAGAGGCAAAAGATTAAAAAAAAAATAAAAAATAGCCCTGCCGTGTCCCCGCTGTGTCCCATGCCGTGTCCCCATATGGACACGTGTGTCCCCGCCGTGTCCCGGCTGTGTCCCCTACAAAAAAATCATTAAATTAAAGGGACACGCCATCTGGCATGTCCCATATGTGTCCCCGTGTCGGACACCGCCACAGCATTGATTTTGGAGTGTCCATGCTTCGTAGGCCGCTACTTCTTGAAGTTATTAGTTCTATGTAGCAAGCTATTCCTGCTGGCTACTGCCATTGCTAATGTACTATCACCTCACCACTGTTACCAATTAAAGTTATGTTAATTTTGTTTTTGTTTTTGTTCTGCTTCAACTGCCACTACTTCAAAAAAAATTGCAGTTATACCCTATGTTGTAGGATTGTACCCTTTTAATAAGAAATAAAAGTGAATTGGTGTAGGACCGCTTTTGGAAACTCAAGCAGCCTACGATTGGTTTTGTGGTGGGTTAGGAAAAGAGCTAGTAGGGTTAAAGTTTAATGAGCTAGAAGAAAGATTTTAAGGTTCATAAGAAGGAAGATGTTGAAGTTAGTTTGGTTTCTAAAATGTTAAAAAGTTGTAGAATTTTGTGTGTGAAAACTTTAGAATTCAACTGATTGTTTAGTATGAAAATAATCAATACCTATACTTATGAGTAATCAGAAAGCAGTTGTGTTTGGTTTGAACTATGCTAAATTAAATTTGGACATGCAATTCACTATTTCCTAAATTGAATTGCTTGGAAGAAACTCATGTTCCTGTTTTCTGCATTCTTGCCATGTGGATATTATGACCTTGGGAACAAAGTTGGCCTTATAGGCTGTTTAATAACTCTGGTATGTGTTGATCTTGAATATTGAAAAAATTGAAGTGGTTCCGAGTAAGTGCATTTAAATCATGCACTGTTTTGTACCACTTAAAAGTGGCTTCTTCTTAAATGTGTCTCTAAGTTTTAAGTGAACCAGGCTTGCCTCCATTGAATGCAGAACATGCTTAATGAATCTATTGACATATTGACCCATAAATTTTTTGTTTTCACATTTTTCTGCTTGAATTCTTTTACTCTTCTAATTCGACACTCACATTTTTATTGAAAAATCTTGAATTTCATATGGGAACCAATGTTTGTATGGTTGAAACTTGAGACAACTTCGACTTTACTTTAGTGGAGCTTTAGACAAGGCAATGTGTTTGGTTTGAGTTTTTTGGATTAAATTTTTTGAAAATTGAGTTTTTTGATTTTCGTGTTTTTTTGTTTTTAGTGAATATTTTTAAAATTTTAAACATTTTTTTTACTTTTTTAGATGCACCTTGCTTAGATGTATCTAAAAAGTAAAAAATTTCTGAAAAAATATTTTAAAAAATTAATAAATACATAAAAATACAAAATATGTACGGAATTCTCGTATTTTTTTTGTATTTTTGGTATTTAGTGAATTTTTAAAAGGTTTATTTCACAAATTTTTTACTTTTTAGGTATATTTATGTTAGGTATGTCTAAACAGTAAAAAAAATTGCTTAAAATATTAAAAAAATTCAGTAAAAACAAAAAAACACGAAAAACAAGAAAGTAAAATTTTCTGAAAAGAGTTTTTGGAAAACTCTAACCAAGCATGCTTATGTTTCCATGTTTGAAATTGGCAAGTGAAGGCTAATCGGTTAGCTTTAAAATTTTCCTTTGGTCATCTTAAATTGATCGCATCCTTGTCATCCCACTTGTACATCCATTCTTACTGCATTGTTAATTAATTAATTCAGTTCCTTTTCTTTATCTTTTTATTTTTATAAAATCTTATAGTTTTGCATACATTCAAAAATTATTTCCTTGTTACAGACTCACGGCAACATATTTTCTCACTTCAAATTTAACTTGTTCTCCAGACAGAAGTCACAACAGTGATCTGTGGGCACAAAGAAATGAAGAAAATTTTAGACATTAGTGGGCAACTCGACACAGTAAAACGTATTATCTGCATGGATGATGAGATTCCATCGAATGACTTATTAGTTGAGAGGAGCAGTAGCTGGACAATCACTTCATTTTCTGATGTAGAGAAACTTGGGCGAGAGAATCCTGTTGATGCAGATTTACCTCTTTCAGCTGACATAGCTGTGATCATGTATACCAGTGGGAGCACTGGTTTACCCAAGGTTGGTTAAAGATCCATTTCTTTCAGATCATATCATTCATGTTAGATTGTTCATCTTATGTTATTCATTGCATCAGCTTTTTCCCCAGTATGCTGTGATGCATATCTTAGGGGCTTCGGCTACGAAAATTCAATTATCTAAGAGGTAGCCTGGGGGATTTGCTGATTGTAACTGTCAGTAGGATAAGCAGTCTGAAGCTATAGACATTTTTCCAGATTTGTTATCTGTGATATATTGAAGACCGTTTCTTATTGTATTTGAATATGTCAATATGACATGCTTACAGAAATAATTTTGAGGCATCTGGTAAAAACTTTACAACTTCAATTCTATTCTTTGTTTCATGTTCTCCTAAATCAGCGTTTAACTTTCCGAAATTATTGTTTGCATTATTCTTTTGTTTTTGAATATCTTATTAAATGCTTACTGAAGCCTGAATCATCAATATAACTTCCACTTCATGCAGGGTGTAATGATGACACATGGAAACGTTCTCGCTACAATTTCTGCTGTTATGACAATTGTTCCCGGCCTTGGAGACAAGGATGTTTATTTAGCATACCTACCTTTGGCTCATATACTTGAATTAGCAGCTGAGGTTTGTTGAATCTTTTAGACTTGTTGGTTTCTGTAGCTGAACTAGTTTGATGAGGAATTTTGTCAGATTTGGTGCTGAAGACTTGGTTCTGTGCACTATTTTGACAATTTCATTTTTATTTTGCAGAATGTAATATCCGCTGTTGGTAGTTCTATAGGATATGGTTCCCCTTTGACACTTACTGATACATCCAGCAAGATAAAGAGGGGAACAAAAGGGGATGCTTCTATGTTAAGGCCTACGTTGATGACAGCTGTCCCAGCAATTCTTGACCGTGTTCGAGATGGTGTGCGGAAGAAGGTTGGTTGAATTTTTCTTTCACATATATATGCATATTTGCTTGTGTACATATGCATGTACTATCTTTTATATTTTACGTTCTTTTTCCTTCCATTTTTTTTTTTTTGTAAACAAAGTGATTTACACAAGTAGTGTGTTTTACTAAAACTTTCAGGTAGATACAACTGGTGGACTATCAAAGAAATTGTTTGATTTGGCCTATGCACGTCGGTTGTCTGCGATGAATGGCAGTTGGTTTGGGGCATGGGGCCTAGAAAGACTTTTGTGGAACTTTCTTGTGTTTAGAAAGGTCCGAGCAATTTTGGGTGGTCACATCCGTTTTGTGCTGTCTGGAGGCGCTCCACTTTCTGGTGATACTCAAAGATTTATCAACATTTGTATGGGGTTAGTATGGATTCACATATTTTGGTTGATCTTTTTACTCTTTGTAGCTTTTATAGCTCAACTTTTAAAAGCATTTAATAATTTTGTGATAATTTCATGCAAGTTCATTTACTTGACCCATGTGATATGTTATACTAAAATTTGGGTAATATGATCTGATACTCTTCCTCTTGTAAGATATGACATTTTTTTTTCCCTTTTTTCCCTTGTGGATTTGTATTCTTATCTTGCCTTCTATCTGGATCTTATTTCCAGTGCTCCAATAGGTCAAGGGTATGGTCTTACTGAGACTTGTGCTGGTGGGACATTTTCAGAGTATGATGATTCATCTGTTGGCCGTGTTGGTGCTCCACTTCCTTGCTCGTTTATTAAGGTACCTCAATGCTTTGAGTGGAACTCTTAGATAGTGTTTGGTTCACTGGAATGAGCTAGAGCGAAATGGAATTGTCATTCCTTAGGATTTTTGTATGAAATGATCATTACCTTATATTGGTGAATGATGATTCCATTTGCAATGCATTTTCCATCATTTTTTAAGTGAACCAAATATGAGAACAGATATTTTGATGGAATCCATTCACTTCATTCTGAACCAAATAAAACACTGGTGATTGGAAGGAATTCCAATTGGTGATTACTGTTCCCTTTGAAATGAAATTGATTCAATTTGTTTTGTATCGATATTAGTAAATTTTGAAGTGTTACCTGATATAATATAACAAATTGTATTTACAATTGCAAAATGTGTAAAATGAAGCTCCACAAATAATGCATACCACTATTTTTTGCTTTCTTGCAACTTTTATTATTTGTCATTTCTATTTTTTCCTATATTAAAGTGTCCATTACATACTTCACCTTGTACTGGTCTTATATATGATATCTGATTTTAAAAATGTTTCAAGACACATTTGGGGAGTGAGCTGGATATCCAAGAATGTTGGATGTTGCTTCTCTTAAAAGATTTACCACATAGACCATGTTGTAGGATGTCCTCAAGTGTCTTCAAATTGTCCGTAATTATGAAATTTTATTTCAAATTAGGACCCCAGATGTCTTTGACATCGTCGGACGCAAAAAAAAAGAGACCAATCTACAGAGCTTTTTAGGTTCTCACACTTGGCATATGCCGTCTCCTGTGTAGTATACTTTGGATACTATCTTCTCAAAATGATGGTCTAGTTGTGGTTTCTATGTTCAACGGATATATTGATTCTTGGTCATTAACTCAACATCTTCTGCATTTCAGTTGATAGATTGGCGTGAGGGTGGATATTTAACAAGTGATTCACCGATGTCTCGAGGGGAAATAGTTATTGGGGGCCCAAACGTTACAGTTGGATATTTTAAGAACGAGGCGAAAACAAAGGAAGTGTACAAGGTAGAATACTAAAATTTCTTACTCATTTTGTCTTGTTTTACACTACCTATGAGAGAAAAATTGTTTGATGGGGTCAATGAACTGTGTCAATATTTGGTTGCAAAAAGGTTGATGAGAGAGGAATGAGGTGGTTTTACACGGGTGACGTAGGGCAGTTCCATTCTGATGGTTGCCTTGAGATAATAGACCGTAAAAAGGACATTGTTAAACTTCAGCATGGAGAATACGTCTCCTTGGGAAAGGTATGAATGCTTTAAAATGATGTGATTCCTTTTTTTCTTCTTCTTTTTTTAACAAGGTTTTGATTGGAGACTAATGTTTCGAGTGCAGGTTGAGGCTGCCCTAATGATCAGCCCTTATGTTGACAATATTATCTTGCATGCTGACTCTTTCCGTAGTTACTGTGTGGCTCTTGTGTTAGCTTCACAGCCCACTGTGGAAGGCTGGGCTTTGAAGCAAGGAATTGCTTTTGTTGATTTTGCGGATTTGTGCCAAAAGGAAGAAACTGTGAAGGAAGTGCATGGGTCACTCGTGAAGGTAATCAGACAACTATTTTTTTTCACGATTTTTGGACATTTTTTGGTCAAGGTTAATCTACTTAATGATTTTGCTATTTTGAAAATGATCAACTAAGTTAATATCAAGCAACAAGGCAGTTTTAGAATTCATTTTTTGTGGCAAAGCAGGTCATTTTTTTGGCAAATTACCCTGCTTTAATGGCCGTGGCTCGTATAGTCGAAATTTAACTCTTCATTATAACAGAAAGTCATGACCCCATTGATGACTGTTCTGGAATAGCCAAATGCTTGTACTTCAATCGATCTTTTCCTAAAATTTGTTTTCACAGTTACACATCATATTTTTTTCAAAAGGCCAGTTGAGTCTAGGTTGCCTTACTCTTCCCTGGCCCTTCACTCAACTTGCCTTCTTCGGCTCATCACTGAATTGAACTCTTTCATTTCTTCTTCAATAATGCCCACATATACCATGTTATGCTTACCATCTTACTTTCAACACATATATTGGTCTAGTGTGTTCCACTACTAATGTGTAATCTCTAGTGCTGATAACTAGGCTGACACATCATATGGTAAGAGATGATGGTAGAAATAGATGGTCATTATAGCGTTACTCTTTCTTCTTTCCTGCTAACTTCAAGAAGGAATGGGGGAGAAATCTGGTTCAATTAAGCAGCAGGACATCTAACCTGTTTGGATCTTGGCTTTGTGAAGGGATTTGAGGAGATAAAAAAAGAGAAAAGTGAAAGGAACATAAATAAATATTTTTTTTCCCCACAAATCCCATTGCTTTTCTTTGCCCTTCGCAAATCTTCCTTTTGGAAATCCATGATCCGAATAGTAATATCAATTTGAATGTATTGGTTATTTATCCATTTACTGTTGTATTGTGTGCATCAAGACACACCAACCAAAATGTATTCCCAAACAATAGCTTTATCTTGAAGAAATTTAGTTGTCTTGGTAGCTTTATCTTTTTCTTGAATTATTATTTTTCATTTATTTTTTTCTTCCTTTTTTCCTCATTGCACAGGCAGCGAAGCAGGCACGTCTGGAGAAGTTTGAGATCCCCACAAAGATCAAATTGCTCTCTGAACCGTGGACTCCCGAATCTGGCCTAGTCACCGCTGCACTTAAGATCAAGAGGGACACTATTAGGAAAGCATTCTCTGAGGACCTTGCCCAGCTATACAGATCATGAATTGTTCAGAAGAAAAGGTGATCTTTTATGGAGATTGTGAAAATTTTTGCTTAATGGACCAAACTATGCATAAGTCGCCACAGTTCATTCATATACAATTTGTCTCTCTTTTATTTATTTTTTGGAAATGGTCTTTTTTTCCTTCCTGCTGTTGCACAATTTCCAAGTAGTCTCTTCAATTTCTTCCATCTCTTGTGGCTGAAGTAATTATGGAAAAAATTAGGATGATGATTATTTATTTACATGTTTTGAGTTGAATAGAAGAGCTACCATACATTATATTCATGGGATAGCTATTTAGTTATTTCAGTGTGAAACTGCAAGATTCAAATTTCCTTTTTATTGTGACTGAATTTGACTTAGAAAGTGCTTTTTTGTTTTGGGAGCAAATATCACTGTACTTTTTTGTGGTATAAATCATGTGCACATAATCATTTTGCCATATGAAAATAATTACTTAAACCTTTCAAATTAATGGGAATTGCATTACATGCATTTATATTATTTTCAAATGAGTGGTGGTGGAAGCAATGGTGGTGGGGGTGGGAGTGGTAGTGGTAGCAGCAGCGATGGTGGTAGGATGGGGATGATGGTGGTAAGGGGTGGCGGTTGTCCATGAGATAATTCAAAAGCCTTTTCAATCCGAAAGTAATTGACATTAGGTGCTGAGATTTTTAAATTATGGTTTGCTTTGGAAAGTGGGTTAAAGTTGATTTTTTGATTTTTTTGGGATCTTTTTTTGAAAAAAATGTGTAGAAAAATAAGGGAGATTTGGTCAAAATCTCCTCATAATAAAATTTTAGTCTATTAAGGATAAGTACAAGGAAAAACAGTTTTTTTTTATTAAAAATCCAATACATACAATTACTATTAAAATATTAAACTTTAAAATAATATAACTTTTGATGTAAATGTTAGTTTTTAATAAAATTAGTATTTTTAGAATTCTTTCATCATCTATCAAATAAGATCCATGTTAACTATGGAATTCTTTTAAAAAATATATATATATTATTATTGTTGAAATTGATGTAAATAGTAATAGTAACATGTTATTTTGTTTGACAGTTACTCTGTTTGACAATAACATGTTATTTTACTCTGGCAATATTGTTCAAGAAAAAAAAAGAAAATATTTTACTTTATCCTTAATTATGTGTTTTCTTCTTAGAGAGTTTATGAAGTAAAATAAATTGAACTATCCTTGTCACCAAATAATGGTCCAATGAAGGAGTTTTGGCTAAATTTCTCAAAAAATAAAGAGGTGGTATGATTTAAAAAAGTCAAAAGGTTAAAAATTTGCTTTCAACCTCTTTGTCAAAAGAGGACTGAGCTTGGAAAAGCGAAATGAGAGTTTGGTACAAGTAATTTTGTATTTTTTTTTTTTTTTTTAAAATTTGTCTATTATAATTTTGGGTTTTTAGTGAATATGCTTGAGTCGTTGGGTGTTACATTACAAAGAAAGTGCAAAGAAAGAAATGTAAGAAAGTACAAAGAAAGAACTGTTTTGTCGAGAAGATTGTTAGTGCTCTATTCTAGTTAGATTTGTCAATTTCTTAGACACAACTTATTTATTTTGGTATTACTTCTGTAATTATTTTTAGAAATTCAAGTAAAATTAAATTAGGAAATGGAATTTGTTTTGGGATCTAACTTGAAACACAAACAAATCTACTATGTCAAGGTACAAGCAACATCATGTGAGGGTGTACAAATTGATGAAACAAGAAGTGAAGAAACACAATAATTTTGGCTATGGCCTGGACTAATTAACACAAGATTTATTTTGATTTTAATACGCGTCCGGATCTTCTAGAGTAGAAATTTTTGGAAGCAAAATGATGATGCTTTGTAAGAAATAAATCACACGGTTTCAGACTCTCTTTCCACAAAAGAAGTGTTATTAGGTGCTTTGTAAAAAATAAATCACACGATTTTGAACTCTCTTTTCATGGAAGAAGTGTTATGTACAATTTGAATGTTGAAACTTGACTTTGTTTGGATGTTCTACAATTTGCAAATCATTTTTCCAAGTACAATAATTGATTTTGGAGAGATTATAAAAAAAAAAAATTTAATGTTTGACTCTTCCAACAAAATAAATTTTGAATTTTATTATTAATTTAAACCTTAATCTTTTAATTTATTTTCAATTTAGACTATTTGTCTATTTTTGTTAAGTAAAACTGATTGAAAAATAATATTTTAGTCATTAAATTTAACGAAAAAAGATATTCTAAACATTTTATATACACTTACATTAAATTTAATGATTAAATAATTTTTTTAATTAATTTTACTTAACGAAAATAGACAAACACTTAAATTAAAAGATTAAAATTAAAATTAACAAAATTAAAAACTCAATACTTATTTTATTACCGGTGTCATTTTTTATTTTTATTTTTATAATTTCCACGTTGATTGAGCAGACATTTCTGTTTATTGGACGAATTCATAGTCACAAGGCTTTCACTGGTCATCATCATTCTTTATTTTTATTTTTTATAATTTCCCCATTGACTGAGCAGCCATTTAAGTGAAACACAATTTTTCAATGCGTGTGCGAGGAATAAAAACTCTAGTTGAAAGTTTAATGGCGTAAATCCCTTATTCATAAGCTTATCCCTTACAGCAACGCTAGCTATCATAAAATTTTTTTTATGAAAATAATCATGAAAACTTTGTGACACACTAATCAAGGTAATCCAAGGATCATAAATCTTTCATAATCATTTTTATGAAAAAATTTTCATGATTCCTGACTTTTCTCTATCCCTTATTAGGGGTTACGAATTTGTAGCCACAAAACTTTTCGCTGGTCATCATTCATTTGGTCCAAGTCTTGATGGTAAATTTATTCCATAGAAGACTGGTCCAACAAACTGGGGATTTTAAATACGATGAAATACCCAACAAGAACTTCAAATCAAAAAGCAGTTGAGCCACACACAATACTAATTATAATAATTAAGTAGCAGCAGAGAGCTTTTGTTCACTTCCATGGCTAATGCTACTACCTTAATCTTCCTCATAATTCTCTCTGCGCCATTGTTTCAAACAGTAGTAGAATCTCAACAACAAACACAAAAACACTCAAATATAAGCCTGGGTTCCTCTCTAACCCCCATCACCAACTCCTCATGGTTGTCACCCTCCGGTCTCTATGCCTTCGGATTCTACCCCGAACGCAATGGTTATCTTGTGGGAGTCTTCATTGTTGGAATTCCAGAAAAGACCGTAGTTTGGACAGCCAATCGCGACAACCCTCCGGTCCCAGGCAATGCAACCTTGGCCTTAACCCGTGAAGGAAGCCTCATCGTGCAGCAACCGCGAACCCAGGACATTTCCATCGCCAGTCTTTCCCAACCTGCATCTTCAGCTTCCATGCTCAACTCGGGCAACTTCGTACTCTACGATTCTAATCGCAAGATAATCTGGCAGAGCTTTGATTCTGCAACAGATACCCTTTTGCCAGGCCAGATTTTGTTGTCAGTACCCGACTTGATTTCCAGTGTTTCAGTAACTGACCACTCGACTGGAAATTATCGTTTCGGGCTGCTACCGGATGGGAACCTCGTCTCGTTTCCGCAGTCTGGAATAGCGTTGCCATATGTTTACTGGCAATCAGGCACTACAGGAAGTGGAGATAATTGCACATTGAATCTAGACGTTGATGGCCATCTCTACATTCTCAATGCAACAGGCAATAATATACACAATGTAACTGATGCAGAACCACCTACAAAGGAAGCAAAGATTTATATGGTGAGACTTGACGTGGACGGAATTGTCAGAGCTTATTCACATACGTTGGATTCGAATGGTAAATGGTCGATTTGGTGGAATTCTACGATGAATAAGTGCGATCCTTTAGGTCAATGCGGCTTTAATGGGTTCTGTGTTCTACGGGATACCAATGCTGATTGTAAATGTATTCCGGGATTCACTTATGTTAATCCAGGCAATTGGGCTTCCGGGTGCGTGCGAAATTTCACTATAGAAAGTTGCAACAAGACAGGTGGTGATGGCAATGGCAGTATTAGAAACATCATAACAGCATTGCAAAACACCGTATGGGACGAAAGTTCATATTCCACGCTACAGTTGAGTTCTAGACGGGAATGTGAAGATGTTTGTCTTCAGGATTGCAATTGCGAAGTCGCACTATACAAAGACGGGCAATGCAAAAAACAAAGGCTTCCTTTGAGATATGGAAAAAGAAATCTGGACGATACAAACGTTGCATTGATCAAGGTGGGTACATCTGATGAACCTATCACGAAAGCTATTCCAGGAGCTCAAGATAATCCACCCATGAAAGCAAAGAAAAAGTTGCATATGGACATCCTAATCATTGGTATTTCACTTAGTGCCTTAGGCTTGATGGTGTTGGCAATTTCAGGAGTCCTTGTGTACAAAAATCATGTCTTCTTGGCATACAAAAAGATCGTTGATGAAAAATGGAATCTTGAATTGGGTGAGGATGTTGCTCTCCGAACTTTTACTTTGGCAGAGTTAGAGCAAGTGACAAACGGATTCAAGGAGGAATTGGGTAGAGGAGCATTTGGGACTGTTTTTAAAGGGATCATATCATACAACTCTAAGGATGTAGCTGTGAAGAGACTAGATAAAGTGTTAACAGAGGGCGAAAGAGAATTTCAGACAGAAATAAAAGTGATTGGGAGAACCCATCATCGAAACTTAGTCCACCTGATTGGTTATTGCCTTGATGGACCTCATAGGCTTTTGGTATACGAGTACATGAGGAATGGATCACTTGCAGATTTCATCTTCACACACGAAAACCGGCCAAGTTGGCAAGAAAGGATTGGAATTGCTCTCGATGTTGCCAGAGGGATACTCTACTTGCATGAAGAGTGCGAGACACAAATCATTCATTGTGATATAAAACCCCAAAATATTCTTATGGACGAGCATAGGCGTGCCAAAATTTCTGACTTTGGCTTGGCAAAGCTTTTGAAGCCAGACCAAACAAACACTTTCACGGGGATTAGAGGAACAAGGGGCTATGTCGCGCCTGAATGGCATCGGAAATTGCCAGTAACGGTTAAAGTTGATGTTTATAGCTTTGGAGTTATGCTTTTAGAGATCATATGTTGTCGCAAGTGTTTGGAGTTGAGCCTTTCCGAGGAAGAAATTATCCTTCAAGAATGGGTTTATGATTGTTTTGAGGCCAATGAGCTTGGTAAACTAGTGGGTGATGAAGAGGTTGACAAGAGAAAATTAGAGAGAATGGTTAAAGTAGGGCTTTGGTGTATTCAGGATGAGCCATCACTTCGTCCTCTAATGAAGAAAGTTATGTTGATGCTGGAAGGGACCGTAGACATCCCAGTGCCTCCTAATCCTACTTCCTTTCTAAGTGCTATATAAACCACCTACAAAGGAGGCAGATGGTCCAGTGTATACATTTGTGGACTGGACAGTCTAGTTATACTCGTTGGACATACCGCAGCTCCCATTCCGATGATCCATTTCGTTATTATTGATATATTTTTGTTGCATTAAGAATGTATCAATTACCTAAAGCTGCAAATATTGCCAATTAGGATTCCACATGTTTGTTGTAGAGATAAAATCGTATACACCTGAGTGTAATGTTTTGATTTCTTGTCTCTGAGTTTGAGAAATGTAGTTTCAATGAAGTTTGTTGTGTATTTTGTTTCACTTGCTAATGATCATTTGGTTGTGTTTAACTTTTTTTTGGAGCAAAACATTTATGATGTACATGTATGATTTTTCAAATTATTAGTTCCCAACAAAACAATTACAAAGTCTACTTTGTTTGGTTATGTAGTTTTCAAAATCAAATTTTAAGTTTTTAATTCATATTTTTTTTTTTTTTTAGTGAATTTAAAAAAAATATATTGATCATTTTTTTAGATGCATATAAGATGTACTCAATAAGTAAAATATTTGTGAAGAGATTTTAAAAAAATTCAATAATGCTACAAATATTAAAATGTACTCTTTTCTTTTCTTTTTTTTTTTTTGGGTTAATTACACTAATAGTCCCTATAGTTTGGGACTTGTGTCACTTTGGTCCCTGACTTTTCAATTGTGACACATTTGACCCTGAATTTTGTATCTTGTTTCAAATAAGGACAATTGAAAATATTATTAGATTTTCAAGGGTAAAATCGTCAATTTGATAAAATATAAACTAATTTGATAAAAATAAATGTCAAAAAAATATTTTTAATTTTTTAAAAATTATTTTTATCCACGAATGATAAAATTATGTAAAATTAATAAAAATTACATGATTAATTTTTTTAAATTAATTTTACACGATCATAGTCCAAACACATAATAAAAATTAATTTGGTAAAAAAAATAAATAAATGTCTAAAAGATTTATCAATTTTACATAATTTTATTTTTAGTAGGTAGAAATAATTTTTTAAAATTCAAAAATATTTGTTTGACATTTATTTTTGTCAAATTAATTTATATTTTATCAAATTGACAATTTTACCCTTGAAAAATCTAATTATATATTCAATTGTCCTTATTTGAAACAAGATTCAAAATTCAGGGTCAAATGTGTTACAATTGAAAAGTCAGGGACCAAAGTGACACAAGTCCCAAAATATGGGGATTATTTGTGTAATTTGTCCTTTTTTTTTTATATATATTTTATCAAAATTGATTAGGGGCTCGAAAATTTGGGGCACTAATGCCCCGAAATTCCCAAAAAGGCAAAACAGAAAAACAGTTAAGGCAAAAAAAAAAAAAAAAAAAAAAAAAAAAACAATTACCCAAATTAGAAATTAGGGGCATTAGTGCCCATTTTTTTAGTGCTACAAATCATTTTTGATATTTTATATATATGTATTTTGTGTATTTATTGAATTTTTAAAAAATCTGTTCACAAATATTTTACTTTTTGAGTACATTAGATTTGATGCATATAAATATTTTTTGAGTAAAATATTAAAAAAATTCACTAAAAATAAAAATATACTAATTGAAAACTCCAAATTTGATTTTGAATGGATCACTAAGTAATGCTACTTAACCAAAACCAATGGCACCTATTGTCTTCACCAAAATAACAAAATAAGATAAATAAATCACGAGTAAATTACAATAAACCCCCTTAACCTACGATTCATTTGCCTTTTGCTCCTCTAAATTTTAAATCTCAACAGTTAATCATCTCAAAGTATTACCATGTAACACTTAACCCTTTTTGTTAAGATTCTGTTAGAAATTTACACCAAATCAGATAATGTGTAAAACATATGACACATTTATTGAAGTTTTAGTGAAATAATACATTTATCTAGTGATCCCGTTTTTATTTTGACACTAAGATAAGGGAGACAAAGTGCAAAATAAAATCACCATATAAGAGTATTATTGTCCTAAAAAAATCAATAATGGTATAATTGTCCTAAAAAATCAATAAGTGTGTCATGTGCTTCATACATGATTTGATTCCGTTTAAATCCCTAAGGTTCCGTTTGATTAGAAAGAAAATTTGGTAGAAAATGAAAGTAAAAGAAAATGAAATAATAAAAAAGAAAATATATTTTCTTGCAAACATTTGATAAAGATGAATTTTTTTAAAGAAAAATATAAAAAAATATAAAAGTTTAGTTATAGATAATTCACACATTTCAATTTTTCTTGTGTTTTCTTATATTTTTTGCAAGAAATAAAAAATTAGTTATAACGCTAATATGTGTTATATAAGAAAATTAGTTTTATTATCCTTTCTACCACTTTCAAGCCAAACAAACTCTTAAAAGTTAAATTTTTGGGAAAATTATGCAAATAGTTCATATAGTTTACATGATGTGTCAATTTGGTCTCTGTTGTTTCAATTTGCTCGATTATGTCCCTTAATTTAACGGATTGTGTTATTTTAGTCCAATAAATAACGGTTGTTAAGTTAATTTAACGGAAAGTCAAACAATGTGTCAATTTGGTCTCTGTATTTTTCACAATGTGTCAATTTGGTCCCTGTCAAAATTGAGAAAATTATAACAACATGTATCAAATTGACACATCGTGTAAAGTATAGGGATAAAATTGACACATTGTTTGATTTTCCGTTAAATTAACTTAACAACTGTTATTTATTGGACTAAAATGATACAATCCGTTAAATTAAGGGGCAAAATCGAGCAAATTAAAACTACATGGACCAAATTGACACATTGTGTAAACTATATGGACTATTTACTTAATTTATCCTAAATTTTTCTCTTTCTTTTACTTTTTATCTATTTTATTCTAAACAAACTGAGTCTAAAATAATTCTAACAAAAGGTGTTAATTATAATAAAATAATAGTTCAAGAGGGTTTGAAGTTCAGGAGAGCAAAGTACAACTGAATTATAATTTAAGGAGATTTACTGTAATTTACTCATAAATCACTTTTTACGAAAATCTAATTCAATCAACAATCCTCATCAAATGTTCACAATATTAAAACATAACAACCAAACATAGATCCATTAACACATACCAAAAACTTGTATCACACACAAAACTCCACAACTACAATCCATAATTATATCATTTAGAATCTATCAAAATTGAATCCGAATATCTCCACTGTTGATAACTAGTATAATCGCCGCATAACATCACAAAAAAAAAAAAGGAAATGGGGTGGCTACTGTACGAGACATACAACTATTGTTGTGCGGTCATATGAGCCCATTTCGGGTCTATTTTCAATGATCTGAATCGTTCATATTTTAGAGTACATTAAGTAGTATATACGTGCAAAAAATTAAATTGATCGAACATTATTAACCCTTTCATTGACTTACATTTGTATTCAATTTTATGCTCTAAATCACATTTGCCATTTATTTTTATAGATACAAATATAATTCGATGAAAGGATTAACGATGTTTAATCAACTTGATTTTTTTCCAGATCTTCGATATACTCTAAAAAACGAATGATTTAGATTATCGAAATGGGGTCCGGAATGAGTCAATATGGCTGCACAACAACCACCCCATCTAAAAAAAAAAACACTAAGGCCCCGTTTGTTTTGGAGTGTAATGGATGGAATAAGATTAGGATGGAGGTGAGATTATTTAGTGTTGTGTTTGTTTGTAGAGTTGGAGAAGGGATTAGGATGGAGGAGGGGATTAAGATGGAGGTTGGAAGGGGGGATTGAAAAGGAGGTGGAGGTGGTATTAGAAAAATAGTGAGGAGATTAGAAATTTTTTTATTTTTTTTATTTTTTACATATTGGAAATTTTTTTTTTGGACATTAATATTTAATTTTTTGTATTTTTTTATTTGTTTTATTATTTTATATAAAAATAATTTAACAATTTGTACACTAACAGCTATTATAAAAAACAAACACAATTTTACTCTCAAACTATCAATCCCCTCACTATGAAACTCCTCAATTCTACCTTTGAAAATAAATGGAGCCTAAAGCAAATCGCATACCAAAGCACCACTTCCAAATTCAAAATAAAAAGTAGAACAATTTCCCCAAAACACAGTGAAAAAACAACAATGTTCATATCTGAAAAATCAAATGGCTCAAAACAAAATCATATCATTCTCTGTATTCATCGCTCAGCTTCTCAACGTGTTTCCAACCTGCCATAACATATTTGCAACCGATTACATTACCTTACGTCAAAAAAGAGACAAAATTGTCCAATAAAATAAAAACAAGATTTATTAAGTTAAAATCTTAACATGGAACTTAGCCTACAAAATTTTATTTATTTATTTATTTTTTTTACAACATATTTTCAAAGAATGTCTTATGGAAAAAAATATTTCGCTTGTATGTGTTTGGTTGAGACCCTAAAATTACTGTGTGGGGTAGTGGTAGTGAAATAATGATGGTGGAAGTGGTAGTGCCAATGACAAAGATGGTGGTCGGATGAAGGTGATGGTGGTAAGGGGTGGTGGTTGTCCACAAGATAATTCAAAATCCCTTTCAATCCAAAAATAATTGACAGTAGGTGGAGAGATTTTTAAATTATATGGACCGAGCTCAAGTGACTTAGAAAGGTAATACGAGAATTTGACATAACTATTTTTTTTTAATTGTCTATTATAATTTTGTAATTTTTTTTAAAAATTGTATATTATTATTTTGGGTTTTTGGTTAATATGCTTGAGTTGTACATTACAAAGAAAGAAATGTTTTGTTGAGAAAATTATTAGTGCTAAAATCCTATTCTTGTTAGATTTGTCAATTTCCAAGACAAACCAATATTTATTTTGGTATTTACTTTTTTAATTATTTATAGAAATCCAAGTTAAATCAAATTAGGAAATAGAATTTGTTTTGGGATCTAACTTGAAATGCAAACAAATCTACCATGTCAAGGTACAAGCAACATCATATGAGGGTGTACAAATTGATGAAATAAGAAGGGAAGAAGCACAATAATTTTGAGGCCATGACTAAATAACACAAGATTTATTCTGCCTTTGCAAAGACAAATGAATTGTCATGTATTAATACACGCCTAGATCTTCTAGATAGGAACATGGTTAAGTGCGACATGGAACATGATTTTTTAGTGCGTGTGCGGGGAATAAGAAGTCTAGTTGCCTGTTGTTAGTCCATCTTCTAGTTGAAACATGGAACATGATTTATAGTGGAAGTCCGTAAAGCTTATCCCATACTTCGAAAATACTGAATACTTAGTAGGGGTTACAAATTTTTAGCCACAATTTTCGTTGGTCATCATTCATTTGGTCCGAGTCTTGTTGGTAGAATTATTGCATAGAAGACTGGTCCAATAAACTGGGGATTTAAATACAAAGAATCAGAAGAACTTCAAATCAAAAGTGGTTGAGCCACAAGACTAATTATAATAATTAAGTAGTAGCAGAGAGCTTTTGTTCACTTCCATGGCTAATGTTACTACCTTAATCTTCCTCATAATTCTCTCTGCACCATTGTTTCAAACAGTTAGAGTAGAAGCTCAACAACAAACACAAAAACACTCAAATATAAGCCTGGGTTCCTCTCTAACCCCCACCACCAACTCCTCATGGCTCTCACCCTCTGGTCTCTATGCCTTCGGATTCTACCCCGAACGCAACGGCTATGTTGTGGGAGTCTTCATGGTCGGAATTCCAGAACAGACAGTAGTTTGGACAGCCAATCGAGACAGCGCCCCGGTCTCAAGCAATGCAACCTTGGCCTTAACTAGTGAAGGAAGCCTCATCATACAGCAACCGCAAACCCAGGACATTTCCATCACCGGTCTTTCCCAACCTGCATCTTCAGCTTCCATGTTCGACTCAGGCAACTTCGTACTCTATGATTCTAACGACGACATAATCTGGCAGAGCTTTGATCATGCAACTGACACCATTTTACCTGGTCAACTTCTCAAAGGAGATCAAGGGTTGGTTTCTAGTGCTTCAGAAACAGACCACTCAAGCGGGATATTCTTTCTTGTCATGCTAAATAATGGGAACCTCATCCAAATGTCGACAACTGCAGCACTTCCCTCGCCCGACTATTTTTATTGGCAAACAAACACACAAGGAAATGGAATCACGTTGAATCTCGATGGTGATGGTCGTCTCTACCTGTGCAACGCAACGAACAACAATATACACAATGTAACCGAATCAGAACCACCTACGAAGGAAGTAAAGATTTACATGATGAAAATTGATGTGGATGGGATTTTCAGAGTGTATTCACGTGCCTATCCGAAAGGCAAGTGGTCGATTTGGTGGTACTCTACAACGGATAAGTGTGCTCCTCAAGGTCTATGTGGGCTTAATGGGTACTGTGTTTGTTGGGAGAAAAACAAACAAAGGGCCAATTCGAAATATCCGAATCCGGCACAAAATTAGCGGAAGTAGTCTATTCTCCCTCTTTGTGTGAACCTATTAGGAAACAATTTAATAGAGCACAATATTCTGAAAATAATCTGAAATGATGAGCCAACAATCACACAACAAGGCAACAACAATTTTAACGTGGAAAAACCTTCCCGATGTGGAAAGGAAAAAACCACGGGACCGTAGTCCACCAAATATCTCCACTATCAACAAGTAATGGGCATACAAGAGTTCTCTCTAGGTAGAACTAGAGGCAAACAATCAAGAACAACTTACAAATAAGCTTTCTTGGCTACTAAAGATCAAAATACAAAGTTTGGGAAAGATCTCACCAAAAACGGGTACTGTTCACGGGCCAAAAACCAGCTGTAGAATACTCCAAATCTGATCTCCACCGTCCAGAATTTAGAGTCTTGAGTTGTGAACTCGCCTACCAAATTTCAGCTCAATCGGACCACAAATGCATGTCGATCGGATGGCTTGATCAAAACTGGACAGAACCTTGGCCTCTCCTTTCCTCTCTATTTTTGTGGCTGCTGCTGCTGCGTATTTTGCATCTCCTTCTCTAAGTGATACAGAGCAAGGGTTTGTGTAATAATACACTCATGGGCCAAATCAGCCCAATAGCATAACCTCTCCATGTAGGCTTTGGGAATCACATGGGTTTTACAAAATATTTTGGGCCATCCTCCACATAGGAGGGAAACCCAACCCAACAGTGTTTTGAATGATATGGAGGCTAATTGTAAATGTCTTCCTCAATTTGCTCCTTTAGTTCCGGGCAAATGGTCTGCAGGGTGCGTGAGCAATTTTATTGCACAAAATTGCAAGGACTCGAATGGCAATACCGGATACAAGATGAGCCAATTGGACGATATTGTATGGGAAGAACTATCATATTGGTGGGGACACGTGAGTTCCAAAGAATGTGAAGATGCCTGTCTGCAGGACTGTAATTGTGATGTCACGCAATACAAAGATGGGTTGTGCAAAAAGCAAAGGCTTCCTTTGAGATTTGGAAGAAGATCGCCAGGTGATACACGCGTTACCTTTATCAAGGTGGGTACATCTAAAGAACCCAACACACAAGCTATTCCAGGAGCTCAAGATAATCCACCCATGAAAGCAAAGAAAAAGCCGCATTTGGACATCCTAATCATTGGTATTTCACTTAGTGCTTTGAGCTTTATGGTGTTGGCAATTTCAGGAGTCCTTGTGTACAAAAATCATGTCTTCTTGGCATATAAAAAGATCCCTAATGAAAAAGGGAATCTTGAATTGGGTGAGGATGTTCCTCTCCGAACTTTTACTTTGGCCGAGTTAGAGCAAGTGACAAATGGATTCAAGGAGGAATTGGGTAGAGGAGCATTTGGGACTGTTTTTAAAGGGATCGTATCATACAATTCCAAAGATGTAGCTGTGAAGAGACTAGATAAAGTGTTAACAGAGGGCGAAAGAGAATTTCAGACAGAAATAAAAGTGACTGGGAGAACCCATCATCGAAACTTAGTCCACTTGATTGGTTATTGCCTTGATGGACCTCATAGGCTTTTGGTATACGAGTACATGAGCAATGGATCGCTTGCAGATTTTATCTTCACACCCGAAAATCGACCAAGTTGGGATGAAAGGATTGGAATTGCTCTCGATGTTGCCAGAGGTGTACTCTACTTGCATGAAGAGTGCGAGACACAAATAATTCATTGTGATATAAAACCCCAAAATATTCTTATGGATGAGCAAGGGCGTGCCAAAATCTCTGACTTTGGTTTGGCAAAGCTTTTGAAGCCGGGCCAGACAAAAACTTTTATGGGGATCAGAGGAACAAGGGGTTATGTCGCTCCTGAGTGGCATAAAAAATTGCCAATAACGGTCAAAGCAGATATTTACAGTTTTGGAGTTATGCTCTTAGAGATCATATGCTGCCGAAAATGTTTGGAATTGAGCCTTTTCGAGGAACAAATTATCCTTGAAGAATGGGTTTATGATTGTTTTGAGGCTAAGGAGCTTGGTAAACTAGTGGGTGATGAAAATGTGGACATGAGAAAATTAGAGAGAATGGTTAAAGTAGGGCTTTGGTGTATTCAAGATAAGCCATCGCTTCGTCCTTCAATGAAGAAAGTTATGATGATGCTGGAAGGGATCGTAAACATCCCAATGCCTCATAATCCTACTTCCTTCTGAGTGCCATATAAACCTTTTTATTGAGAGACAAATGGTCTAGGATATACATTTGTGGATTGGACAATCTAGTTAGATTCGTGGGATGCACTACAACTCTCACTACGATGATTCATTTGTTGTTTTTGATATTTCTGTTGCATTAAGAATGTATCAATCACCTAGAGCTGTAAATATTGCCAATAAGGATTTCACATGTTTGTGGTAGGGATAAAATCATATATATATATATTGTACGGGGGTGAAATATCCTTTGCCTTCCGTACTCCCCGTACTCCTTGAACTCAAGCTTCGCGTAAGGGCGTCGGACCTAGAAAGAGAGAAACGGTGAGCTGCCTGGCAATGTGTTGCCGGATAGACCCTCCGACGATCAAGTCAGATCACTTGAAGAAGAAGGAGAATACCGTTAGAGAGAGAGAGTGTGTGAGAGTTGTTCACATAGCATACCTCTAACGTTCTCCTTCCTCCCTTTTTCTAGGCTAGCTATGCAGCCACAAGGATTGTGTACGCACTACCTCTGCTGTCCTTCCCTGAACAAGTGGCAGTGCTCGCCTCTCCCTACCTTACGCGTGTAAAGGCCAATACCTCCAAACAGTGCGTATGGAACTGCCAAACGGTATTGACGTATATCAGGAGTGGGTTTCCCTTCTGTCACACCATTGGTCCAGGTGGCACACCCAACCGAGATATCGTGGCCGACCTGTCCCTTGGAAAGGAACTCAACCACGATCCTCAAGACTGAGCTGAAGGAGGTCCTTCCGGGCTAACTGACCGAGAAGCGTACCGGCCTTTTCCCCGGTCCAAAGCCAATCCGGGCTGTCATTGGCTCGATCCACCCATACCATTGTGGATCCAACTGAACATCTAGCCAAGTCTCAGCCTGGCCCGGCATATGCCTCAGCCCACGCTTCGATCGACAAATCCAGCTCGGCCGCGCATGGCGGGCTGGGGAACAATTCAGATGAACAAGATGGTGCGGCTCCCGCGGGGTCCGTCACGATCCGCGCTGCCGTAGCTCAGTCGTACTCTTCCCGGCGTAAATCCACCTCTCAATTGGCCCTTAATCCCATCCGAGCCGAGCGTGATTGGCATTACCGCATGACTGAGCTATCTCATTTGATCGGTCTCTGAGTTGCGCCAGTACCTAGTCGAGCGTGATTGGGGTCACCGCCATGATCGTGCTATATCATTTGGTCGGTCTTTGAATTGCGCCAGTAGTCTTGTCAAGGGTCGTACAGCCGTACTGACGGAGCCGTCCTTTCGATGCCACGTGGCCTCATACCATTGGTGACGTGTAGCCCCACAACTGTCTCCTCATGCGCAAAATTCAAACGGCTGTGCCTTTTGGGTTTCCCACCTTTTTATACACACACGAGGGGTCACTCGTCCCCCCTACTATTCATCTTCTCACTTGAGCCAAAACCCTACCTTCCCAACCTCCAAGCTCCTGTCATCGCTGACATTGCTATATTTTGCATTATCCTTCATCCGTTTCTGTTCCTTCCGAAGCTGTAATCGAGCTCGTGATTGACTGATTTCTTCTTGGCAACCGTCATCGGTAAGCTTCTTCACCCCTCTCTCATATTTTATGCCTGTGTTCTTCGTGTTCTTCATGCTTGCTTGTCCAAGCTTCTAAACTGCTAAGATGTTACTGGTGCCCCCTCTTTGGGGTGATACTTGCACACCCTAGGAGGAACTGGAATCGGAAAAGTAGATGGGGGCTCCCGTGTCCCTTGTTTCTTCAACTGTAAATGCACGAACTTTGAACTTAGGATGAACTGCCTAAACCCTGGGTAAGACCGAGCTAAATCTGTCTTTTAGATCCACAAATAGGATTTGGCCGCACAAAAACTTGTTCGTGGCCTCCTACCGGGGCCCCAACCGAGCTGAAAGTCTGATTCAAACTAGGGGGCCAAATCGGCCAATAATAAAGCCGAGCTGGGAGTCGGGCTAGTCAAACGCCCCCAAGAACCTTGCACCGAGCTAGAAACTCCCACAGAAGCCGTGCAATTTATGCCGCGCTAACCATTGAGCTCTATTAACAATGCAGAACAAACTAAGACCGACCAGGCCCGCCCAGCATTACCATCGGTGAAGCTCAAAGACCGAGCAAACACTTTTGACCGAGATACGGACTAAGTCGCCCAATAAATAGAGCCGGGATAGATGGGGAAGTACCGGTTCATGGTGAGTTCTCCCAGGGCACTGGCCGAGTTCCGTAGAGAGTACAGCATTCCAGATGATGTTCATCTAGAGCTGGCCAAGAAAGGAGACACCCTATGGGGCGAGCTAGACAAGTGCCCCTTCACGATCGTGTCCATAGTAGAAGGAGGGCTTCGCTTCCTGGTCCAGCCCTTGATCTGTAAATTTTTGAGGCAGACAAGGCTTTGTCCGACCCAAGTCTCCAACAACACATACAAGATAATAAACGGCGTGGCCGAGCTAAATAAGAGACTCGGTCTGAATATCGGCCTTGCCGAGATATTTCATCAGTACAGTCTTAGCAAAAATAAAGGTGGGCTTTGCTGGTACCTGAAGGTCAAAAAGGGCCAAGCAAAGCTCATAGAGGGTAATCCGGATAAAGAAGCAAACGACGACGATTTCCTGTGGGTGTCCGATCTTTACGAGGACACCGAGGCACCCATACCGGGCTGGTACATTAGGAAAGATTTTGGGAGTGCTGGTGAGTAGCTCGGCGAACCACATTATCTTCTTTCTGCATTGGTTTTTCTCTTGCCGATCTAACACTTCATCTTTTTGCAGATTACAAGCTTTTGGCAGAAGACTACTCCCGCATTAACCAGGAAGCTATAAGGGTTTTGCTGCGTCACCCAGCTGAGGAGAGAGAATCACCAAAGCTGCTCGGCTTTGAACCGACCTACCATTACACAGCGCCGCGCAAGAGCAGGGTAACCGACTTTTTGCATGAGCCATCTCCAGAACCAGACCCAAGTCTTCCACTGATCAAACTAGTTCCACTGACTGCCGAGCAAGAAATGGCCAAGATCCGAGCAATTAAGTCCATGATCACCGGTGAGGCTAGCGAGTCCCAGCCGCCGGAGGCATCTGGGGGGACTTCCTTCACGCCGGTTGCGCCAGAAAAGGGGGCTGTGCTAGCTCTGGCCAGCGAACAAGCAGCTGGCCGGTCAAAGAACAGACGGAGGAAAGATATGGCCGGACAGCATTTGGCGGACGAGGACTCAACCGAGCAAGCTTCAACCGACTTGGGGGACCAGACCGAGCAACCAATCTCTGGGCCATCCAAATGCCCAAGTGCCCCCCCGGTCTGGTCGCCTGAGTTCAAATACAAGGGCCGGGCTGTCTCTGCTGCCGATTCAGTCTACGCGGACAAGGATTATTCTCTCAGCTTTAATATGACCAAGGGGCTGATCCTTCCCGCCGACATGAAGAAGCACGACGAGTTGTCCGACCTGAAGGTGCTTCGCTCGGCAGCAAAATCAGTTGTGTTGGTAAGTTGAGAGACTAATTTGTTCACCAAGTTTTTGCTCGGTTTGTGAATTCTAACAATCTCCATTTGCTTTCAGGTCGTGCAGAAAAACTACCTGGCCCACGAGCGAATGATTGCCGTGTGGCAAAGTTTGCGGGATGCAATTTCTGACAACAAGGCCAAGATGGCCGAGCTGGCCAAGCTGAAGGCCGCATAGGAGGCGGCAGAGGTCAAGCGCAACAAACTAAGCGAGCAATTGGCCCGGGCTGAAGAAGACAAACAGAGGGCTGTTCAGCTAACGAAGGCTCGCTACCTCGCCGAGCTGTATAAGCTTCGGGATGCCCACAAAGCCGAGAAGGACAAGGCGGTAGACGATGATGAAGACCGCGAGTATGCGGAGGGTGAAAGGACTTATGAGCGGTAAGTCCAAGCGATCAAGGACATCTTTTTCTAGTGCGGTTGGAAAGCTGCCGTGGAAAAAGTTGGCCTTGGTTAAGACGCCGAGATATTCCAAAATCCGCATGCTGTCTTCATACCACCCTACATGCAAGCGTATGCGAGCGCCGCGCAAAAAAGGCTCATCGAAGAGGCAAAGAAAGCAGCCAAGGAAGAAGCTGCCGCCGCGCAACCTGCCGATCAAACTCCTCTTGAAGCTTCTGAGAGGGCTGAAGATGAAGAGGCCGAGCAGGGGGTTGTTGTTGTGGAAGGCGCTGATGATGAAGCCGAGGAGTGCTTGACCGAGCAGACAGTTGACACCGCCGAGCAAACAGTTGACATTGAGCTAGATTGATATTCGACCGTTTGTGCTTTTTTTTTTTTTTTTTAATGTAACCGGGCTTGGCCCCACTTTTGTAATGCAACTTCCATTATCAATGAAAATTTGAACTTTTGGCCCGTCGCATAACTATTTATGCGTGGTGGCAATGTGCGAAATTTCTTTCGATTTGAAATGTTCATGAATCACAACTGGCAGCTCGGCTCTCAGATGCTGCGCAATATGCCAACACGTCATTTTGGCCGAGCTGAAACCAGCTCGGCCCTTATAAAGTGTGCAAAACGTCAACATTTAGATTCGGGCGAGCAAAAATAAGCTTGGCCCTTATAAATTGGACAAAACACCAACATTCCATTTTGGGCGGGCAAAAATCAACTCGGCCCTTATAAGTTGGATAAAACGCCCATACTTCTTTCAGCCGAGCAAATTTCAACTGGGCCTTGTAAATTGGGCAAAACACCAATATTTCCAGGGGCCGAGCAAAATCATCTCGGCCTTTATAGGTTAGATAAACACCCTTCCATTTCATTTGGCCGAGCAAAATCAGCTTGGCCCCTATAAGTTGGATAAAATGCCAACATTTCGTTTTGGGGCGAGCAAAAATCAGCTCGGCCCTTATGCAAGCTGGACAATACACCAACTGTCTAATTAGACAATACACCAACTGTTTATATGGTCTCTTTCTATTTCGGCGAGAGAAAATCAGTTCTGCCCAGTGTAGGTTGGTCTCCTTGCCCCTGGCATCCACAGTGGCCCAATATCCTTGCGATGCCATTGTACAGAAAGACATAATATAAGACAAGAAGTAGGGCTATTTTTCATTACAAAAAGCAGGGCTATCCTTACATCAAATGCCAAAAGGTTAAAAGTTCAAAAGGCTACGTAACAAAAACGATTACATTTCAAAAGTAAAAAATCTTAAGATTGGCTGCATTCCACAGTCTGGGGATAGCTTTACCATCTAAGTCTTCCAGATGGTATGCCCCTTTGCCTGCCAGGCCAGTCACCTTATATGGCCCTTCCCAATTTGCGCCAAGTTTTCCTTCGCCGGGGACTATCGTGTTGCCCATCGCCTTTCTCAAGACCCAGTCCCCTATCTTGAATAGCCTTGGATACACAGCCTTGTTGTATTTCCTGGAGAGCTCTTGTTGATAAGCTGCTATGTGGATTAGAGCCTGTTCCCTTCTTTCCTCGGCTAGGTCAAGCTCCAATGCCACCGCTTCATTGTTCAAGTCTGGCTGAAAACTCTCAGACTGGATGGTTGGCATACCAATTTCCAGCGGGATGACGGCCTCCTGTAGACAAGCCCGCGGGGGACCTCGCTACAGCTCGGACTCGATTTGTTGTCACGGTTCTTAATCTTGAACCAAAGAGTCCAAATCCGGCAAATCGTTTTGAGAAAACAGATTTTTTGAAAGAAGTGCCAAACACGGACTGCTTTGCCAGATACAGAGTCGCCACCTAAATATTTTATTTTGGGAAATTTAGGAAACCCTGACTCGTGCCTAAGGCCACATGTCCGTCATCACCAAACTTGCCTCGGCTCGGGAACTTGGGTACGATTGGGGAAGGTCACTTCGTGAGCACCCCCGCTCGCCCGATCAAAGATCGGCCTCTACTAACCATGATATCTTGTTTTGAAAACATTATGTGTTCTTATTCCGGTTATTAGCCTAGATTTACTATGTGATGCACACAGCATACAAGTATAGACCGGGTCGCCTGAATTGGAACAAAACATTTCATGTTTGTTTTCCAGAAAGATGGTTTGCTACCCGCAGGTAGGCTTAAAATGCAGATTTTGCCACCCTTGGGTGGGCTTAGAAAACATGGTTTTGCCACTATCTAGTGGGCTTAAAACAAACAATCAACGCATTGTTCCAATTCAAATAACCCAACCTTCACCCACAGGCATTCAGGCAGTTATATCACATAAGCACATAGCCTCATGGTAAGCATGCTATTCATGGCAGTCACTCACACGCATGCAAGGATGCTAAAGCATAAAAACTCACCGAGTACTCCAAGCCAAAACAGAAACTGATTAGAAATCCATGCATGATCCTAACTATACAAAAATGCCTAATGCAACACATGCAAAAATGCAACTATAGCAGGCTCGACTATCCTAAACATGGCATATGGAATGCTACAGCTAACATGTATTCAACTTGGAATTGAAATACAAATGCAGTTAGTATGATGCGCCGAGCTCGGTGCATGCAAAACAGATGAATGAATGCAAACATGCTATCATACTGTATGCTAATTGAAATATGCCCTAATCTAACCATCATAAGCTGGTAAATAAAAGGGAGAAAGACGTGGGGTTGGAAGACATACATCACACGCACGCACACTTATTACAATTATGCCCTCGCGCAGAGGGTCCGAATAAATAATACAGTCCCAAATGAATAGTACAGTCCGAATAAATAATACAGTCCAAATATGTACAAAAATCCTAATTAATTAACAAATTTAACTAGGAAAGCATTAAATTGGCCTGCAAGCCAGGGACTGCCTTGACTCTGCTCCGGATGATGAATGATGCATGTCCGGGTTGCCTTGCGCGGAAATCCATGGCGATGCCCCGATTAGCCTCTGTTTTGCAATAAATTTTGGAAAGCGCGCCAAGCCCCGGAAGACTGCTGATTCTTGATTTGCTGCAACAGAGAGCAGGAAAGGGACATGGCAATGTATTTTCACAGATGTATGCATGCCTCGATCCTCGTGCCACCAATCACGCATCTAGATGCATGATGGCCGAGGGGTCAAATTGCACAACTCAATATAGAATGAATGTACATGAAAACTCAACTAAAACCTAACTCCATCACGGATAATCCGGAGTGTCGGTGACTGGGGAATTGAGATACGTTCCGTCACTCGGAGTACGAAACGTACCTCGTTTCCCGTGCTCGGGCTAACTCCTATCCCAAACACAATGCAATATGCATGACATGCATGGATGCAACTAAGATACGACCTAACATGTACAATGCTATGAAATGGCATACACGATGCGCGAAGTAACGTGGCATACACAATGCACTAGCATACAACCTAGCATACACAATGCTATGAAATGAAATGGCATACACAATGCATAATGAACTTACACCAACACAAGTGGACCTCAGCCACACTCACATAGGAGGCCATTAGATGAAAATGAGACACCCGAGATGCGTGCACGCGTGCACGCAAACCGAGGACCGACCCTAAGGCACCGAAATGCCACTCTAACAAGACATGGAAAAGCATGGAATATGGCATACTAGCATGCAAATTTCAGTAGCAAAATACGATGCAAAACAGCCCCGAAACATGAAAACATGGCACCCGATGCATGGAATGATCCCGAAATGCAAAACTAGGTGCCCGGAATGGCTTACAGCTATACAAAGCATACATAATTTGAAAATGAGACCTAAAGACAGAATCAAGGCAGTCCCAAAATAAGCATATTTACAATTTTAAGCAAGACCAAACAGTGAGCACAAATAGGCCTAAGTTAGCATGCAAAAATGGGCCAAAAGAAGGACAAAGAAGCAAGTAGCAGCTGCTGGCTTCAAACACAAGAGGGCCCTTCAACAATGTTGAAGAGGGGCCCAAAATATGGCATTTTACAGTTGATGGCCAGACCCAAAACAGTGCAAAAGCATGCTCAAAATACTATGCAAAATAAGGCCAAAAGAGGGTATAAACACAAAGTATAAAAAGGATACCTCAAATAGTAAAATACCCTTAATGAAACATGAATAGGGGGTCAAAATAAGACCATTTACAGTTCGGACCAGAGCCCAAAAACAGAAGCATAAGGGGCTAACAAATCATGCAAAAATGAGGCCAAGAGAGGGGTAAAGAGGCAAGTGACATATGGAGGCCCCAAACAGTGATGAGCCCTTCAACAATGTTGAAGAAGGGCTCAAAATAAGCTACATTACAGTTTACAATAGAGCTCAAAACAGTTTACATATGGGCCAAAAATGCTATGCAAGAAAGGGGGATACAAGAGGGGTAATGAAACAAGTGTCTAAGGGAAGCCTCAAACAGGGAAATACCCTTAAACAAACATGCAAAATGGCTCAAAAAAATGCTATTTTCAGTTAGGGTCGGAGCCCAAATATGGAAGCAAGAATGGCTTAGATAGGATGCAAAAATAAGCTCAAAAGAGGGGAAATGTCACTCACCCTTGAAGACCAAACTTTAGCAAACTCTTGGCTTGAGAAATGGTGCCTCCAAAGCTCTGAGAAGGCCCTCCAAGCTGCTGGAATGGAGTGGTGGTGTGGTGCTAGGTGGTGGTGTAGAAATGAGTGTAGGACTTGGAGAGTTTTGGTGCTTGAAGTGAGGGAAAGAGAGAGATGTAATATAGGAGCTCAAGGGAAATTTTTCTAACCCTTAAACCAGAGCTGGAGGCTGGTTTATATAGGCAAAAGAGGGGGAGAAAGAGGGGGAAAAATGGGGGGGAAAACATTCAAGTTTCCCCCCAAAATTTTGGCCCCCCGGATACAAAATTTAGGGGGGAAAAAAGTGTATATTTGTAATGTACTCACTGAGAGGAGCAAGGCCGGCCAGCTTTTGAGGTTGCAGGTGGTCGGCCGGCCCTCCCCATGGCTGGCCGGCCAAGGGTCAAAAAGGCCAAGTGGAATTACTAGCCGACCACCACAAATTGGTGGCCTCCCATGTGTTCTCAACACAACCTTGTGGTCAAAAATTGGCAACAGTGAACCAGGAGAGAGAATAGGCCACTTTTAGGAGGGGTTCAAAAGGGTCAATCACAATTACTAGCCGACCATATGATATTGGTGGCCTCCCATGTGTGTACAACACAAATATGTGGTTTGGAGTTGGAAAAAGTGGCCTTAGGGTGGTCAACATTGGCTTTCGAGTTGAGAAAAACGGGCGTCGGAGGGCGATGAAGGAATATAACTGGTTGCTGAAATAATTACTGGCCTCCCACCCTTCTATGACCTTCCTGGTGATGAAATAGAGGTCCCTGCAAAAAATGAACACAAACTGATGCAAAATGAAGGTTCAGGGGCCGAAACGCGCAGTCCGAGGCCCCGAAAATTGACTGTTAGGCACCGGGAATGGTGTTCGACCACGAAGTGGGTCTCTCAGACCACAGTGTCCCTCAAAGGGGAGTAAATAAGATACATGCCAAAAACCGGAGGGAACGGAGGTGATTAGACGGTCCCGAACCGAGGCACACGGCCAACGGCTCCGAAAACCGGGAACCGGGCTCCGAAATGGGCAAAATGACCTACGACCACGAAACGTAGCCTACGGCCACTGAGAGATGATCTACAAGACCTCTCCCTCCCCTCAGGAAGAGAAAACAGAGAAAACAGAGCCTGGTTCGCAAACCGAGGCAAAGCACAGAAAGAGTCCGGAAGTCCGGAGGCAAGGCCCGCAGCCGAGACTCTGAAACCTCTGGACGAGCACAGTATGCAACATCACCAAGCGCTCAATCGGTGACGTCTGAGTCTTAAGGTCGATCAAAAATGGGGTGTCTACACCTCCATGCCATAGGCCAAGGCGAATGGTGTCTCCCCGGTCGATCGCTTTGGCGTAGTGCGGTATGCCCATAGCACGTTAGGGAGTTCTTCAGCCCACTTCCCTTTGGCTTTCTCTAACCGCCTCTTCAGCCCGTCCAAGATGGTCTTGTTTGAGGCTTCTGCTTGACCATTTGATTGAGGGTAGGCCGGTGTTGAGTTGTAGAACTCAATCTTTAACTCTTCGCAAAATCCGCGAAAGAGTTTCCCATCGAACTGAGTGCTATTATCCGATATGAGGGCCTTCGGTATGCCGAAGCGGGTGATGACGTTTTGCCAAACAAACTTCTTCACATCTTTTTCCTTTATGGTTGCCAACGACTCGGCCTCAACCCACTTGGTGAAGTAGTCGATAGCGGCGGTGAAGAATTTGCGATTGCCTAGAGCAGCTGGGAGCGGTCCAACAATATCCAATCCCCAGAGCGCGAACAGCCAAGGACTTGTGAGGGGGAGCAATTCTTTGGCTGGTTGGTGGATTTGGTGAGCAAATTTTTGACATTTTTCACACCTGCGAAGGTATTTCTGTGCATCCGCCTGCATGCATGGCTACCAATAACCTTGGGAAATCGCTCGGTAAGCTAAAGACCTACCCCTAGTATGACTTCCTCAGATGCCTTCATGGATCTCATAGAGGAAAGCTTCCACCTTGACAAGGTGGACGCACTTCAGATACGGCCCGGTAAAAGACTTCTTGTATAAGGCTCCGGATGGAGAGAGCCAAAACCGCTCTGACTTAGCCCGAATCTTGTTGGCCGCCTTCTTTTCTTCTGGTAGAATTCTATCTTTTAGGAAGGCGATGATGGGGTCCATCCAGGAAGGTCCTAAGTCGGTACAGAGTACCTCGGACACTTCTGGTTCCTCTATGCTTGGCCGAGGTAAGAATTCTATCATTAAAGGATTAGGGAAAGCTGTCTGCGTAGATGCAAGGCCGGCCAGTTCGTCAGCTATGTTGTTTTCTTCACGGTTGATTTGTTCCACTCTTATGGCGGCGAACTTGTTGATCTCTGCGCGTACCAGCGCCTGATACTTCATCATTCTTTCATCCCTGGCTTCATACTTCCCAGAGACCTGATTGACCACCAGCTTGGAGTCGCTGAATACCATAAGGGCTAACGCTTTCATTCTCAATGCACTTCTTAGTCCGGCAATGAGGGCCTCGTACTCCGCCTCATTGTTGGACACTGAGAAGCCGAGCGTAATTGTTTGCTTGATAACCAGCCCGTCCGGGGAAGTCAGCACGATACCCAGCCCAGCGCCATGCCTGTTGGAGGCCTCATTGACGAAAAGCTTCCACATCTCGCCAATGAACAACTTCTAGCAATCCGATGGGTTTTGCGAGCTTCTCAACTCCAAGGTTCCGGTCGGTTCATTCTGGTCTCTTTCCATGTCTTGGTTGGATTTGTCTTTAGATGAATTATCTAGCTTTTCCAGTTCGGCTGCCATTTGCACTTCTTCCATTCGTGATTCAACACTTGGCTCCATTGCCTGAGCTATAGGCTGTGCCAAATCCGCACTACCCAAATCAACCAAGCAAGCCGGATGCATTCCGGGGGCAAACTCCGCTACAAAGTTTGCAAGAGCTTGAGCCTTGATTGCGGTACGCGGTCGGAACTTGATGTTGTACTGCCCCAATTCCACGACCCATTTCAAAATTCTTCTGGTAAAGTCTGCCTTTTCAAAGAGCACCTTAAGCGGGAACTCGGTTAGCACAACTATTGTGTGAGCATGAAAATAGTGTGCCAGCTTTCTCGAAGCCATCATCAGGGCCAGGGCTAATTTTTCTAGCGGCAGATATCTTGATTCAGTAGGGAGTAAGGTCTTGCTTACATAGAAGATAGGTAGGTGCTGGATGCTTTCAGTGCGGACTAGAATGGCGCTTAGTGCATGTTGAGAGACTACCAAGTAGAGATACAGTTTTTCATTCGGTTTTGGCGTAACTAGGATAGGTGTTGAGGAAAGGTACACTTTTAGATCCGCCAGTGCACGGTCACACTCGTCATCCCAGAAGAACTTGGCCTTCAAAGTTTTGAAGAAGGGCCTGCAATGATCTGAAGACCGGCTTATAAATCTGTTCAGCGCGGTTGCCATCCCGGCAAGATGTTACACATCCTTTGTGGAGTTCGGGTGCTCCAGCTCTTGTATGGCCTTTATTTGGGATGGGTCGGCTTCTATCCCTCAGTTCGTGACCAAAAAACCCAGAAACTTTCCGGTACCGACGCCGAAGGCGCACTTGGAGGCATTTAAATGAAGCTTGTGATGTTTAAGTATAGCGAACATCTCTGCTAGGTTGGCGAGGTGTTGAGACTTTTCCCTGCTCTTTACCACCATGTCGTCGATGTAGGCCTCCATGGTACGGCCCAGAAGGGGAGCGAACATCTTGGTCACCATCCTTTGAAAAGTTGCCCCGGCATTTTTCAGTCCGAACGGGATGACTTTATAACAATACAGGCCTCTAGGAGTAGTGAACAATGTGATCTCTCGGTCTGGTTCATACATGGCTATCTGGTGGTAGCCGCAATATGCATCCAGGAAGCTAAACCTCTGATGGCCAGCGGTTAAGTCTACCAGCTGGTTGATTCGTGGGAAGGGAAAGCTATCCTTTGGGCACGCACGGTTGACTGTCTTATAATCGACACACACCTGCCATTTGGTGTTCTTTTTCGGAACTACCACTGTGTTGGATATCCACCGAGGGTATTGCACTTCTTGTATTGCCCCTGCTTCCAACAAGTTCTTGACTTCCTCCGCCACTACCTTGGCATGGTGCATGGCCGAGCGGCGTGTCCTTTGGATGACCGGCCGTGCATTCGAAAAGACGTTTAACTGGTGGCAAATGAAATTTGGGTCGAAGCCAGGCATATCGTAAGGCGTCCATGCGAAGGCTTCCATATTGGAAATCAGGAAGTCAACGTACTCATGCCGCTCTGCGCTGGACAGGGATGAGCCTAAGAGAAAGAACTTATTTGGATCATTCTCGTCCACGCACACCTCCACCAAATCTTCAATTGATTTCTCTTCGGCCTTTCTCCCCACGTCTTCCAAGACTTCCTTTCCCTCCGGTCCCTCTATCATTTGGACAAACCCTTTGGCGGCTCGACTGCCGTTCACCACGACGAAGCACTGTTTTGCCATCACCTGATCTCCCTAGACCTCTTCTATCTGCCCGGTTGGCGCCGGGAAGCGCAGAACCTGATGGTAGGTCGATGCTACTGCTTGTATGGCGTGCAACCAGCCCCTGCCTAAGATTAAGTTGTAGGTTGATGGGACCTTGAGCACCCAGAATTCAACTTGCTTTATGACCGAGCCCGCCTTGACCGGCAGTATGATCTTTCTTACCGGTCATTCCGACTGAGAGTTGAAGCCAACCAGAGGAGACGTCGCAGGGGCCAAGTCCTTGTTCTGTAACTTCATTTGCTTGAACGCGTCGTAATACATGATCTCGACCGAACTCCCCTGGTCAACTAAGATCCTCTTGATGTCAAAGTCTTTGATGCGAAGAGTCACTACTAGAGCGTCATTGTGGGGCATCTGAATTCTCTCCAAGTCCTTACTTGAGAAGGTAAGGATATTCTTTTCTTCGGTTTTTCTTTTCTTCACAGCGGGCTGAACGGAGAGCACTTCCCTCGTGTGCTCGGCTTTCTTAATCGTTCCTCTTAGCTCGCAGACCCTTACCGGTTCAATGATGCCATGGATGACATTGATTATGCCTTGGGGCGCTGCCTCAAGGAAGGCTAGGCCGTTTGGCTCGGTTTTGCCTGGTGGAGCGGCTTTCATACCCCCATCTATGTATTGGTCAAGATGTCCCGCCGCCACTAACTCCTCCAAATGTTGTTTGAGCGGCAAGCAATCCTCCGTTCGGTGCCCTGTTCCTCATGGAAGGTACAACAATATCTTGAGTTGAAGCCTCTCTGTGCACTCCCCAACTGGGCCGGCCAGCGGACGAAAGGCTCACCTCGGATCTCACTCAGGATGCGCTAGATAGGGATTTTAAAGACCGTGGTGATACCGGTTTGCGCCTTCAATTTTCTCTTGGCATCTTCCTCCTCGTCACGGGGAGCGTTAGCTTGGTCGCTTTTGCGACCTTTGTTTCTATCATCGCGGTTTGAGCCACGATGTTGATCTTTTGACCGGTCGTTTGGGCGGTTGTCCTCCTGTCCAACCGAGTGAACCTTCCCCGCAACCCTTCTGTCCGCAGTGACCAGATTAGCCTTCTCGGTCGCGAAAGCGGCATCATCCTCCACACGAATGTGCTCATTGATCCGTTGTATCAAGGATTCCATGGTTGTGGGCTGGTGCATTGTAAGCGAATCTCGCAGCCTATGTCCGACTGGGAGACCCCGCTTGTATTGAGTGATCGCCAGATCGGTGGGGCAGTCGATGATCTCATTGTAAGTTTCCCAGTACTTCACGTTGTATGCCTTCAATGAACCCTCAGACTCCATCTTGACGCCCAGAAGATGGTCGACCTCCTTCGGTGTTCGAGTGTTGGTTTTGAATCTGATGACGAAGGCCTCCGCTAATTGCTGCCACCCCTCGATACTCCCCTCCGGAAGCCTTTTGAACCATTTTAGGCCCAGTTCTCCTAAGCTTGCTAGGAATATCAGGCACATCAAGGCGTCATTCCGCCGGTGTCTAGCCATTACTTGCCGGTAATGACTCACGTGTATGTACGGATCCGTTTTTCCGTTGTACAAGGTGAACTTAGGCTGGTGGAATCCGGTAGGGAGTGGTGTACTCTTGATTTCTGGAGACAGCGGCGTAGCCGTGAGTCTCGCCAGTTCTTTGTCCACTAGCGCAGGGGCCACTACCCTGGGCGCTGGCATTGCCACTTCCTCACTACAATGGATTTGGGTGTTCAGCCTCTGCAACGCCGGCAATCTCCGAGTCTCTCTACGGCGCGCTCTCTCCTCCAACACGTCCCTCAGGTCTCTGGAACAGGTGGAAAAAGAGTATCGCAACGTCGACGATGGGCGCGAGGGACGGTAGGTGTTGTCGCAAGTGAGGGACCTGCCTTCCCTTGGGTCGGAGTCTCCAACCCCGTAGTTCCTGGTGATACAGAGGGAGTGCGTCCTTTCCTGGCGGCGACTGCTAGAACGAGGAGATGGGGTGCGCTCACTGAGGTTGCCCTCTCTAGCAACACCCTTCCCCTTAATCTGGTGTTTCAGCATCTCCATCTCAGCTGCCATCTTGTAAATGAGGGCGTCCTAGTCTTTGAGTTTGTGCTCCAGGCACTGTGCACGGGACTCCCCCCGCCGTCGACGGCCCTCTGGACTCTTCGAGCGATCAGTACTCCTCCCGCATTTGTCTCGCATACCTCTCGAAGAAGTCTCGAGGCCCGCCATGGCTGGAATATTCGGTGGGCCTTCCCTCCGCCGGACAGACTCTGGTGTGACACCATCGACAATGGACAGTGGAGTTTCGTCGTTGTTAGCCATGGAAACGGTTGAAGAAGCTTGAAGAGCAAGGTTTGAGTATCAAAGTCTGCCCACAGACGGCGCCAATTGTACGGGGGTGAAATATCCTTTGCCTTCCGTACTCCTTGAACTCAAGCTTCGCGTAAGGGCGTCAGACCTGGAAAGAGAGAAACGGTGAGCTGTCCGGTAGTGTGTTGCTGGATAGACCCTCCGACGATCAAGTCAGATCACTTGAAGAAGAAGGAGAATACCGTTAAAGAGAGAGAGAGTGAGAGTTGTTCAGATAGCATACCTCTAACGTTCTCTTTTCTCCATTTTTCTAGGCTAGCTATGCAGCCACAGAGATTATGCGCGCACTACCTCTGCTGTCCTTCCCTGGACAAGTGACAGTGCTCGCCTCTCCCTAACTTACGCGTGTAAAGGCCAAAACCTCCAAACAGTGCTTATGGAACTGCCAAACGGTATTGACGCGCGCCAGAATTGGGTTTCTGTTCTGTCACACCATTGGTCCAGGTGGCACGCCCAACCGAGATATTGTGGCCGACCTGTCCCTTGGAAAGGAACTCAACCGCGACCCTCAAGACCGAGCTGAAGGAGGTCCTTTTGGGCTAACCGACTGAGAAGCATACCGGCCTTTTTCCCGGCCCAAAGCCAATCCGGGCTGTCATTGGCTCAATCCACCCGTACCATTGCGAATCCAACTGAACATCTAGCCAAGTCTCAGCTCAGCCCGGCATATGCCTCAGCCTACGCTCCGGTCGACAAATCCAGCTCGGCCGCATATGGCGGGCCGGGGAACAATTCAGATGAAGAAGATGGTGCGGCTCCCGCGAGGTCCGTCACAATCCGCGCTGCCGTAGCTCGGTCGTACTCTTCCCGGCGCAAATCCCCCTCTCATATATATATTTGGTTCTTGCCTTCTATGGTAGTGTGATATTTAGATTTCTTTGATTGAGTTTGAGAATTGTAGTTTCAATGAGATTTGTTGTGTATTTTGTTTCACTTGCCTATGTTCTTTTGTTTGTGTTACTTTTTCTCAGAACAAAAAATTTATTATTTGACAATACCATTAAGGGATTTTTACCAATAAATTTCATCTGACAAACAAATACTCTATTTGGTCTCAAGTTTTTTTTATTCATCTATTAATTTCTATTAGTGTAGAGTTTTTTTCTATGTGGTTTTATTTTTTATTTTAGTAGTGTTTTGGTGGATGACTATACCCTTTTATTAATGTGACAGATATGATGTGACATTTCAAAAAAATTAAAAATTTCTTAGTGTATTTTTTCCTAAATATAACATGCGACACTACAACGTAGCAGGTATGATGTGATACTCTAGACAAATTAAAAATTTCTTAGTATACTTTTCTTAAATGTGACGACATGGAGGGTAAGATGTGATAACTAAAATTCTTTAGTATACTTTTTTCAAATGTGACAACGTGGCGGATATGGTATCACTCCAAAAAAACTTATGTTTGGTAGAGCTTTAGAAATTTAGGTTCACCCTTTGGTTTGTACATGGCATTTGTTTACGGTTTTCAAAAATTAATTCCACTCTCACTTTTGAAAACTTTATCCAATGCGGGAAAATTTGGGCTGACCTATCGGTTGACCGGCTGGTTGATCGGAACAATGCGTTTTTTTTTTTTTTTACAATTGCCACCTGCTATTATTTATATTCTAAATAAAAAAAATTTCAGAATTTTTAAAAAAAATTTACGAGTTGTGAATAGAATTTTGAGTTGTGTGTTTGGTTATGAGTTGTAAGTTTTTGTATCAAATACCATATGTCACATTAAAAATTTCCCACTCAATTCAAAACTCATTCACCAAACAAATTTTTCACACTCAAATCATAATTCAAAAACTCACAAACTCAAAATACAACTCTATTCTCAAATCATATTTAGAAAACTCTACCAAACGCAAACTCTTATGGATTGAAGACTATATTGAACCTTTTTTTTCCTTCTTCTTTATGTAAGCTTGTTTGGATTGAATGATTTGGAGAAAAAATAAAATGAAAATCAATTTTTATTTTTATTTTTATCTTGGTTATCTGTTTAGATTATTAAAGAGAAGAGGAAATTAGGGTTGTGTTTGGAGAAACTCTCCAAACACATTTCCATCCCTTATTTTGAGTGTGTTGTTTGTTTAGAGTTTTCAAAAATTAATTCGACACTCAGTTTTGAAAACTCTTTCCAAGGCAGGAAAAATTAGGATAATCGGTCATCCTCCTGAATGTTCGACCGGTTGACCGAAACAGTGCTATTTGTTTTTAATAATTGACACATGCTATTTTTTATATTTTAAATAAAAAAAATTCAAAATTTTTTAAAATTTTTTATGAGTTTTGAACAGAATTTTAAGTTGTGTGTTTAGTTATGAATTGTAAGTTTTTGTATTAAATATCATATGTCACATCAAAAATTTCTCACTCAATTCAAAACTCATATACCAAACAAATTTTTCACACTCAAATTATAATTTAAAAACTCACAAATTCAAAATACAACTCTATTATCAAATCATATTTAAAAAATTTTACCAAATACTACCTAAAATTTTCTTGTAAAACAGCCCCATAGTGCACTTGAACCGAGCATCACGTTTGGAAAGGAAGTGCCTCATTTAGCAGACTAGTCCCATTTCTTTATTAGCTAAAAAAAATATTATTTGTAATAGTATATGTTTTGGATAACATTTGCTAATTTTGTTAAAAAAAATTGAGGTTTGATTTTTTTTTCAAATTGGTCATTTTAATTTGAGAGAATAGGTTATTTTGAAAAATAGATTAAAAGTTGATTTTTATATTTTTTTTGAAAAAATATGTTAAAATATAGAGAGGTAATATAACCCGAAAGAAGTTAAAAACTAAAAAATAACTTTTTACCCACTTATCAAAACAAGCAAATGTTTGGGGTTGGTAGGCTAAGGCTTATTTGTAGACTTTAAACTTTTTAGTGTATTTTTTTTAAATGTAACATGTGATATTTCAACGTGGCGGATATGATGTGATACTCTAAAAAAATTAAAAATTTCTTAATATACTTTGTCCAAATGCGACAACGTGACATGTATGATGTGACACTCTAAAAAAACTAAAAAATATTTAGTTTACTTTTCCTAAATATAATATGTGATACTCTAATGTGAAGGGTATGATGTGACACTAAAAAAATTAAAAATTTCTTGGTGTATTTTTTCCAAATGTGACGCTCCAATGTGACGGATATGATGTGACACTAAAAAAAATGTTTAGTGTACTTGTTTCAAAGAGTGATGTTATTAGCACCGCATCAATTGTTTTGGACCTCCTATTTTTTAGTTTTTTTTTTAAATTACAATAATAACCTCAAATGAAATTACTAAAACTGACATTATTAATTTTGGGACACTCTATCTCACAATTAAACTCACACATCTCCTACATCATAAGTTAGGGTTTATGAGAGCACCACCTGTATCACCACCCATCTATCTTCCTCAAATCCCACTTTCAAAACCTACCCAACCTTAAAACCTTGAAAATCTTTTGGCGGCAATGATGACGACCATTTGATTACATACATTTCTCCGGTAATGACAATGAGTGAAAATTTTTCCGGTAACCACAACTCCATGAAATAAGAGGAGTAGAACAATAAAAACTCAGAAGATATTCATAACTTTGATGGTGTTCTTAGTTTAGAGGAGATAGGCCTTATATATGTAAGTTTCTTGAAAAAAATAAAAATAATAATAATAATAATTGTTCATCATTTTTTCGGAACTGAACTCCTGAACATATGATCGAAATTCGAGAACACAGGCCTGAAAATTATTTATTTGTTCGAGAACAGGTCACCGAACATTTTTTATTTGTTCGGGAACTAATAACTGAAGTAACAGCAGAAGCAGACAAACAAATGAGGTTGGACCACCTTTGGGTGGTCGACCCCGACCGAGGGGTCAACCGGTAAGTGAAATACTGCCCAATTTTGCTTACATAGAAAGCATACAAGTACAGTGAGACTATGAATGAATGACAGAAAACCAATTAGAGAAGTACGAAAGTAGATTATGTTATGTGTGTGAAAAGAGGTAATAGAAAAAAAAAAAAAATCATACAGATTAACAAATCTCGTACTGAATGAGAGAAAAAACTTCTTAATCACCATAAAATTTTTTCACTGGTTTTAAGTGATTCTATCGTCATAGGTTTTGTTAGAGTTTTGTGAGAGAGGCTTTTTGGGGGTATAGGGGGTGTGCATTTGAATGGGTGAAATGTTTTTACAATGATAATTTTGGTATTATTTGGGGGAGAAAAGAAATTTTAAGAGTTTTATAATTTATAAGTGAGGGTCTAAAGTAATAAGGGGGCCAAAATAATTGATCGAATGCTAATAGTATCACTCTTTTTCAAATATGACACTCCAATATAACAGGCAAATGAGTCATTACACATCTAAAAGGATTGAATGAATCGCAAAACAAAGAAAGAAAAAAAAAAAGAGATTATATAAATTACAAGTTCAAAATATGATATTTATTGGTTAATCTCCCTATTGGAGTACAACATGAACATGGTCTTATATATAATATTCCAAATTAATAGTTCTCAACTAAACAATTAGAAAGTCTTAGGTTTCTTTGCTTACTTATGGTCTCCACCAAAATAACAAAGAAATGCTATAGGGTGCTCACCATATGCAATAAATAAATAAAAGAAATAAATCAAAAAAATCAAAAATAAAAAGAAAGAAAAGTAGAAAGAAAAGAAAAAAAAGGAAATAAAAAAAAAGAAATAAAAAAAAAATAAAAAAGAAGTAAAAAGAAAAAAAAGGAAGGAAAAAAAGATTAAAAAAATAAAAAAAGAAAAGGAAAAAAAAGAAGAGAAAAGAAAAAATAAATAAAAGAAAAAGATAAAAGAGGGGAAAAATTAAAAAAGAAAGAGAAGAAAAAATAAAGAAAGAAAAAGAAAAAAAAAGAATGAATAAAACAGATGGTCCTCTGTTCTATCACCAAGCGTATAACTGTAATCTCGTCACAAATTGGTATAATAAAAAAATATTTTAACCATGCCATAAGTTTTTGCAATATCAGTTACAAAATTTTTTGTTATGTTAATTTGTAACAAGATTATATATTTTGTGATTAATATTATAAAATTTTATAATAAAAAGTTACATATTTTTGTGATAGAGTACATATGATAGGTCCCTAAAAAGGTGTACACTATATGATTTTCTATGTATAATTCAATAAATAATCAATCAAACAATCCTCATCAAATGTTGACAATATTAAAACATCACACAAACACATATAACTTATAGGGTTAATTACACTTACCCCATCATTGTGTGGTTCAAAAACACATAACCCCCATCTGATTGAGAAATGTACACATAACGTCCACGTCATTTGAACTGAAGTGTAATTTCACACTCCGTTAACTTTTTCTATTGAAAGTCCATATTACCCTTGCTTTTGTATCCAATTTTCTTTCCTAAACCACTGTGTTTCTCTCTCTAAAAAGAATGACCCACCCTCTTGTTTCTCTCTACTCTACTACCAATACTTCACATTCTAAAAACCCCTCTCTTATTATAACTTCTCTTATATATTTATGTGTATTTATGAGCTCATAAAATGCTCTATGTTAAAGGCATATAGATTGGACAATGTAAGGTGCTTACGAGTCTTTGATGATGCCTTCAAAAATAGTGTTTGTTCTCTTTTGAGTTAGCCATGTTAGTTTGATTTAGCATGGGCTACGTACTTTGGGTGTATTATACGTGGATCTCCATGTAACAATGGTTGGTTCAAATGATTTGCAAAGCTGGATGTAAAGTTGGTGAACACTGGTTGCGAGTGATGATTGGCCATGTCCTTGGAAAATTGATGCTTGGTGATTGCAGGTGGCCTGTTATTAGAGTATGAAACGAAGAGAGAAAAAGAGAATAAAAATGAAAGAGAGAAATAAGAAAAAGGGGAAAATACGGAAATAAAAAGAGAAAGTAAAATAAATAAATGAACGTGAAGAAGAGAAAATTATGAAATCTGATTTTTGAGAGAACCACATTTGTAGAGAACGGAAAAACGAATTTTGTCTTGAAGAAAATAAAGCAGATAGTGGCTGTGGGGATATATTTTATGAGAACCAACACGTGGCAAGGTGACACCGACGTGTCAGCTGAGGTGTCACGTGTTGTGGTAGTTATGCCGAGGTGATCTCGGAGTTGTCGAGGTTATCTCCGAAGATACTGGAATCCGAGATAAACGGATAAGGGACGAGAGCTCTAGGATGAAGAAGACTTCAGGATGGATAAGGGTAATATTCTTAGGGAGATTATCCTTATCTCTTGAGAAATCCAAAGTAAGCACTAAATTGGAGTCCATAGAAGTCAGGCTTCTAGTAGGACTAGGATTAAGTAAACTATAAAAGAGAGGCACCCCCGTGGGTCTAAGGTATGCTTTTATACTCAAGCTTGTGAGTTAAGCAATATTGATTATCTTTGAGAGATATACTGACTTGATCGTCGGAGTGCCCCCGGGTGGAAGAACCACCGCCGGAGCCTTCTCTTTCTGTGCAGGATAACAGGGTGCCATCTATTCTGCCAGTGTTCTACAGCTGAATTACTATACGGGCAGTGTGATGGAAAATCACTCACACAATTTGGCGCCATCTGTGGGAAAGAAAGACGAATAGATGGCCAGTAACGCACAGAAAGAAAAGATTGGGGACGGCACTCCCGCTGGGAGCGAAAGACCTATTGATCTCGATATCGAAGGAGACAACCGCAACACAGAAACTCATCACGGAGCGAAAGACGTCGGCCAGGAGGGCGACACTTCAAAGAAGACGGATCAGAGCAGATACTATAACGAAGACAACCTCCAGGTATGGAGGGACAGGTGCCTACGGAGGGATGAAGAGATAAAAGAGATGGCAGACAAGCTGGCAAACCTACAATCGGTCGTCAACTTCATGATGCAAAACAACGTCATGCAGCCGCCATACCCGCTGCAGGACACACCAATGCCAGCAACCAATGCCCAGAAGCAAGGGCAAAAAACAATTCCTGAAGCCCCTCAGCACACTAGGAGCGGAAGGCACTCTCACCGGCCTTCCAGGGAAGTCGGACGAGAGGAGCTGAGGAGAGAAGAGTCCCAAAAGACATATCACACAAAGGACGCAGAACCTAAGAAACATCGACATGATCAAGGGCAGGCGTTATGCTTTGACACAACTCATGGGGAGAGATCGAAAAGGGCCCACCACGAGGCCGAGAGCAGTATGCCGAAGAAACTGAAGTCAGCAGATAGCCGAGCTCCTGGATGGAGCAAAGAGGACTTGAGAAACTACCTCAAGAGGAGGCAACAGAACGGAGATGCCGAGGTAACCTCAACCGACAAGCCGAGGACGCCATTCTCGGTAGAATTAGACAAGTTTGAGGCGCGGAAGAGATTCAGTATGCCGAGGTTTCAAATATATGATGGTAAGTCAGACCCTAACTTCCATGTTGGATTATACTTGAACTCAATGGCATTATATAGCGGGAACGAGCCGTTGCTCTGCAAAGTGTTCCCCTCATTCTTCAGGGAGATTGCATCAGATTGGTTCCACAAGCTCCCAAAGGGAAGCGTGAAGACTTGGGAAGGCCTGGCCGAGATGTTTGTGGCCAGGTTCGTGACAAACAAATTACAGCCATTGAGGGTGGACGCATTAATGGCTCTAAAGATCAGCAAGGATGAAGGCCTTAGGGCCTATGCAAAAAGGTACTACGAGGTGTTCAACCAAATACCCGAATGCAACCAGGAAGTAGCGGTTGTTTCTTTCAAGAACGGCCTAAAAGATGATTGTTCACTTCGGAAATCTTTGGCAAAGACATTGCCAAAAAGCATGGAAGAGCTCATGGCAAGAATCGAGAAGTATGCCAGAGCCGAGGAAGATACATCAGGGAATAAGGAGGTAAAACAGGAAAAAGGGAACGGCTCACCGAAGCGAGGCCGAGGTAACAACGGATTCAACAAATCGGAGAGAGAGTTGAGGGGAAAGCAAGCAGTGACGACTGTATTTTGAATTCCCGTCCACAAAGTCCTAGATCAAATTCGAAATCAGCCCTATTTCAGGGCACCGGCAAAGACCCCAGGAGAATACATGGGAAGGAACGTTGGTAGGCGTTGTGCCTACCACAATGAAGAAGGGCACCCAACTCAGGGCTGCAGAGCCCTAGGAGCACACTTAGAGGACTTAGTGAGACAAGGCCATCTGAGGGACCTTGTCGATGAGGTCAGAACAAGAGAGGAACAGGCAAGATTGCCTCAAGCACCAGCAGCCCTGCCTCCCCCAGCACAGCAACCACAGGTGGTTAATGTAATTCACTCACAGGTGAACGAAAACGACATACGGGGGGAAACCCAAAAGGTAAGACACTTATAGCACGTGAACCAGGTCGGACAGAAAAGACCTCGGTTTGAAGAATGCCAGGGACCGATGATAGCTTTTACTGAGGCCGACCTAGAGATGGTCCAGCATCCGCATAATGATGCCTTGGTAGTATCCCTCCAGGTTGGGGAGTGCCAAGTGAAACGCATCCTGATTGATCAAGGCAGCTCTTGCGACATCATGTACGTTAGATGTTACAAGGAGTTGGGCCTTCACCCAAATAACATGGAGGGATCCAATGGCCCAATGGTCGGCTTCAATGGAACGCCGACGTGGCCACTAGGCACAACAAGCTTGGAAGTACAAGCCGACACAAAGAAAATCAAGACAGAATTCATTGTGATTGACACGCCCTCGCCATACAACATCATCTTGAGAAGGCCATGGTTGCATGCAATGGGGGCAGTTCCCTCAACATTGCATCAACTATTGTGGTTCCCAACAGAGCTTGGGATTGAAGAAATCAGAGGAGATCAACTGCAGGCAAAAACTTGCTCCATGGCAGCAATGAAATCAACCTGCAACATCCGAGAGCCAGAGAAGACAGAAATCGAAGACGAGGACATGGAGGTCCTAGATGATGTTGGCAAGGAGCCGGCCGAGAAAAGTGAAGAAGCACTGAAAAAAATCCTCGTCCAGGAGGGCAATAAAGAACGCTTCTTTCTTCTCGGCTCGGGCTTAGCCGAAGAAGATGAAAGAGAGCTGGAAGCTTTTTTAAGAACAAACATTGAGGTGTTCGCTTGGACACCTTATGAGATGCCTGGTATTGACCCCGAGGTCACATGTCACAAACTGAACGTCGACAAGTCAGCCAAACCTGTAATACAGCGAGCCAGAAGACCGACGTTGATGCACGTCGAAGCAGTGGAGGAGGAAGTAGACAGACTTCTGGAGGCCAGGGCCATCAGAGAAGTCAATTATCCGACATGGCTATCAAACACTGTGGTAGTAAAAAAAAAGAACGGTAAATGGAGGGTCTGTGTAGATTTTACAAGCCTAAATAAAGCCTGTCCCAAAGACAGCTTTCCTCTACCCAAGATTGACCAGTTGGTGGACGCCGCATCTGGACATGGAATGATGAGCTTCCTAGATGCTTATAGGGGGTACCACCAGATAGCCATTTACCCCCCAGATGAAGAAAAGACAGCGTTTATCACCCCAAAAGGCCTATACTGTTACAGAGTAATGCCTTTTGGGCTGAAAAACGCGGGGGTAACTTACCAAAGGTTGGTAACCAAGATGTTCAGACACTTGATTGGCCAAACAGTAGAAGTCTACATCGATGACATGGTCGTGAAGACCAAGGAGCCTAGGGGTCATCTTTCCAACCTAAAAGAGGTCTTTGAAATCCTCAAAACATATCGGCTCCGACTCAACGCATCGAAGTGTGCGTTTGGAGTTGGATCTGGTAATTTCTTAGGGTACCTGGTGACAAGAAGGGGCATTGAGGCCAGCCCAGATCAGATCAAGGCCATCCTAGATTTACAGAGCCCGACATCGACAAAACAGGTACAGATGCTTACCGGAAGGGCCGCAGCCCTAAACAGGTTCATAAGCCGAAGCTCAGACAAATGCAAACCTTTCTTCAACCTGGTAAAGAAAGCCACAGATTTCCTTTGGACAGAGGAATGTGAGGCCGCGTTGGCCGACCTAAAAAAGTATCTGACTACGGCCCCAGTCCTCTCAACACCTGAACCTGGGGAAGAGCTGTTTTTGTACTTAGCAGTTTCAGAACACGCAGTAAGTGCGGTGTTAATCCGAGAAGAAAAAGGAGAGCAAAAGGCTGTTTACTATGTAAGCAAAACCTTGGCCAACGCCGAAACAATGTATCTACCACTAGAGAAATTAATGCTGGCCTTAGTGATGGCTTCAAAGAAGTTGAACCACTACTTTCAGGCGCACAAGATTGTAGTGCTAACAGAGCACCCTCTGAAACCCTTGTTGCAGCAAGGAGACTTAACTGGAAGAATAGCAAGATGGGCAGTGGCTTTGGGCCAGTATGACCTGGAGTTCAGGCCGAGAACAGCAATTAAGGGCCAAGTTTTGGCCGACTTCGTGGCCGAGTTCACCCCGGAATCCATTGAACATCAGGCTTCGTTGAGCCAAGATAAACGTTGTCCAAGCAAGCAAGGAGAAGCCCAGCCAAAGGCAAAAGAACAAAGGAAGGAAAAACTCAGACCTTGCAGCATCTACATCGACGACTCCTTCAGACTGTTTGTCGATGGAAGTTCAAACCGGCAAGGAGCGGGGGTAGGAGTACTACTGATATCTCCAGATGGAGAAATAGTAGAACAATCCATCCGTTTGGGGTTCAAGGCCTCAAACAACGAAGCAGAATACGAAGTACTAATTGCAGGGCTGAAGCTGGCAGCAGTAGCAGAAGCTGATGAGGTAATAGTCTTTTGTGATTCACAACTTATTGTTAACCAGTCAACAGGAGAATTCGCAGCCATAGACGAGAGGATGTCGGCATATGCAAAAGAAGTCATCAGATTGGCAGCCTTATTTCAGAACTGCCGACTACTTCAGGTCAGCCGAGATGATAACAGCCACGCCGATGCATTGGCCAACCTAGCAAGTTCAATACAAACTGGAAAAACAAGAACAATAATGATTGATAATTTGTCGGGCCCGAGCATAGAACCACCGAACACAGAGCAAGAAGCAATGTGTGTGGACATGGGACCAAGCTGGATGGATACAATTGTTGCATTCCTAAAAGAAGGAAAGCTACCAGAAGACCGCAAAGAGGCACACAAAGTCAGATTAAAGTCGGCACGATTCAGTCTGACAGCGGATGGACACCTCTACAGAAGGTCCTTCACTGGACCCCTTTTAAGATGCGTACACCCTTTGCAAGTTGAGGATTTTTTATATGAAATTCATGAAGGAGTTTGTGGAAGCCACGCTGGGGGCAGATCACTAGCTCACAGGGCCATTACCCAGGGGTATTGGTGGCCCTACATGCAAAAAGACGCAGAAGCATACGTAAAGAAGTGCGAACAATGCCAAAGGTTCGCACCTTTGATACACCAGCCAGCTGCTGACCTGAATCCAGTATCCAGCCCTTGGCCATTTGCCCAGTGGGGCATGGATCTTGTTGGGCAACTTCCCCAGGCAACTGGGTAGAGAAAATACTTGCTGGTAGCAACAGATTACTTCACGAAGTGGATAGAGGCAGAACCTCTTGCCAAAATCCGAGATGTGGATGTCAAGAACTTTATATGGAGAAACATCATCACCAGATTTGGGATTCCAAGAGCTATAGTTGCCGACAACGGAACGCAGTTTGACAGCAAACTCATCAAGAACTTTTGTGCGAAATTCAAGATCAAGAATTACTTTTCAACACCAAGTTTTCCCCAAAGCAATGGGCAAGCAGAAGCATCCAACAAAGTAATTTTGGATGGAATAAAGAAGAGGCTGCAGGCAGCAAAAGGAAAGTGGGTAGACGAATTGCCCAACGTACTTTAGGCATATCGGACTACGCCGAGAAGATCAATAGGGGAATCCCCCTTTGCCATGGCTTATGGCACAGAAACAGTCATTCCACTGGAAGTCGGCATCCCAGGGATCCGAACCCAGGGAGTTGAGAATGGGACTAATGATATACTCTTAGCCCGAGATCTGGATTTTTTGGAAGAACGAAGAGAGAAAGCGCAATTCAGCTCGCAGCATACCAGCAACAGCTTGCTAGAGCTTACAACAAGAAGGTCAATCCAAGGGATTTTCAAGTCGGCGATCTAGTCCTGAGAAAAGTCGTCGGCAACAAGAAGGATCTCAGAGAGGGCAAGCTTGGCCCAAACTGGGAAGGACCCTCTAGAATCACTTCGGTATTAGGCAATGGAGCCTATCGGCTTGAAGATAATGAGGGCAAAGCATTGCCTAGACCCTGGAACACTTGTAATTTGAAATTTTTCTATCATTAGATATGCATTGTTTTTGGCCGATGTCATCAATAAAATCTTTTCAGAAATCTTCAACACATGTGACTGATAAAGATACAAAACATTGTTTCTGGAAGATATGAATAATGAGAACCCAAGTAGAACTCAGGTTCACATTGGGGGCGGAAAGAATACAAAGACGCTTAACACTTGTTGAAATTTGTAGCAATTTACAAGTTGAAGTTAAGCCGAGATGATTCCTTATCTTCACTTGTTGAAATTTGTAGCAATTTACAAGTTGAAATTAAGCTGAGATTATTCCTTATCTTCACTTGTTGAAATTTGTAGCAATTTACAAGTTAGAGATAGAAAGAGATCATTACCTAACACTTGTTGAAATTTGTAGCAATTTACAAGGATAGTATCTTGCCGAAGTAAAACTTGCAGTTATCATACCCAAGGTATGTAACCCCGAGAAGATTGCACAAAAAAGAAAGAATATTAAAGGCATACAAAATATTCTAAGTATAGAATCATGCAGAAGCAATCAAGAAAAGATAGAGGTACAAGTATTCAGAGAAAGAAAGTTGTGTTAAGCATTCAACAGAAAACAGGGGCACGTCGGCCATGTGAGGAGCTTGCATTGTTTTTAGAACAAGAAAGTACAAAAGAAAAGAAAAGAAAGACATCGAAATTAGGATTTTTCAGCATCAGCAGCAGGATGGGTTGGGACCTCGGAAGATTCTTGCGGAACCACATCGGCAACCTTCTCTGCCGCCAGCTCAGTGTCAATTTCTGCGAGAGTTTTGTCAATACTTTTGTCGGCTGGAGGAACGTCAGATGATGTTTGCTCAGGAGTAGCCTCCTTGACAATCTCCTCATCCTCCTTCTCATGAGTCAAGTCTAGGACTTGATCATCTTGAGGAAGGGACTTGGTCTCAGTTGCATCCTTGGGCTTCCATACCAAAGCCTCATCATCATCCTTATCCTCGTCTTCAGATTCAGACTCAGATTCATCTTGAGATTGAACTGGTGGAGGTGGAGGAAAAGGAAGAGGAATGGTATCGGCCTTTCTCAGAGGCGAATCCTCAGGAACATTAAGTTTTTTGGCAAGGGACATCCAACCAAGGGAAAAGCCCCTATTGCATGCCTGCCTGACTCGTAATTTATATTCCTCAGTGACATCGGTCATGCCCTGAGCGTAAGCCTTTTCGTCGGCCGCCTTGATTTCGGCATCTTTAGTAGCCAGGGCCTCCTGAAACTCCTTTTCAGCTTGAGCCATTTTTTCCTCGGCCTCTTTTTTCTGCGATTCAGTAACCTTCTTTATAGCATCGGCAGATTCGGCCTTCTCCTCGGCTTCAGTCTGAGCTTTGAGAGCAGCCTCAGCCGGGTCCTCCAACTTCTTCATTTTTGATTGGAGACTTTTATTAATCTTTTGAAGGACAGAAAACTCCCTCTTCATGTCGGCCAACTTCTCCCTATTCTCAAAAGATTGGATAGAGAGTGAATGAGCATGCTGAATGGCCTAGAAAAATACAAGGCAAGAGTCATTAAGAATTTTACAAGTATGGAAAAAGAACAGAAAGACAAATTACCAAGTAAAGAGACTTACTTGAACGGAACGTTGAAGCATGAGGGCATAGTTCTTGTACTCACTCATCTTGGCATTCCATTCGAGATCGCCTGGGAGCAATAGAGCAGTACTAAGGGCTACGCCGACATTAATGTCATCGGCACTATCATTGGCAAAAACGGGCTTATCTTCAAGAGTGATTTCAGGCGTCCAGGGGACTTTTGGTATTTTTGACCCTAAGGTCGTCGCAGACGATGACCTCGGCTTCTTTGATTTTGTGGATTCTGATGGCTGGGTTTCTGCACGCCTGTTCCCAGCAGAGGGTTGAGACTTGTTGCTCTCAGCCAGTTTGGAGATAGGTAAAGTGTCCTCAGATGCAACCTGAGTTACTTTAGCCTTTGGTTGAGCTTTCTTGATTCTTTTCGGCTTCAGCGGGGGCATGGTTTGCGATGGTTGAGGGTCAACATCGGTAGGGAGGTCGGCTAAGAGATCTTCGGCAACAGGTTTTAGGCGACCCATTTCAGCAGTTCAGACAAGTTTGCGCCGCCGTTTCCGCTTAGGTATTGGGATCAAGTATGGAGCCGAAGTTGATGGATGATCAGCTGGATTCGATGTTGATCCTTGGTTTGTTCGAGATACAGACACAGTTTGGGTTGTGGCAGAAGGTGGAGAAAAGCTTTTCTTCTTCTTCCTTCTAGGGACGTCGGGCAAAATCGACTTGTATGTTGGAATAAAATTAAGAAGCAAAGGCGCTTTCCTTTTCTAGACTAGCAAGTCCAAAAGTTTCTTCAAATCCTTGCTGGGGACGTAGGACTGGCGAAAGCTTTTCGGTGGCTTACGAACATCTGCAAGAAGAACAGACATTAGAAACAGACAAAGTATTGAAGACTTGAAAAGAAACAACTAAGTGTTGACACTGGGCTCTTACCCTTGCCCTCTTTAACTGATCGAGGAAGAGGGTAGAGATGGGCATCCTCGTCTGGGGCAAACTCCCAATTTCCCGAGGTAATGAAGTAGTCATCTCCAGCCCCCTTGTTGGAGTCTGGGAGGTCGGCTACAATTTTGAACTCTGTGGACCTCAGCTTAAGATAATAGACGTAGCCTTTTTCTTTCAAATTGAGGGCACACATGGTATAACAGTATTGGATATCAACTAAGGTGATCCTAGCATCTTCTTGTTTGGCTAAGGCTATGATACCATTAATCACTCGATAAGAGTTTATGGTAAATTGCATGGGGTTCAACTTATAGTAGTGGAGAACTTCACGAAAAAGGGGGATTAAGTGGAAGCCGGAGTCCACATTTAGTAAAAGCTACAATGGGAAAGGGCATCGAATTATCTGTGGGCATGATAGAGTCATCATCCCCAGCCAGCCTCAGATGGACATCGGCAGGAATGGCGAACTCTTGCCTAAAGTACTCAAGTTTAGTTGGGGTATCTACCCTATGTTTCCACATGCCCATGATGTCGGCGTAAAAATATTTGACTTCAGAAAGAGGATGTTCTTAAGGGGTTTTTTGGAACCTCGGCAAAACCCTAGGTGAATGCCGGCAAGGGTTGTTTCAGTTTTTCCTAAGGATTGGTGAAATCTTCAGACAAATCCCAAAACCTAAATCTATGGAAACGAAGATTGAAGGCGCAAATCTGGAAAACAGAGAAATAAGAATGAAGTTTCAGAAATCAAGAACAAAGGTGGGGCTCTTAAAAGCATAAAAAATACAAGAAATACAGGGTCAAGAACAGTGGCAAGAAAGTGGTGAAACAGTACAAGTGTTCAAAGCAAGATCATGGAATAGACACATCCAGATGAATAGTTCAGCAAATCGAAGGTTTGAACAAAGCAGTAATGGCAGCAAGTAAGCAAAGAACATAGAAGAATTGAGAAAGGAACAGAGGCTTACCAGACAAAGTAAGGCTGAAATAAAGTTCGCCGAAGACAGACGACGGTTACAGAAGTGACCGAGTAGCGAGAGCTTCACCAGAAGGACGAATGAAGTTGCAGAGCTTGGAGCTTGAGCAATGGCAGATTCGAGAGAAAGAGCTTACAGAGAGAAAAAGCAAGTAAATCAAAGCGCAAAGTGAAGAGGCAAAAAGAGGAAAAACAAGTTTTGTCAAAAAAACTTGAAACGGCGGCAAAACAGAAGCATTTAATGCGCCTAGAGTAACACATACGTCAGACGGCGCACGCATGAAAAGACGTGGTTCACAGGCGTGTCATAAGACACGATCCAATAAGGATAAAATACGTAAGTAAAAACAGTTGAAAAGTGATGCATGACAGCTCATGCACAAGAAGGAGTTCACTTGAGTTATTGTTCTTGAAAGAAGACATGTCGGCCTGAAATGAATGATCTCGGCTGAAGAATTTTTATACCGACGTACTGGAGAGAGGAACGATATAGGTTCCATCACCTCAGAATGCTGAGGTAATAGAACCTAGAGGGCAGTTGTAGGGATATATTTTCTGAGAACCAACATGTGGCAAGGTGACGCCGACGTGTCAGCCGAGGTGCCACGTGTCGTGGTAGTTATGCCGAGGTGATCTCGGAGTTGCCGAGGTTATCTCCGAAGATACCGGAATCCGAGATAAACGGATAAGGGACGAGAGTCCTAGGATGAAGAAAGACTTTAGGATGAATAAAGGTAATATTCTTAGGGAGATTATCCTTATCTCTTGAGAAATCCAAAGTAAGCACTAAATTGGAGTCCATAGAAGTCAGGCTTCTAGTAGGACTAGGATTAAGTAAACTATAAAAGAGAGGCACCCCCGTGGGTCTAAGGTATGCTTTTATACTCAAGCTTGTGAGTTAAGCAATATTGATTATCTTTGAGAGATATACTGACTTGATCGTCGGAGTGCCCCCGGGTGGAAGAACCACCGCCGGAGCCTTCTCTTTCTGTGCAGGATAACAGGGTGCCATCTATTCTGCCAGTGTTCTACAGCTAAATTACTATACGGACAGTGTGATCGGAAAATCACTCACACAGTGGCCTGTCTAATGTATGTATATATAATATGAAGTATAAATTTACATGTATGTATATATATGTGTGATGAAGTTGAAATGGGTTTTGAAAGTATCATGGTTGCTACCAGCCACAATTGGTAGACCAGTTGCTGTGACAGTAAAGCAGCAACAAGGGAGATGATGAAGTCTGAAAAAGATAAAAGAAAAAGTAAAAATTTAAATAAGCGCACTATGGTAATTTTATTATCAGAATTCATTAAAACAAAATTATCACGCGCCTCAATAACAATTGACCCACACACATTGTTATCTTTAACAGATTCTGTCAATTTTGCAATTCAGTCCAAATGAACTAACTAGTATAATCCGTGCATAACATCATTTAAAAAATAAAAAAATAAATAAACTCAAGCAGATTGCATTCGAAAACATCACTTCACAAAAATATAGCCAAAAATGACAATGTCTACAACTAAAAAATCAAATTGGCTCAAAACAAAATCCAATCATTCTTTGTATTTCCCGCTGAGCTTATCAACGTCTTTGCAACTTGTCGTAATATATTTGAAACCGATTACATTACATTGCGTCAAAAAAAAAAAGAAGATAAAACTGTTAAGCAAAAACAAAAAAAGATTTTTTATTTTTATTTTTTGATTTGACAAACAAAACAAGAGTTAAAGTAGCCACTTAGCCTAACAAGACCTCCGCAAACAAGATCTATAGGTAATTAATCCTTAATATTAACTTTTTTGTTTACATAAGTCCATAAAAGTTTATCCTTTTGCTATGTTAAAATTTAATATTATATAAATAAATTATCATATGAATTTATTTAATTATATATTTTTTTTATAGAATAATAAGACTAAAAGCATCTTCAATGACAAATATTATAATAGCATTGCCATCGTTATAATTGGCAATGAATAGTAGTAAATTGTCAAATTATAGTAATGGTGCTCTAATAGTAACATGCTATTTTAACAAATCTTAGCCAACTTTTCCTCTAATTTTGTATGTATTGTTTGGATATAGGTTTTTTAGTAATTTATTATTATTATTATTATTTTTGTCTTTTATGACAGTTTTCATACTTTTTCTTTTAAAAAATTAAATATTTACATTCTACCCAACTAAACAAATATAAAAAGTTAAATATAATTCACCTCACCAAAAAACGTACCATTTCAAAAATATTTAAAAAATTATTAACCACATAAAAAATAAAAAATTAGCAATCATCATGACAAAAGTGCACTGTTGGATTTTTAATAATCCAACGGTTCAAATGCACTCTCTGGAATCTTCCATAATCATCAATTCCAATGCTCTCTCTCTCTTTCTCTCTCTCTCTTTCTCTCTTCATTCCAGAACCTTCAATCATTGCCTTCATCTCTCTCTTCCTCACCGTTATCATTCTCCCATTGTCTCTTACCATCTTCATCACCACAACCACCAGAATCACCGCCGATCTCCAATCCTCAAACCCAAAATTTTCTTCTCTAACCCTCTGTTCCAACCTTGTTTTCCAACCTTTTGTTCCACCATTCTTTGATCTCTATTCCTTTGTTCTCTCTCTCTCTCTCTCTCTCTCTCTCTCTCTCTCTCTCCGTTCTAACCTTCTTCTCTAACGATCCAAACCCTAACGAAAATTATTCAAACCCGAAACCCTAATGAAGACAATCCAAACACAAAGACAAAGATGATGAAGATGAAGATAAAGCCGAAGACCTAACGAAGACGATCCAAACATGAAGACGAAGAAGATGAAACCGAAACATCTTCAAATTTCAGGTATTTTTTAGATTGATAGAAAATATAGATTGAGATTGAGATTTTTTGATTTTTTTGTTCATGAAATTCTTGAAATTTGCTAACATTGAAATTTGCTGAAATTCGTAAAATTTGATTGATATCTTTGAAATAAATATAATTTTTTTTTTGTTTTTGCCTGATTATGAATTTAGCTTCAGAATTTATTTTTTGGTGAAGTTTGTTTCTGTTTTGGAAGTTTTTGCTCGGAAGGATGAGAAAGGGAGGGAAGATGGGAGAAAGGAAGGAAAAGGTTGGTTTTGGTGACTTGGCACATTTGGCAACTGCCAAAGCTTACCATTAGAGAACTACTTTTGCCTCACACCTGCTATAAAAGCTCCAATGACAAATTATTGGAGATGCTCTAAGGCACTATTTGGCATAATCTACAAAATCACTTTTATCCTTTTATGTTTTTTTTTTTGTTCACATCACATCTCTACTTTTTCACATATTTTTTCATAAAAAGTAAAAAAGTATACTTATTTAGATCATCCATCCCAAACACCTCCTTTTCTCTTAATTATATATTAGCATATGAATCCATGCAACACATGTGCTAAATAAATAATTTTAAATAATTTTAAAATGAAATAATAATATAAAATTCATTTAAAAAGCATAGAAAAATAATTTAGAATGAATTAAATTTCAACCATTTTATTAGAACATATATCACAGTTGTTATACCATTAATTGTATATTCTAAGTTCATAATAAGAAATAGATATCATAATTTAATTGATAAAGATGAAAAAAATAGAATAAATTAAAAAACAATTATATTTAGGATAAAATAAAAATAAATTTCATTTTATAAATCTTTTAGTTTTTAGTTTATTCTATCTTGAAGTTTGTCATAAAACTTAAACATTCCTTTTAGAAATAAAACAATATATATTTTTTGATAAAATCATTAAAATCAATTAAAAGACCAACTAACTTACACAAAAATTAATTAATTATAACTTTTAATTTTTTTTAAAAAAATTGAAACTGTCTGAAACATGCACAACACTACAATATTAAATGGGAGCATAGGTTTACTTTGTATAAGTGAAACAACTCACTTTTTTTTTTTCTCCGATGTGAGATTGTAAAAATTAACAATTATTCGGGCAAAAAGCTTATTTCGAATCAAACAATATCAGTCATTTAATCTTTAATTAGACCAATCTTTAGTTTTTTTTCGAATTAAACAAATCTAACCTATATATTTTGATAAAACCGCTAAAATCATGGTTAAACAGCGAATCAGTCAAATCAAAAATGGTTCAACCTAATCAGCTAGATCCAAAGACCAACTAACTTATACAAAAATTAATTAATTAAAACTTTTCAATGTTATTTTAATTTTAAAATTTAAATAAATTGTCTTGAATTAAAACACGCATAACAGTACAATATTAAATGAGAGCATAAGGTTTACTTTATATAAGTGGAACAACTCACTTTTTCCTTCATTTCTTGATGTGGGATTATAAAATAAAAGTTAACAATTGTTTCGGCGAGAAGTTTATTTCTAATCAAGTAATCTTAATCGTTTAATGTTTTATCAGATCAATCTTTAGTTTATTTCGAATCAAACAAATCTAATCAATATATTTTGATAAAACCACTAAAAATCTAACCAATATATTTTGATAAAACTACTAAAATCACAGCTAAACCAATGAATTAGTCAAACAAAAAATGATTCAGCCTAATTAGCTAGGTCAAAAGACCAACCAACTTACATAAAAATTAATTAATTAAAACTTTTAAATTTTATTTTAAAATTTAAACTATATTGAATTGAAACATGTACAACACTATAATATTAAATGAGAGTATAAAATTCACTTTATATAAGTGAAATAACTCAATTTTTCTTTCTTTTCTCGATATGAGATTATCAAATAAATCATGGACTAATTACAGTTTTATTTTTATATAGTTTGTTGGCTTGGGTTTGGGCCAGCATCCTGTCATGGCGGAGGCCCGGGATAAAGCCGAGTCACAGTCGATTTATGATGCTTGGCGATGTACCTTTTAAGGAAATAAAGTTGCGCTTTCACCACTACGTATGAATTTTAGTGAGAAGGTAAGTACTAAGGTCTTACAATTGGTATCAGAGTAAGGTTTCAAGTTGGATTTTTCTGGAAGGCATACTGTATCCTTTAAGAGAATAAAGTTTGATTCCCCTAAGGGCATGTTGCTTGCCCTTAGAAGGCATGCTACTTGACGTGTTATACCCTTTAAGGGAATAAAGTTCAAACCCTTTACCTAGAGAACATGCCTGAGAGGGCATGCTGTTTGTCGTGGCCAAGCACTAAATCCTTAAACTATACCCTTTAAGGGAATAAAGTTCGATTCTCCTAGAGGGCATGCTACTTGTCGTGGCCAAGTGTTATACTCTTTGAGGGAAAAAAGTTGTGCCTTCACCAATGGAGATTTTTGTTGGAACAGTTTGTCTTGAATTCTTCAGTTGGTGGCCTTTGGGTCTTCAAAACTTGGCGATGATTGTGTCTATGTAGAACAGAAATTTGGTGCTTCAAGTCGCGTTACTTTGTCGCTTTCCTAAAGACAATATTTGCACCCACCAAGAGGTGTGCAGGAGGTTACAGCAAATTCGCCTCCAGGATACAGTGAAGCCTGATCTAAAGATCAAGTCTATCTACATCTGCACTGACGACAGTAGATCAGAATACTCTTGATATAATCAAGAAAACCAAGACACTGATAATCAAATCTGCAGAACTTGATTACCAGTAAGAAAAGCAAAAATTTGTTTAAGAAATCTTGATCGAAAACTCTAAATTAAGAGACAGAGAGAGAGAGAGAATTGCAGGAATACTTTCTGAATTTTTAGATGATTGAAATGGCTGAATTCGCAGCCTGTTTATAGGCCTTGATGCACCTGATTGAATGGTCATGTCCCTTAATCACATCTGATCAGATCTGACCGTTGTATCGACGATCTATGGTGTAAATCAGTCTCACACCAAATAGCTGCCTTGACTAATCACACTTGATCACGATCGGGTGCCATCTCATCCATACGATCGCGCGTATCTCCAATCAACGGCTATGATCCAACCGCTCCAGATCGGACACACAACCGTTCGATCGGTTGGTTGACTCATCGCCAACGGACGCCACATAAAGCTAACTGCATTCCACGTCACCCATGCCACGTTGGATCCGCGTCATCACTCCAACCTGTCCGATACAAATAGGAAAGCACCTTCATAGTGCCTTGCGTCCGTGCTAAGTGCAAAGTGCACCATCAAACACCACACAGCCCACTGCCCACGCCACGCACAAGCACGCACGCGTATGTTTTTGCGTGTGTGGATGCTGCACCATCCTTGTGGTTTGGGTACATACATACTAGCTTTCACCTCACAATTCCATATTCAAAAGAATATTTTATGTAGCACTTTATTAAGTGCTCCATGTTTTCCTCTCTTTTCGATGTGGGACAAAGTCCCCAAGCTTATTTCAAGCTTTTCAAAGAAAAACAAGGAAGGTTTTGAAAATACCCAAAAATTAAACTATAAATTTTGAAAACCCATTTTGAAAATTTCCCAACATTCCCCCACCATTTTCAAAATATCATATGATGATTCTTGGTTCACTTGGCAGCCTTATGCATAGGTAAAGATATCTTACGACGTGAATCATTCACTTAGTGAAGACACCTCAAAGTTAGTCAAGATGGCATAGTAGACTTGTCTTTAAACTAGTGATCTTTTACGACTAACCGGACATGTCTCATGCACAGTACAAGTTACCTTAAGTATTCAAACAAACTGACACGTGGATTGGTCTTGTGTCTATATCCTGTTTCATAAGCGATCTAAAGTCAAGCCCTTGTACTCATTGGAAGCGGCACCACCTCTTACACTCACATAGGTAAACTTACTGAGAGTGCCCCTATAATTTACAATACCCTAACAACCCAGTTGTAAGCTTATTAAGAGTTTGCTAACTCTTCCTCTTCTTTTCACATTACAGGTACCAAGCACTTCAATCTTGGGATGAAAATGAAATAAAACTAAGTGCTTGCAATCACGACATATGGTGTACTTGGGCTCAATGAACTCAAGACTTGATGTTTCTTCAAGCATTGAGTCGAGTTTCCACCAAGAGTGATTATGTTAAGTAGGCTTAAGACCCATCTCCTTTGATTTTTTCCACACCAAATCCTTTGCGAGTCTCTTTTGTTAAGGGGTCATCCAAGTTTTCACTTGACTTTACATAATTAATGGTAATCACACCTTCTATGATTAACTGCCTAACACAGCTATGTCTTAGTCCCATATGCCTGAACTTTCCATTATAGACATGGCTATAGGTCCGTGATAGAGTTGTTTCACTATCACAATGCAAAGATATTGATGGCATAGGTTTTGGCCATATCTTAATCTCTAACAAGAGATTCTTTAGCCACTCTGCCTCTTTGCTACAAGAAGCCAATGCTACAAACTCAGATGTCATGGTTGAGTCTGCTATGCATGTTTGTTTCTTAGAACCCCAAGAGATGGCTCTTTCTCCAAGAGTAAAAATCCAAACACTCGTGGACGAGTGATCTTCACGGTCAGTTGTCCAACTGGTATCCGTGAATCCTTTCAACATTGCTGGATAGCGATTATAGACTATTTCATAGTCTATTGTTTTCTTCAAGTACCTAAGTACTCGGTTAACATCATGTCAATGCACACCACTGGGATTACTAGTGTATCTATTAAGTTTTCCCACTACAAATGCAATATCAGGTCTAATACAACTCATGGCATACATCAGGCTACCTATCACTCTTGAATATTCTAGCTGATCAATAGCTCTTCCAGTATTAGGATACAATTTCAAATTTGAATCAAAAGGTGTAGACATGGGTGTACAATTATATTGATTAAATTTCTTAAGAATTTTTGCAATATAGTGTGACTGGGTAAGAATCAAATTATTATCCTCTCGTTTGATCTTAATACCCAAAATTATATTAGCCAAGCCCATGTCTTTCATACTAAAGCTAGATGACAAGAAACTTTTAATACTTTCAATGACATCATTGTCAGTACCAAAAATAAACATGTCATCTACATATAGACATGATTATACCTCTATTGCCAGTAAACTTACTGTACGCATACTTATCAGATTCATATATCCTAAAACCATTTGACACTATTACTTTGTCAAATTTCTCATGCCTCTGTTTTGGAGCTGTTTCAGTCCATATAGTGACTTCACAAGTTTACACACTGTGTTCTTGACCCTGTATAACAAATCCTTCCGGTTATTGCATGTAGATTTCCTCATCTAACTCTTCATTTAGGAAAGCAGTTTTAACATCCATTGATGGATTTCAAGCTCGTAGATTGAGGCTAACTTGAATGGTGGCGATTCTAGCCACCAGAGCATATGTATCAAAATAATCGATACCCTCATTTTGAGTAAAACCATTAGCAACTAATCTTGCTTTGAACTTGTCAATTGTGCCATCAACTTTCATTTTCCTTTTGAAAATCCATTTACAACCAATTGGTTTGCATCCAAGTAACAAATCAGCAAGCATCCAAGTATTGTTACCCATGATAGAATCCATCTCATCATTTTATTACTTCTTTTTAGAAAGCAACATCTTGACTCTTCATAACCTTCTCAAAGGTTAATGGATCTGAATCCATATTTAAAGAAATCATTGTTTGCTTACAACAAGCTTTCCTAGTTCTTTCTACAAGGTAAACAATGAAATCAGGGCCAACTGACTTCTCGATCCTAGCCCTCTTACTTCTCCTTAGCTCAATAGGCTTATTAGGTTCATTAGGCTCAATGGGTTCATGTCGTGCAGTTTCCTTCATAGACATCAAATGAGGTGATTCATTTTCTTGACTAGAATCCAACCTTGGAATAGAAACCATTGGGCTTTACTGACTTCTCGATCCTAGCCCTCTTACTTCTCCTTAGCTCAATGGTATTTGTTTCTACTAAACCATTGGGCTTTACTACTAGAAACCTATATGCTTTGCTATGTATAGCATAGCCAAGGAATATGCATTTAATTCCTTTTTCACCTAATTTCTTCTTTTTAGGTTCAGGCAATTTGACTATTGCTCTACAGGCCCATGTTTTCAAGTAACCTAGATTAGGTTTCTTATTTTTCCAAAGTTCATAAGGAGTAACATTTCTTCCCTTGAGAGGAATTCTATTAAGTATGTGACAAGCAGTGAGCAAGGCTTCACTCGAAAAACCAGAACTTAAACTGGAGTAAAAAAGCATAGCATTAATCATTTTTGTTAATGTCCTATTCTTTCTTTCAGCTACTCTATTTTGTTGTGATGTGTAGGGTGCAAACTTCTTAAGAATAATACCAACATTTTCACAATATTCTGGAAAATGGTATTCATTGCCTCTATCAGACCTAAGTCTTTTTGTTTTGACATTACACTGATTTCCTACTTCTATCTTAAAAATCTTGAATTTATCAAGCACCTCATCTTTTGAATGCAAAATATTTTTTACCACCTCTAGTGGGGGTACTATGCATGTCACAGACATCACTATGCACAAGTTTGAGCAGAGATATGATTTTATCTACTTTAGGAAATGGAATGTGAGTAATTTTAGATTGTACACAAAAATTTACATTTTTCAAACATATCAATGTCATACTTAGGAATTAAATTTAAATTAACCATGTCATGAATTTTCTTACTATTAACATGACTTAAACGAGTATGCCATAAAGAAAGAGAATCAACAATATAAGCATAAACAAATGTATTATTGATAATGTTAAGTTTGAATATTCCCTGATACATATAGCCCTTTCCAACAAAATCCCCACCCTTAGACAAGACAAATTTGTCCGACTCAAATACTAACTTAAAACCATGCTTATTAAGCAGACTTTCAAACACAAGGTTTGTCCTGACATTAGGTATATGATAAACATCATTAAGACTTAAGACTTTTCTAGATGTAAACTCTAAATCCACCGTCACTTTGCATTTGATAGCAACAGTTGAAAAGTTGCCCATGTAGAGAACTGTTCCATCACTCACTTGTTCATAAGTGGTGAAACGACTCTTGTTGTTGCAGACGTGCTTTATTGCTCTTGAGTCAATCCACCAGTCACCAGCATCTTCGAGCATGTTCACCTCGGATACAATAGCCATGAACTTGTTCTTAGCATTTGATGCTTCTGACTTCTTTTTGTATGATTGACATTCATTCCTGAAGTGCCCTGGCTTGCCACAGTGCCAGCAAGCGCCTTTCTACGTCTTAGCATCTTTCTCAAGTTAGGGTCCACGCTTACGCTTCTTTTTGTTGAACCTCTTGCCTCATCCACTATGTGAATCTTGAAAGTCTGAGCCAATTGGATTTCTTTACTTTCAAGAAGTCTTGACTCTTCCTCATCTTGGAGGTGTTAAGCCAATTCCTCTAAAGTTAGATCTTTCTTTTTGTATTTTAGAATTTTCTTAAAATCCTTCCAAGAAGATGGTAGTTTCTCTATTATAGATAAAACTACAATAAATTCATCAATGTTTATATTCTTTTGTCGAAACTGACTCGGAATATGTTGGATCTCATGGAATTGCTCTATAATAGGCTTTGTACCAATCATAGTAAAACGCATAAAAATACTAACAAGAAATTTCTTACTGGTGGCATCCTCGATGAGGTACTTTGACTGTAATATGTCCAAAGTTGCTTTTCTGTTTCCAAATATTGATACACATCAAACAGAGAGTCTGACAGCGCATTCGGAATGTGTCTTTGACAAATGTAGTCGTCATTCTCCCATTTGGTTCTGGTACAGGTTTGCTCCATAGTCTCATCTTCTTACTTTGCCGGATAGGGGGTAGTCAGCACATAGACCACTTTGAGAGTGGTAAGCAAAAAGTGCATCTTCTTTTGCCAACGTTAGAAATTTTCGCCATCAAACCAGTCAAGCTTCATGAAATCTTGAATCATTTTCTAAATAGACATCGCCATATCCATTTGTCTTTAGATTATTGGAACAATTCGTCTTAAATTCTTTAGTTGGTAGTCTTTGAATTTTCAAAACTTGGCGATGATTGTGTTTATATAGAACATAAATTTGGTGTTTCAATTCGTGTTATTTTGTCGTTTTCCTAAAGGCAATTTGCATCCACCAAAAGGTGTGCAAGGGGTTACAACAAATTTGCCTCCAAGATATAGTGAAGTTTGATCTAAAGATCAATTCTACCAGCATCTACACTGGCGACAGTAGATTAGAATACTCTTGATATAATCAAGAAAACTAAGACATTGATAATCAAATCTGCAAAACTTGATTACTAGTAAGAAAAGCAGAAATTTGCTTAAGAAACTTTTGATCGAAAACTCTAAATCAAGAAGGAGAGAGAGAATTGTAGGAATGTTTTCTGAATTTTTAAATGATTGAAATGGCTGAATTCACAGCCTATTTATAGGGTCTTGATGCACTTGATCGAATGGTCATGTCCTTTGATTGTATCCGATCAAATCTAACCGTTGGATCGACGATCTATGGCGCAGATTAGTCTCACACCGAATAACTGCCTTGACTGATCACACCTGATCACAATTTGGTGCCATCTCATTTGTACGATTGCGCGTATCTCCAATCAACGGCTATGATTGAACCGCTTCAGATCGGACACGCAACCGTTCGATCAGTTGGTTGACTCATCACCAACAGTTGGAGCTGACTGTATTCCACGTCATCCATGCCACGTTGGATCTACACCATCGCTCCAACCTATCTGATACAAATAGGAAAGCACCCTCATGGCGCTTTGCGTTCGTGCTAAGTGCAAAGTGCGCTGCCACACGGCCCACTACCCACACCACGTGCGCACACGTACGTGTACGTGTGCGGATTGTGCGAAGCACCATTCTTGCGGTGTGAGTACACGTACACTAATTTTCACCTCACAATTCCATATTCAAAGAAATATTCCATGTAGCACTTTATTAAGTGCTTCATATTTTCCTCTCTTTCCAATGTGGGACAAAGTCCCTAAACTTATTTTAAGCTTTCCAAAGAAAAACAAAGAAGGTTTTGAAAATACCCAAAAATTAAACGATAAATTTTGAAAACCCATTTTGAAAATTCTCCAACAATTTTCGTAATTGTTAAAAATTATACATAGTTAAATGGAAAGTGTTGTACCCTTTAAAGGAATAAATTTGCGCCTTCATCAATGGAGATTTTCTTAATTATTTAAAATTATATATAGTTAAATGAAAGCTAATTAATAGAGATTTTCTTAATTGTTTAAAATTATATATAGTTAAATGGAAGCTAACCAATGCAGATTTTTTTAATTGTTTCCTTTTAAGTGAATAAAGTTGCATCTTCATCAATGGAGATTTTTTTTAATTATTTAAAATTATACATAGTTAAATGAAAAGTAGTCAATGAAGATTTTTTTTAATTACATAAAATTAAAAAAATTAGTATGAGATGTTGAAATTGTCATGAGACTCCTTGCTAAAGCTCTTTTTGTTTATATAGTGGTATTTTGGGAAGATGGTAAAAAAGTTGATTTTTTTGACTTTTTTTTATAACTTTTTGACTTTTTTAGTGTAAAAAAATATAGAGATGATGTGACCAAAAAAAACAGGGGTTGTTTGGAATGATCTAAATAAGTGCACTTTTTGACTTTTTATGAAATATGGGTTGGGTTTGGGTTTGGGTTGAGTTTGAAGTGATGTGTTAGAGAGGTGATGTGATTTAAATAAGATGATGTGACTTAAATAGGATAGTGACTTTTTGACTTTTTAACTTTTTGACTTTTTGACTTTTTTCAAACATACCAAACTAGCCCTAAATTTTTTGGTGCTTGCCAAAACGCCCCATCATAGAGAGATGAATAATGATTCATAACTCTAAATATGGAGCTCTAATAATGACATTAATGATGTGGCATGGAGAACAAAAAAAAAACAACACACATACATCAAATTATTTATTAGTGGAGCCTACTGCCACATAAGTAAAGCTCTATTTTTAATACTCTTAAACATTTCTGTAGAGAGATAGATATAGATATGAATCTCAACATATTTTCAATTTAATTTTTTAAATTAATTTTTTATAATCTCAATTTTTAGATAATTTTAATTTCAAAACAAAGTGGGTGTTTGGGAAGTGAGTTTTTATGTAGGTTTTTTTAGTTGTAGGATATTATTGGATAAAAAATTTTTGATGTTTGAAAAAATAGTTGAATTTTTTTGTGATTGAATGTGATGTTTATGAAAGAAAAAATAAAATAATTATGAAATTGAATATGATATTTTGTTTAAATTTATTTTTTTAAATTTTACAAAAAATTTGTGTTTTAGTGAAAAAATCAAAAAAAAAAAAAAAACCCAAACGCACAAACTTCCCAAACACCGCCAGGTTCTCGCAGTCAGCAGCACTATATCCGATTTCAAATGCAAGCGGCGATTTCGTTATTAAAACCCTACCACCGGCTGAGGCTGAACCACCACGACCACCACCTCCATCGCCGCCACCACCACGACCACCGTCATATTCATTACGGCCCACTGCTCCTAATCGCCAGGTCTAATAGACCGATGACCACCACCGGCGAAGGCTGCGGCGGCGGCGGCGGCAGCGGCAACAAACCAGGGGCGTTCACGACCATCAAGGAGAGGGTTACGTTCGAACGGGAGATCAAAAAGAGCAAATTCATCGCCATTGCAGGCCCCATCTCCGACGAGCGCTCCGCTCACTCCTTCCTCTCCGAGGTTAGTTACATACATAGGTACATATATATACAAGCTCATTATTAATATATTCATCATTCATTACATTAATTCATACAATCTTATCCATTCCTAGGTTTTTGGTACTTGTTTGTTCTTTCATTTCATGCTTTGTTTGGCTGCTCATTTTTCTCTATAGCTCTTCAATTCAATAAATATTAAGCTAGTTTTCTAAATTGATTAATTCTTGATATATAGGTTCGGGATGCGCGTGCTACTCATAATTGTTGGGCTTATAAGGTATATATACAATCATCCCATATCATTGAGAATTATAAATTACAAGAGGAAAGTGTAAAGATATCATCTTAATAAGCTTACCATGATTTTTTTCTTTCTTTTAGCTCGTACAAAATCACAACATATTCATATATTATATCAATTTTAAGAGAATCAAGTTGTAAGGTTCCATTTAACAAACTTTCGCAATGACCAAATAGCAATATATAGGCTCTTCAGAGTTGAAGAGCAGTGTGTAGTCACATCCAAGGGAATTTGGATGTCAAATATGAAACTGAATTTTTTTGGTTGTGGGACTTGTATGTTTCCTCTTATCAAGTGCAGGAATTATGACTTGTGCTAGAGTTGTATGGGCTAAAGAAAGATTTCATGGTATGCATGTTTGGGTGGCACCATTTTTGTGGTATTTTTTTCTTTAATTTACCACAATGTGATTTTTTTTTTTTTTTTTTTTTTTCATCCTAGGTTGGTGATCAGTACCGAAGTAATGATGATGGTGAACCATCTGGTACAGCTGGAAAACCAATACATTCTGCAATTGTTTCTTCGGGAATAGATAGAGTGATGGTGGTTGTGATAAGGTATATATGTTTCTCAATATTACTTATGAACAATAGTTGTCTTTATCTACTTTAACATCTCTATTTAGCATTTAGGGTTGGTTTGGGGTATCCTAAAAAAGTGCACTTTTTGTCTTTTTACGAAAAGATGTGCAAAAAAGTAGAGAGGTGATGTGATGGAAAAAAGATAAAAAGATGGATTATATAGTATCTTGCAACTGCAATTGCATGTGGTGCTGCAAGATTACTCTTGCGTCATTGGTAGTTCATGATTGAAGTTCGCGTGCATGCCATCTTCTAGCTATGTATGCATGCATTGAGGATCTATTACTTATACACATTTTGTTTATCTGCTTTGCTTTCCTTAATTTCAGGCACTTTGGCGGTATCAAACTGGGCACTGGAGGATTAGTTAGGGCTTATGGTGGAGTTGCTGCAGAATGCCTAAAAAATGCTCCGACAGTGCTTGTGAAATCTAAAGTAATAGATTTCTCGCTCACTTCGGTCTCTCATTCGTTTCATTATGTACTCTTTTTTTTTTTTTCTTTTTTTTTCTTTTTTTTTCTGCTGATGGTACCAACTTCATTTTGAAATTTCAATGGAGTTGTTTTGCATATCAGGAAGAATTCTCTCCCTTTTCTCACTTTATATCTTTTCATCATTGATGTTAATTTTATGGGACTTGCAATTGTTATGAGGATTTTCATTGTAGGTTCCGATGGGTCTGGAGGTTCCATTTGATCTTTTGGGAGTTGTATACCATCAGGTAAGTTGGTCAAACATGTTACACTAACTTTTTCAAGGTTGGAAGAACTATTTTTGTTCGGCATGGAAAGATATTAAAATGTCTAGATGCTCCTTCTCTTCCACCTCCAACCCCCCTCACTTGCATGTTGCGCTGTTTATATTTCTTGCTATTTTTGTTTAGTAATTTTTGCAATTGTTTATGAAATTATTATATTATACATCTCCAATGGGTTTAATAAACCTAGTGCTAGTGCCAATATGAACTGACAAAAGACAGTTAACAAACAAAATTTTGATTTTGTGTCCCCAATGGTAACATTAATTTAGCTATTGACAGTTGCTTTAGTTATCTGAGATGTTAACTGTGGAGAGAGTCTTGTGTTTAGTAGAGAGAGAGAGAGAGAGAGAGGCTGACACATGCACCAGTTCATTAATTTTTTTTGTTTTTTGTTTTATATCCATTTAACACACATCTTAACACTATTGGGTCACCCATTCATTCCCTAACTTAACAAATATTTAACACACAATATTGGGTCCAACTACTATCACTTTTTGTCGGTTAACACACTTTGACACACAAATTTAGCTATCCCATTGGAGATGCTTTTACTCATTTCTTGCAGGCTACGATACTGTGTCATCTTGTTGTCACGATTATATGTTACATAATGAATATTGTGTTAGAAATAAATAGCTAATGCTTTTGTTATTATAATTGAGAAAGATGCTGAATATACTTAAGTACATCTAAATTTTTCCTGAGGAAGAGTTTTTGTTTTTTCCTCTCTCTCTCTCTCTCTCTCTCTCACAATTGACACTTGTACTTGGTGATTTGTAGCTACAATCTTTTCAAGTTGAGGACATCAAGCAAGATTATGAAACTGGAAAAGACAATATCACCATGGTCACTTTCAAAGTTGATTTTGACCGAGTTGAGAGTTTGGAGGATGCTGTTAAAGCCAATTGTAGCCGAGAAATTGTTTTCTACAAGTGCTGAAATAAATTTAAGCAACCATTCTCATGGTTCTCGGTTCCATTTTATGTAGAGTTGTTGAGATCATGAAAACCTTTTAGTTTATCATGAAGGCAACAGTTTCAGGACCGGTAACTACATCTTCTCTTCCCTGCTTCAAATCAAACTGTGCTCTTTATATTGCAATGAATTTCACAGATCAATGCAATATGGGGTTATGGCCTGTGTTTGGGGAATTGTGAATTTGTGATTGATATAGCAGCGCGTGTTGGTTTAGTTGAAATTATGAAATTGACAAATATGTTGGAAAGTCTTTCTTGTATATGCAATTTTTCAGTTTAATACAATTAATACTAAATTCCTTTTACATTGATTCTGTTGCAGTATTGTTTTATAAGTGCTAAGCTGTTTATAAAAACATACAGCTCCATTCAAAGGAAGAGAAATAAAATTTTATAGAGAGAAGAGAGAGATAAAATTTTATAGACCAAATTTTATTTCTAATGGAGCTTAATCTTAATTTTATAGACCCACTAGCTATCAAATTTTATTTCTTGATATGATGGAGCTGTGTGTTTTCCAATTGTTAAGATTGTTCTTCACATGTTTATGGGGCTATAGCCCTCTTTGCGTTCTTGTAGAGCAATATATAGCAAGATGAACTGCAAATTTGCAATAATTTCTGCTGACCTTACTTTTATTTTATGGCTCAAGCATTCATCAAAATCGGTCTGCATAATTCATTGAAATGCAGTGAGATGCCATTTACGACTTGGTAGAACATAAGGGAGAAACTAATCCATGTTTGCATATGTGCTTGCCACTTGTTTTTGGGGTCAGTTTCTTTCTTATAAGAAATCTATCCTGGTGTTGCTGTATGTATATACGAAGTCAACTAGTTATTAATGTATTCAAGAACAGCAATCTTAAATGTAATAATATTAAATGGGATACAACTTTCCCTGTTTACTTCTGGAAAAGGCTTTTGAGATAAATCAATAATCCTTGTCAGTTATGATAGTTACATAGTCTGACTAACATTCTTAGTTGTGGTCCAGCCAAGGTTCTGAAAAGCGGTTGCGGTCGCCGTAACGGTGGCGGTGGCGCAGTTGCGGTTGCGGGGTGTAAAGGCCGTAGCGTAACGGTTGCGGTAACCGGAACCGTGAATTTTTTTATTTTTTGCACAATTTGAAAAAAACTTACCGATATGCACATTTTTTTTCCACAATCATATTTATTGGGTTTTAAAATAAATATTGATCTATTTTTATAAATTTTTAAGTTTGATCCAATATATTTCATATTTTTCAATCTCTATAAATTGAGTTTTTTACATTTTATTTTAATAATTAATGATTTTATATTTTACAAAAAATAATCACTAACTATTATATATAAGATAAACAATGACAAAAGTAAGAGAATAAATAAAAGTCTAAATATATATATATATATTAATCAAGCCAAATAGATAATGACCATACTTATTATTATTATTATTATTATTATTTTCAAACAATATATAAATAGACACACACACAAACAAAATGGTTGAGTGATAATAGCTGAATAGAATAGCATAGGTCTTACAACTTCAATAAATCAATAACATGTTCTTCATCTCCCCTATTCTCTCTCTCTATCTCTTGTTCCTCCATCTTCCCTCTTCTCTCTTTATCTCTCTTCTCCCATTTTCAACTTTTTTTTGTGTTTTTTTAAAAGAAACAATTCAGAACCGTTACGTAACGGTACGTAACAGGCCGTTACGGCATCGTTACGACCGCTATAGCAGCCGCTACAGCCGATACACCTGTGAATCTCAATCACACTGCAAAAGCGGCCGTAACGGGTAACGGTAACTACCACAACCGTTACGTAACGGCGTTACGTAACGGTTGCAGCTGCTTTTTAAAACCTTGGGTCCAGCAAGAAACATCTTATGCTTCCTTCCAAAACAACAAACAACATAAAATAAGATTAATAACATAAAATTAAGTGACATTCCTTGAATTCTATACAGCTGAGCTGACACATGAGAAAAATCCAAGTTACATATGTGAACTGCTTAAGTTGTGCAAAGAGTTTTATGAAAGGTTTATACATGAGCCATAGAAACTCACACATATGGCTTCAATTCTTATGAATGTTCACTAACAAAATGATTTTGTTAGGTGATCCGGATAGGAGGGTCCACTGTGAATAGTTGCTGGAAAAGGAAAGCAGAGTTGCAAGTAATAAAGGGACAAATGTTTATATGTATAAAAGAATTTTAATTGTGTATGTTCTAGTTAATGTAAAATTCCACCAGTGTATATTGACCAGTTAAATATATGTAAATAAGAGGTTTGTTTAATGGTGTTGAATCTAAATTTTTTTAACTATGAAAAAAAAAAAAAAAAAAAAACGTTTATCAATTGTTATTGCACTCCATCCTCGGAAGGGGAGTGGGGTGTGACACTCCAATTCTTTAAAGTGTTGCATCCTCTCTCTATCCCTCTTCTTCCTTTGTTTGTCTTGATCACTCTCGTGTTATTTGTCATCTTTTGTGACTCTGTATCCCCTCCTTTTAGAGTGATTCCACTATTTTTGATTTCTAGAGATAGGAGGACAATGTCTGATATGTAGCAAGAGGACTTTGTTTTTGTGTTTCTTTCTTTGGAGGACTCCATGTTCTTTTATTCTTTTGTAATTTTTTATTAATATTTCTTTTGTTACTGATAAAAAAAAAGGGAACAATTTTGGTTCACACCTCTTAAAGGAGTGTATACCATATGCACCCCTTTTGATCGCCCTTGGATGTATAATATTTTATCTTGATTGTTGATTTATTTAATTGATGCAAAATGTTTACCAATCAATCGATTCAGCTCTTGATTTCATTCCTCGCACGACTCCTCTCTCCGGTTCATTTTCATGGTTATTCTCTTTTGTTCGCTCTTCTCCATACTCAACCATCGTTTCTACAAAAATGATGCCTAGCTGTGGGGGTGTTTCGGTGGTGAAAGGGTGGCAGGGCTGTGGTGGGGTGGGGAAGGGGTAGTGGAACTGTGGTGGGAGAGGACGACGGAGGGCTTTAGTGATAAAATGGTGATAGGGCTGTGGTGAGGTGGGGGAGGATGGGCGGTGGGGTGGGATTGAAGAGCTTCCATCAGCCACCACAAGGTGATCCTATATTTATTGTCTTGTCTATCACTTGTTTGATAAAATGTGTATTTGAACAACCTTTGTTTCTTTACAATATATTGTTTTCTATTTGCCTTTACCACTTGTTGATGTGTTGAATTTGCAGTCATGTGTTTGTAAGAGGTTCAAGGTCCAATCCAAGATATGTTGCTTAAAGCTCGTGTGTGGTGTAGCTCAGCTTTTAGAAAACTGCAATCCTCCTTTTAACATTTAACTACTTTGCATTAAAATTTTCTTCTTCATTTATTGGTGAAATGCTATAGAATTGGTTTATTACATTTTGGAGGCCTGGTATGTTCATGGTTGATGAGCCGAGGGATTTTTTTTTTCTCTTGGTTTTAATTGCTTGTTTAGTACTCATAAATGTGTTTTTGCAATTATATCTTCATTTTACTGTGTACGAGGCCTATATGTGCAACTGATACGAGCCCACTGACTATTTTTGAAAAGGCCAAATCAGTGCTTTATTTGTTCAAGCAGATTCAGGTACAGTTTGTATCCAATTTTTTTTGAAGTTGCTCATTCCCCAACCTTTTACCTTACACCAAATTGCAAGTCCGGTATATATATGAAAATTGTCTATTATATGTTGTTGTTGTTGTTGTTGTTGTTGTTGTTGTTGTTTTTTTTTTTTTTTTTTCTGGGGGGGTGGGGTGGGGTGTTCTTTAGTGCTTGAGTTTTAAGATCCCATTGATCTGCCGTCTGAGCCTTAGATGATTAACATATCATGTTTGAATCAATCAATGACTCACAGGATAAAAAATGAATTGCACTCCTCTGCTGGTGGTGGAAAAGATTTGAGGATTTCTTTTACAGGTAATAAGCTAAAAAACAAGAGTAAGTTATGTTGTATTGATAAGAACAATTTAGACGGCTATGGATTGTGAGTGGAAAGGGTAACGTGTATACATATTCTTAATAGATTCACACTAATATGGTTATTTCTCTTGGTACCTTACACTTGTTTTCTGGAGTGGAAAGAATCAAATGTCGAATTTGATATCCTTAGTTATCCATTAATGCTGGTTAGTTTACTAAAAGAACCGAACTGGTTAAATTTTTAGGTCTTTCAAGTAGAAAGTGTTTTATGTAAACACAACTCTGAATTTTAAATTCTTAGTTTGAATCTTTCTGTATATGATTCCTTCCTGCTACAAAACTTGAGATTAGTTTCATTCCACTCCACTTGGGACTTTCTAATTGTACATAGTAAACAAGTAACCACTTTCGTTAGTGTTGTGGTTTGTATATAGTGATCCTGTGTTAAACTATGGATGTCCTAATTTATAAGAAAAAGGTAATTGGTGAACTATGAGTTGCTTACTCAACTCATGTCTACTCCATGATTCTTTTTTCCCATCTTTTCCACCATTAAGGGCTCTATCTTGATTTAATTATGGGCTGCATTTCTTCATTCCTGTTATTTTGTGTTACTTACTCTATAACATTTGGATGAGGGGTTGGAACAATAGTTGATGGGGTGGCATGGTCTTTGTATTGGGATTAAGATGAACAATGTTTAACAATGTTACACTATAAGTCTAGCTTCATTATCTATGTTTTTACAATGTTACACTACAAGTCTAGCTTCATTCTCTATGCTTTTACAATGTTGGTGAAGACAGATTTCAACAAAAGATAAGATAATAAAACTTGTTCTTTTTCAATATGCATACAAGTTTTTAGTCTATTCTGACTATAATATTTGTACAATTTCATTTTTAATAACTTGCAATCTTTGATTGATTGACTTGAAGTTCAATTTCCTATGGTCTATTGGATATACTCAATTTTGTGTGGTTGGACGTTTTATGAAACAATTTTCTTTACATTACTTTATACGGCCATATTTTATTGTCATTCTATTGCATTAACTAGAATGGACTGATGGGCTGTTTTTTTGGTGTTCACTTGAAATGAATTAATTATGAGTATTGCTTTGCACATATATCCCTCCTCTTCATCCCAATTGCCTTTCATTATTGGTGTATAAGTTCTAACAGATAGGTTTCTTATAATATTGGAACTTCATTTTATTTTTTATTTTTTTTTTCATTTTTTGGTGTTTCATATAACACTTTTGATGTAGTTTCTATGGTCTCTTTTTTTTTTTTTTCTTTTTTTTTTCTTTTTGTAATTTGTTTTTTCGGTTGCAGACCAAGTTCCTTGTGCATTTTGGTTATTATTACATACGGACCTTAATGAAATTAGGATCACTTCTGTTCTTGAAGACATGCCCTCTATGCTGACCAATATAACACTTTTGATGTAGTTTTTATAGTCTCTTTTTTTTTTTTTTTTTCTTTTCTTTTTGTAATTTGTTTTTTCAGTTGCAGACCAAGTTCCTTGTGCATTTTGGTTATTATTACATTCGGACCTTAATGAAATTATGATCACTTCTATTCTTGAAGACATGCCCTCTATGCTGACCAATATAACACTTTTGATGTAGTTTTTATGGTCTCTCTTTTTTTTCTTTTTTTCTTTTTTTCTTTTTTTCTTTTTGTAATTTGTTTCTTCGGTTGCAAACCAAGTTCCTTGTGCATTTTGGTTATTATTACATTCGGACCTTAATGAAATTAGGATCACTTCTGTTCTTGAAGACATGCCCTCTATGCTAACCAATATAACACTTTTGATGTAGTTTCTATGGTCTCTTTTTTCTTTTTTTTTTTCTTTTCTTTTTGTAATTTGTTTTTTCGGGACCAAGTTCCTCATGCATTTTGGTTATTATTACATTCGGACCTTACTGAAATTAGGATCACTTCTGTTCTTGAAGGCATGCCCTCTATGCTAACCAATATAAAACCAATGAACAACAAATGGACAGAGATTCAACTCAGAACTCTGCTTCAACAGAATTCTGAGGGAAGTTCCATATTCACTTGAAGCACAAAAATGGACGAGTTAGACTACTGGTGATCTCGCTTTCTGTCTCTCTCTAATGGTGATCTCTATTGCTCTCTCACATACTATGGATACTGTTTTTCTTTCCTTTAGGCAGTTTATTCTAGAAAGCATCCACTTGTAAGTAAAGTTTTGAGTGCAGTGATAAAAATGAATTCACCAGTGGTATTACATTTATATCCTTAATGTTAACACTGCTAAAAGGAATAGAAGTGACAATTTATTGCTACATTCTACCTTTCTTTAGCTCATCATTGGTAACATCACCAATAATTTTATTTAAAATAAAAATAAGAGAAGAGTAGCATTTTTATACATAATTCACATATAAAATTATGCGATGCTTTATGCTATTTTCATCTTAAACTAATTAAAACATATTATTATGATTTATAATTTCAAGAGTGTCACTACACGATTTTAATTAAAAAATATTTATAAATTTTCTATTTATAAATCATTTTCATTTACCAATTTAAATTGTTAGAATTGTTAGGTGGGGAAAACGGGCCCCAAGTTTGGAGAGGACTACAGAGTGAGGTGTGGTGTGGTATGAGGACACTCACCTCCAAGTTTTTTAAAATATTTTTGGCAAGTGACACATCCAATCCATCTGGCTTAATTTGGTCCATGATTTAAACCTGACCACAAGCCAACCAAATTGGATACAGTCCTCCCTTTGTCCATGTGACCAGCACATCACTTTTTAAAGTCCTTTTCAGGACTGCAATTCAAATTTCCACTTTCTTTGGTTTGAGACTCAAAACTCTTGTTTTTGAGTTTTTATTTTTATTTTTATTTTTCATATTTAATAATTTTTTTAATTTTTAAATTTTGAAATTTTTTAGATCTACTTAATTTAGATGCACTTAAAACGTAATATGTTTATGAAAGAATTTTTTTAAAAATACTTTTGGGGGCTGGCTATTTTAGCTAAAAAGCCAAAAAGCTAACTAAAACTAGTCACATCACCTCTCTACTTTTCTGCACATCTTTTCGTAAAAAGCCAAAAAGTTACTAAAATAGTCTGTTCCCAAACGAGGCCTAAATACAAAATGCATGAATGGAATCGATTAACGATCAAAGAAAATTGAATAATTTATGTATGAATGTTAAAAAAAAAAAATCATATATATAATTTGTTATACGAACGCCCAAAAGTAGACCCAACTTATACGTATGACTTACAAGCTCAAGTTGGCTCAACTAACCTCACTGACTTATAATTTGTTGAGATTGTGCGATCAAACTATTTTAGTTAGATTAGGGTGAATTTCGTGTTCAAATAGAAATCTTGGCTCCCTTTACTCAATTAAAGTACCACTTGAGAATAGGGATTATTACGAATCATGGCCCAACGGCTTTGACGGCAAGGCTAGATAGACCAATGACTATATAGGTTGGTCAGTTTAAGGGATTCAATGACCTTAAGGTTAGACAACTCAGTGATTGCAGCTGGACACAACCTCATCCGACCACTATTCTGCGTATTCTATCCAACTATCCTTCAATTTGGCTAGAGTACTCTTGGGATTCACATGTGGCAAAGCCTACAATGGTCTTCCTCCTGCAATCACTTACAGCATGTTATCTCATAGCCATTATTTTTAGGAGTTGTGCACGAGACCAGTGTCCTTCATCACGGACTCCCATTGGGCAAAGCTTGACATATATTCTCCTCACATGGAAGAGACCTTCGAGAAAGTGTATCGTTATGTATATGAAAGAGTCACCATATGCAACTTACTTATCCAAATAAATAAATTAAGTCACCATATGCAAAAGGCAAGTTTTTCATTCAATAAACTTCAATCTCCATTAAGAGGTAAGCTGTAACTCAAATGGTTATGAGGGGTCACTTAGGTGTTGTTAGTGAGATGAGATTCAAGTTTGAGTCAATGTAGTGACGTATGCTTACTGGAATAATTTAACTATATTAACTTACAGTGAAAAAATTCTGCAATCTCCATTGTACAAGATCTTTGAAAAATGTCACCCTGATGCATCCAAGGGTTTGTTTTGTAGGGTTTTATTGGAGACAAAGACCAAATTTGGCTAACTCTTTTCATAATCCAGTCCATAATCTCAAAGATCTCTCTAGTTACTAATATCATCATAATTTATCACCAATTACAACTATGTAATGTAAAAATAAATTGAGTGAGAGTTAATTTGGCACAAATTAATTGAGGCAAATTAATCTAAATATAAAATTTGCACAAGTCTATTTATTTTACAACTTTGACTTAAATTAATAATTAAATCATTACTGAAAAATGGTGGTTGATAGGTAGATGATTAAAAATAAAAATAAAAAGTTGGCATAGAAAATACTATACTGTTGGAGTACCTGTGCCACTTTAGCATAGTAAATTTTACAAATTGTTCGAATAGCTTATCATAAATATACATATATTTATATGTATATATTATACTATAATGTTGGTAACACTTAAAAGTAGGGGTGGGCGTGGGTCGGTTGCGGCCACGGAACTTCCAATCCGCCATCCGTCCGCCAGATTGGCGGATTGGACAAAATCAATCCGCATCCGTCCGCCAATCCGGCGAATGTGGATTGAGCGGATTGGCGGTTTGGCGGATGGATGCGAATCGGTTTGGAGGTTTAAAATTTTATAAAATTTCAACATAATTCAACTTGTGCACTTCCTCAAAATAAAATAAAAAAAAAAAAAAAGAGAAAGAAAGTATTACAGTCAATGACTTAAAAAAGTATTACAATCACTGTATGCCTTATCTCAAGAAAGAAAGTTTAAAACTTTAGAATATCACGATCAGTGCATGCCTCATTCACATATTACAATCACAGCATGATTCATCCACATAAAGTATTACAATCTGTGGTTCTTAAAATATAATAACAATTCAAACCACCAAAACCATGAACAGCGCAGTAGTAGAGATTGTATGTCTCTGTATTATTACATCTATATATGTTTTTGAAAACAAAAACCAACCAGCATATATCATATTTTCTATTTATTATTTTTAGAGTTAGATTTAAAAACCAAAAAATATAGATAAATAATACGTTTATTTTTTTCAATTCAAAAAATATATTCAAGTTGAAAACTTTTTTTCAATAGAATATTTAAACTCTTTTTCAATTGAAAACACAAACATAATATTTAAACAAATTGAAAACACAAAGTCTTATAAATTACTAGGGTGCTCACGGTTTGGCGGTTTGGCGGTTCGGTTGCGGCCAAAGAAATCTCAAATCTGCCATCCGTCCGCCAAATTGGCGGATTAGAGAAAATCAATCTGCAACCGTTCGCTCGTCATCACGCATCCGTCCAAAATACGGCGGATTGGTTCGGTTCGGTTCGGTCGGTTTTGGCGGATCGGTATATCCGCTGCTCACCCCTACTTAAAAGATTGGTTTGACAAATATTTTTTTTAGTATTTTTTTTTTTAATGTTAAAATTGTTTTTGAAAAAGTTGATGCATTTGCAAATTGATAAAAAAAATAAAATAAAAAATAAAATAAATCATAAATATACATATATATAATACTATAATGTTGGTAACACTCTTAAAAGGTTGGTTTGACGAATATTTGTTTTAGTATTTTTTTTTAAGGTTAAAATTGTTCTTGAAAAAGTTGATGTATTTGAAAATTGATTAAAAAAAAAAAAAAAAAACTTTTGTTATGGGAAAGTTTATGTGAAGTTCGAATTTTTTGTTGTCTTTTAGTGAATTCTTTTTTATTCTTTTTAATAGATCATTCTAGAGAAGAAAAACTTAAAAGTAAAATTTTTTATAACTAAAGACCAAAAGGTTTGAATTTTCTTTTTTTATTATTTTTATTTTACTTTTAACACTTGTCAAATAGGGTGAATCCTATTAAAAGTAATATTTTTTTAATTTTCAGCTCAATAAGTTGAAACCTGAAAAATAAATTATTTTATAACTAAAGATAAAAATGTTTGAAAAAAAAAAATTACTTTTTAACACTTTTTAACACTTGTCAAATAAAGTTAATCCTTTTAAAAAAATTATTTTGTACAACTATCAGCTAAAGAAGTTAAAACCAAAATACTTTTGACTGGGGCAAAAAATGACTCTTTTTTTTCTTTTTTTTTTTTTTTTGTTGAAACCAAAGTGAGCCTAAGCCTTATTTTAAGAAGATAATAAAAAGTGATTTTTTGATTTTTAATTAAATTTTTGATTTTTTTAGATAAATGATTTAGAAAGTTGGTAAAAAGTGACTTTGGGCACAAATTGATCAATTTTGGCGGGCGAAAAATGATTTGTGGCACTAATTTTCCTGGCACTAATGACACTAATTTCTTGTTTTGGTAACTTTGTTTTTTTTTTTTTTTTTTTTTTTTACTTGATATAGAAATTAGTGCCATTAATGCCAGGAAATTTAGTGCCACAAATCACAACTGTTTGGCGGGCCATGCTTGTATATAACATGTATGTATATATTCTCCCAATCCATGTTCCCATCCTCTTCCTCCTCTCCTAAGTCTGTCAAAAGTGTTACCAAACAACCATTGTCACTCACTCTTCTATTTGCCATGACTGAGTACAGGGAAGAAGACAAGCCATGTTGCTATTTCCATCCAAAAGAGGCCATTGTAGGGGTGTGTCCCTTGTGCTTGAATGAGAGGCTTCTCATCTTGGCTGCAAAACAAGGGCACCGTCCCCAATCTGAATCCACCACCACCTACAGAAGAAGGAAGCCCTCCATCACCCTCCCTAAGATCTTCGCTTTCGGTTCTCTTCTCCATCGCTTTGATCAGTTTCAGAACAAGCAATTAGATGAGTCTGATGATGACACTCTTGCCTCTGCTAGTCCAGAAGGTAAAGCGTTGTTTCAACTTTTCAATTTCTTTTAATTGTGTGTATATGCATGAATTTGGGGTATTGCTCTTGCATTATGATGATTCATACTAGTAAATATATTTTTCTTTTTTCTTTTTCCTTTTTCCTTTTTAAAGTTTAGTTTTGATACCGACACAAGGAATAGGAAAAATAATTAGGTAATCTCAATGTATAATATGTGATATTGTTTATACAGTATTCTTAATAAATAAGAATTCGCAAAATATAATAATTGAGTCATTTTTTGTCACTTAAATTTAGTCAGTATTACTACATGGTATTCTAGGATGGTATTCTAGGAGACTAATAAAGAGTTCTCCCCATTCACATTCTTTTACATATGTATATATGCATATACCGTGTCTGCATTTTGTGCATCTCTCTTGCATTATGATGATGCATACTAGTAAATACATACATTGTTTTTGGGGTTCTTTTTTCTTGTTTCTTCATACGATTTGATAAAGGATTAGGCTTTGTTTGGAGAATATATTGGAAAGGGTAAAAAAAAATGTGCGTGAAATGTAACTATATTTCATTGACATTTTATTTACCTTTTAGTTTCTCTTTCTAAATTCTTATCCAAATCCATACTCCAAACACATCCTTTTGTGACTAATATATAAATACTGACAAGGAGTACTTCTATAATTCAAGAATAAAATGGAAATAAAGACTTTGACAGGAAATCTATCACGAAAATGAAGCAATTTGGAAAGAAAAAATGCTAAGAATAATTCTTAGAAATGTGTATGCAAATGTACATGATATATACATGTGATGTTTATGCATGTATACATTGTGTATATATGCATATGTATATACATATATTTATCAGATGTGTAATTTTATGAAAATGAGAAATCATTCTATCTCTCCGTGTTCATGGGACATCAGTCTGAACTACACATGAGAAAATCAGTTCTGAACTACACATGAGAAAATCAGTAAGTACAGACCACAAACAAAAAAAGTTGAGAAAAACCATAAAGAAAAAAAAAAAAAAGTACAGAAAAAAAAAAAGCATCAATGTTTCATTTTACTTTTCAATATTATGCATGTTACTTTGACAAATCTGAGAGGGATCCTTGGGGCCATGTTCAATATCCATACATTTGTTCCATCCTTTGTATTTTTGCAATGGAAAATGCTATAGACCACAAAACTTTACCTCGAAATTTACCCGAAATGATATGTATGGTATAAATTTAAAATTGGTGAGATGTGGGTCATACATAAAATCATTGTAGTCCTAGATACATTTTTTTGAATACCTTTTCTATGTATGTCATATTGTTTTCCAAATCAATTTTCTTGTTAAAAAAGCTAGAAAATGGTAGTCCAAGAGTGATCCAAAAATATAGCACGAAGTGTAAATTCATATTTAGTGTGATGTGTGTTACACCCAGAATGAATTTAGGCCACACTTTATTTTGGCCACTTTTCAGATTATTTTTCTGCATACATAACATTGTTGTTTTCTTATTGTTGCAATAAAAGTGATTGGATAGCTTTTATATCTTTGACCACAGTAAATTACCAAATATTTGTACCATTTAATTTACTCTACGAAGTTTTGGCATTTTGTAACCAAATTATTCTGGATTTTGGCTCTTTGCAGATTCTTTTATATCAATCAAGTTTGAAGACAATGGTGTTAGCTCATGGGAGAAGGGCAGAGTCTCTACCAAGGCCTCTCTAGATCACTGCAACAACATCTCTTGGAACCACCAGAGTTTGATGAGCAAGGACTCCACCAAGAGCATTGTGGTAGAGCACAATGCAAAGCCCCGTGGCTCACTTAGGTGGCGAAAGCGGATTGGGCACCTGTTCCAGCTCAGCAGGTGGAGGAGGTCCAACAGAGGAGGGAGTGTGTGCCACGTGGGCAGCAAGCCAGAAGGGGTGAAGGTGAGAAGTAGTGGATGGATAAGGACTCTGACAAGGAGGAGGGCCAAGGAATAAAGGAGTGTTTGTACATAAAAAAGAGAGCTTTTTCCTCCCTCTCCATTTGAGTGTTGGGCATATGGGCTTCAATGTGAATGTATAGTGATACACTATTGATGATATGGCAGTAAAGTAACTTTTGCCATCACAAAAAATGTACTTTAATTTGAATTCTTTTTTTTTTTTTTTTTTTTTAAGGAAACTTTTATTTGAGTTCCTGTGTCCTTTGATTCTATGTGGAAGAGCTCCTCACCCCTAACTTCATCATTACGATTTTACCCTTTCTTTTTCACCCGTTACGTGCATACATACAATGAACACTCCATGTGCAGATCTACCTAAGAAATGGAAATAAGTAAGTGATGTCTGAATTCAAATCTCATTTTTGCATTATGCAACTTCCCCTTCACCTTTCCTCCTGAATGTCATAAAAAAGAAGGGAGAATTAACTATTACTAGTGATAAATATCATTATTTTTTTATTTCTAAAGAAGTATTATATATAAATAAATGTCTTACCAGCATTACTCTATTTCTAAAGAACTGTGTGAAAGCCAAAAATTGTTTGCCACCTCTCCCCTTTCATGCTCATTTAATAATAGCAAGGCCATGTTAGGTATTTCTTTCATTGAATAAGAAGATGATGACACAAGCTCAATTTAGGTGTTCACACTAGGGAACACATTGCATAAGCTAAGGGGCCCATAAGTATAGTGCTAGAACTTGTCTTCTTCTTGTCTTGGTGGGAGAATATCATATCTTGCACTATCCTCACATACAATATCCTAAAATGAGGAGGTAAACAAGAATCTTTGTTCTTAATTGTGTTTTCTTATGTATGCAAAAATGATTTTTTTTAAAAAAAATTCTTTTAATAAAATGGTCCATGCTCTCAAAACGCCAAGGGGACTCTTGCTTGTTTAGTATTGTGCCCTTCACATTGAAACAAAGAAACGTGTAGGGCATTTTGTCCCCTCTCTAGCCATATATGTATTGGACCATTCTAAGAGGACCACTATGCATGGCATGGATGTTGAGAAAAACTTCAAATGGGTTGGACGATAATGACAAGACATGAATCCCATCCAACTTCATCAATAAGAAAGTGTTTGATTCATGAACATTGAATATGTAATGTGGTATGGGAGTTAGCTGTGTTTTCATTTATTTTTTATTTTTGTTTTCATTTTTTGTGTTTTTGTAAACAAAACATTAAAAAGTGTGAAAGACTCATCATTCACATATCACTTTCAATTTTGTAAGATTTTTTTATTTTTATTTTTGTCAATAAGTAGATGATCATTAATAATGTGAAAAGAATTACATTTAGACAATCATAATCTTACAATTATGGAAGTCCAACAACCAAACAACTTAAAAAAGAGCCTGATAATATGATAGAAATAAACAATACAACAAATAGAAAATAAATTATTAATATTTGCATTTAGTAAATAATTGACCTTTTGATCTCTTAGATAGAAATATACATAGGTGGCCAACTGAGTTAGTTCACTAATTTTGAAGTTTTGAGAGCACAACTTCTTGGTATTTCCTAAAAAATTGTTTTTCTAGAAATTCTTTTTGAAAACATGTTTTAGAAACAATCTATCCCACAAGGTTTTTTCGTGTTTTTTAAAAAATAAAATAAAATAAAATAAAAAACATCGGGAGAATGTAAACAAAAACACAATCAAACAGGGTAAGCGACATGCTCTTTTACTTCATTTCTCTTTTCTTTTATTTATTTTTTTCAAAAAGTTTTAAGATCCAAACACAACGTTAAAACAATGATGCAAAGAAATAAGACCCCTAATTTATCTTGGTGTAATTTCCCATTCGTTTCATACCATAACATAACCAGAATTATTTTCTCTTCATGATTAGAGAGTTTGAAAGGGTAATGGGCAAGAGGTTGGGTAGAGAATAAATAATTGTTGGTAGTCAATTTGTATACAAACATTTGATTTTCTATTCTTTGAACCAAAAAAAAGTAGGAAACAAGTTACATCCGTTGGTTGTGATAACACTTTCCACAAACTTAAAATATAGTAGGTACCCAGTAGCACATAAAGCCTAGAAAGTTTCCCTACTAATTTGAAACAAATGGATAAGGAAATGAGTATTGAAATTGGCTAATATATGTACATCAATGATATGAAGCCTTTTATTTATTTATTTATTTATTTGAGAATTTAATTTAAATTTTCTTTTGACATTGAAAATTTCTACTATAATGTAGCGTCAGGAGGGGGGAGAGAGGGTAGGGACGAAGCCATAAATTTGTTTTAAAGGAGACAAATAAGTGTAGCAAAAGAAAAAAAAATTCTAATGGAATAATTTAAGTACTATATTAAATAATTTGGGATCATCTTATATGCGTTATAAGAATACTTCAGCAATATAAAAAATTAATGAATTTTTTCTTTTTTCAGAGAGAGGAGTGTGAGTTATGTAGTTTATATTCTTCATTAAGGATAGTATAGTCCTTTAGGTTGTTAGGGTTTGATTAGGGTTTAACTCTATTAGATTATATATTTGTACTTCTTTTGATTGATCATTCAATAATAATATAGACAAGTTTGTTATCATGGTATCAGAGCCACGACTCAGATGTTAGCATACCTTCGCAAGTCATCATCGACCATCGCAGCCCCTTTCTCTCTCTTTGCAAGGCCTTCGCTGAAGTTCTCTGTGGTCTCTGTTCTCTTCGTTGCACTTGGCTCTTGTTGGTTGCTGGTTCTGAGCCCTAGGTTACATGTTCATCCGATTGCGTCGGAGCCCTAGGTCATCATCGACCATCGCAGCCCCTCATCGCAGCCCTCTGTAATTCCTCTGCGTGGCTCGAATTGGTGACCTCTCTCTCTCTTCCTCTAGTTCACACGATTAAAGTAAGGTCTGAAATTAGCCTCTCTGTCTGTGTCTCTGAAATTGACTTCTGATTTTAGGATCAGTCTCTCTCTCTCTGCTCTGCCTTGGTTCTCTTGATTGATATTTGTGGTGATAAGGTTATTATAAGTTTGACGTAATTGGTTGGGTAATTATAGCAGTAGCAACTTTGATTAGTCACTGTGCTTTGGTTTTACTGTGTTACTTAATTATAGTATTATGGATGATGATAAATTACAAGCTATCACCACTAAGTTAGATGGTACCAATTACTCTTATTGATCTCATGTAATGAAAAATTTTATAATGGGTAAAGACATATGGAACTACGTGATTGGTGTGACTATTAGACCTATGAAATCTCATGAAACTGAGGTTGATGTTACTAAATGGGATAACGAAAATGCACAAATTCTTACTTGGTTTCATAATTCAATTCAAACTACCATTGGTATGAATTTTTCCAAGTATTCTACTTCTAAACAAGTTTAGGACTATTTGAAAAGTATGTACCTTGAGTCTAACTTTGCAAAACAATATGAACTTGAGATGTCTATTCGCTGTGCTAGTCAGAAAGATAAGTCCATTCAGGAGTTCTACAATGAGATGACTACTTATTGGGATCAACTTGCTTTGATGGAACGGTCAGATTTACAGTTACTTGACAGTTATACCAAGTATCGGGAGAAGCAACATTTTGTTCAATTTCTTATGGCCCTTCGAGATCAATTTGAGCCACTTCGGGAAGCTATTCTTCATCGGTCTCCCTTGCCTTCTGTGGATGGTGTTGTTCGTGAGCTTATTGCGGAAGAAACTTGGTTTAAGGTGGCTCATGGTGTTCCTGCTTCCCAGTTAGTTTTTGCCACTCCTCTGCTCTTGCCCACCCCACCTTCTCTTTTATTTCAGGTTACTGGTAAGCCCAAGCCTCGGGTTTCCATGGATGAGTGCAGCTTCTGTCATCAGAAAGGCCATTGGAAACATGTTTGTCCTAAACTTTTGCAGCCTAAGGGTCGTTCATTTGGTCCACCATCCTCTAAGCTGACATCTTCAGGATCTCGCTCATCTGTCGCCTTTTCTGCACCAGTTTCTAAGAATGGTCCGTCTTCCAATATGCAGTCTATGTTTGAGCAGTTCAAGTCTTTCATGGTGGCCAATCCAAATCTTTCATCCCAGGCCTCTGTTATGACTACAACTCAGTTAGGTTTGTCTGGTTCATCCTCTTTAGGTAATATCCACACTTTGTGAATTTTTTATTCTGGTTGTTCACATCATACGATCCCTGTGGCATCTTTCCTCAGTAATTGTGTCTCCCCTTCTTCTTCTATCATTATTGCTACAGCTAATGGTTCTTCTATGCCTGTACACTCTATTGGTTCTATTTCTTCTTCACATTTGTCTATTTCTCCTGTATTTTATGTGTCTCACCTCTCACTCAGTCTTATTTCTATTAGTCAGTTATCTAATTCCGATTTTGATACTGTTTTTTCTTTTTCTCATTGTGTTGTGCAGGATCGGGTATCCAAGAGGCAGATTGGGATCGGGCATAGAGTTGGAGAACTATATATCTTGGACAGCTTGCATGTTCCTCCAGAAGTGTCTTCTACTGCATTGTCTTCTTTTTGTTTAAACAATAAGTCTTCTTTATTTTATATTTGGCATTCTAATCGTTTGAGGATGTTAGTTCGGTCTGGACATTTAGGCAATTTTTCTATTGATGATATTTCTGAGTGTCGTGGTTGCAAACTGGCTAAAATGCCTGCTCTTCCTTTTAATAAAAGTGATTCTATTTCATCTTCTCTTTTTCAATTAGTTCATACTGATGTTTGGGGTCCTTCCCCTATAGTTACCAAGGGTGGTTCGCAATATTATGTGTCTTTTGTGGATGATTATAGTCGGTTTACCTGAGTTTATTTGATGACTCGAAAATCTGATTTTTATAAAATCTATTCTACTTTTCACTCCATGATTCGCACTCAGTTTTCCGCCACCATTAAAGTTCTTCGTTCTGATTTAGGGGATGAGTATTACTTGTCTGAGTTTAAGGAGTGTTTAGCTACTCATGGCACTATTCATCAGTCTTGGTGTTCTGGCACTCCTACCCAAAATGGTCGAGCTGAGCGCAAATATTGCCATCTCCTTGATACAACTCGCTTTTTGTTGTTCTTGTCTTTTGTCCCATCTGTTTTCTGGGGAGAAACTGTGCTCACTGCTGCATATCTTCTTAATCGAATGCCTACTCCTCTTCTCTCAGGCTCATCTCCGTATGAGCATTTTTTTGGTGTTACTCCCAACTATTATCTTCTTCGTATTTTCGGTTCTGCATGCTTTGTGCTCCTTCCTAACGGGCGCGCTCTAAGCTTAGTTCTCGTTGTGTCCTATGTGTCTTTTTAGGATATGGCATTAATCAGAAAGGTTATCGGTGCTATGATCTTGTCACCAAAAAGCTATATGTGTCTAGGCATGTCACCTTTTTAGAAAAACTATCCTATTACACTATACTTTCCACCCATGTCCCTATTACAAAGGATGAATTAGTTCACATTGACCCATTTCCTCCTGATGTTTCCCCCGATGAATTTGTTTCTGATTTTGAGGTCTCTACTTTGCCTCTTACTAGCACTCCTGATATCTCGCCAGCTATTTCCTCTCTAGCTCCCGTTTTCCCTGCTCCTCTTTTTGTTTATCAATGCCGCAAAGAACTTCCGAGCTCGCCTGTCTCTAGCTCTACTGTCCCTCCAGCTATTTCTTTAGATCCCGCTCCTCCTGCACATCGTTTTCCAAAGTGAGACTGTCATCCTCCAAACTAATATGGTTTTGGTAATACATGTTTTTCCCCTTCCTATCAGTCTTTTCTTTCTTGTCTTCATACTTATTTTGAGCCTAGGTCCTATAAGGAAGCTTGTCATGATCCCAATTGGATTACTGCCACAAATGACGAGTTAACTGCTTTGGCTAACACTCAGACTTGGGATTTGGTTCCATTACCTGCTGGCAAGAATATTGTAGGCTGTAAATGGGTCTATAAGGTCAAAACCCTTTCTGATGGTTCTTTGGAACGGTACAAAGCTCGTTTGGTTGCCCAAGGCTTTTCTCAGGAGTATGGGATTGATTACGATGAGACTTTTGCCCTCGTTGCCAAGATGACTACTGTTCGTACTCTTATCTCTGTTGCTGCTGCCCATCACTGGCCTTTGTTTCAACTAGATGTCAAAAATGCTTTTCTGAATGGGCATCTTGCTGAAGAAGTGTATATGCGCCCTCCACCGGGTCTCTCTTACCCTCCTGATGTTGTTTGTCGTCTTCGCCGTGCTCTATATGGTCTCAATCAATCTCCTCATGCTTGGTATGAGCGATTTCACTCTGTTGCACTTCAGCTTGGTTTTCACCCTAGTCATCATGATTGTGCTCTCTTTGTTCGGCGCACTTCTGTTGGCCTTGTTCTTCTTCTCTTATATGTGGACGATATGATCATCACTGGCTCTGATTATAGTACTATTGAGGAGGTTAAGCATTAGTTGTTTCAGGAGTTCGAGATGAAGGATTTAGGATCTCTTCGATATTTTCTTGGTATTGAGGTTGCTACTTCTTCTACTGGGTATCTTCTCTCTCAGACTAAGTATGCCCATGATATTCTTTCTCGTGCCAATCTCACTGATGACAAAATTGTCGACACTCCTCTTGAGTTGCATGCTAAGTTTTCTACTTCTGATGGCGTTCCTTTTGAGGATCTCACTTTGTACCGCGAGTTGGTTGGGTGCCTTGTTTATCTCACCGTTACTCGTCCGAATATCTCCAATGCTGTGCACATTCTCAGTCAGTTTGTTTCTGCTCCTCGTTCCATACACTAGGCTGCCTTACTCCGTACTCTGCGCTACCTTCATGGCACTTTGCTGCAATGTTTGCTTTTATCTGTCTCTTCGGACTTGACTCTTCGTGCCTATGCTGACGCTGATTGGGCAAGTGACATCTTTGATTGCAAATCTACTTCTGGTCTTTGTGTTTTCCTCAACGATTCTCTCATATCTTGAAAGAGTAAGAAACAGTCTGTTGTTGCTCGTTCTACCGCTGAGACTGAGTATCGTGCCATGGCTCATGCTACTTCTGAGATCGTTTGGCTTCGGTGGCTTTTTTCTGATATGGGTGTCTCTCTTTCTGATCTGACTCCGTTGTATTGTAATAATCAGAGTGCTGTACAAATTGCCCATAATTCAGTCTTCCATGAGCGGACCAAGCATGTTGAAATAGATTGTCACTTTGTCAGACAGCATTTTCAGGCTGGCACTATTACTCTCCCTTTTGTTCCCTCCTCTCTTCAGTTGGCCCATTTTTTTACGAAGACTCACACTGTTGCTCATTTTCGTTTTCTTCTTGGCAAACTTTCGATACTTTCTGCGCTCGCATCCTCAGTTTGAGGGGGGGTGTGAATTATATAGTTTATATTCTTCATTAAGGATAGTATAGTCCTTTAGGTTGTTAGGGTTTGATTAGGGTTTAACTCTATTAGATTATATATTTGTACTTCTTTTGATTGATCATTCAATAATAATATAGACAAGTTTGTTATCAAGGAGATGCTAGAATTGAACACAACTGAGATAGTTGAAGTGTCAAGCCTTATCTACTGGGTCAACTCTGTTGCTTTGAGAACTTCATTGAATTATGTGAAGTTTGTTACGTTTGGTTGATGTAAAGTGTTTGATAATCAAAAGATTTACTTTTTGTTTGGCCAGTCACTAATCTTTCTATTTGTTTGTCTCTTAATCTCTTTATTACGTTTGAAACTCAAGGTCGGTCTCTGCCTTTTCCTTTTTTAAAGAAGTCTCAAAGTACACATGTGGCAGAAGCTTTATTGAATATGATTAAGAAATTATAAAAACAAAGAATGGAAATGAAAAATGGAATGAAAGTTATGAGAGACAGAAGAATTATGAGAGAAAAGCATAGATATGAAGTTCAGAAGGAAAATGATATTTTCATAAAAAATTTCAGAAGAACGATGTGGCAAACGATTTTAAAATTATAAGTCAGTTTAATCAATTTTTACTTTAAATTAAAAAAAAAATGTATCATATCCTTCTGTATAGTTTTATATTCGTATAATATAACAAATTTTAAAATAAATGTTGGAGAGAGAAAGTTATGGAGGAGAGGCCCCTCAACCCTGTCATGCACCATTGAATGAAGAGAATGTGGGTAGAACAATAAAGGGCAGCAGCTTTATTTTCTTTCATTCTTAGATAAAGGTGTTCTTTTTCTTTTTAGCAAAGCCCTCCAAGTCAAACAACTTTTAAAGAGAGCACATTGTTTGGTCACACTTCACAGAGGTTGAGCCTCCTATCCACCCTTCCAAAGTACTCATAAACAAATACCAAGCAAGACTTTAGACACCTTGGTAGGCCTCTCCATAAACTTTCTTTTCTTTTCTTTTCTTTTCTTTTCTTTTTCTTTTTTTCTCTATCTTCTCTTCAATTCTCTTCTAGCAAGAACAGTGCACATGACATGATTCTTCTACAATTTAACTTTTTAAGGCTGGATTGTTGTCATCTTTTGTTTGGTTGCTGGGAATTTAAACTTACTTTCTTTTCTTTGGTTCTTTCTTGAGTTGCCCCCCCTTTTCCCTCCCTTTTAGCAATAAAAAAAGTAGCAATGGAAATTGAATTTCATAAAAATAATCCTAAAGGAGACTTGTTTACAATGCAACACAAGATTTGATATGCCTCGTTGGTATCTACATAATTGAAATCCTTCAGTAAAAAGAATTATTTTTTTGCTCACAAATATTGGAGACCACTTTTGAATAGATAGGATCATTGGACAGCTAACCACATTCATTAAAATCATGCATATAATTTAGATAAATACGTTATCACACGTGATTGTCAAAATCAATCAATCTAGCTATATACCCATCATTTTATGATCAGAAAAACATACCCATCATTTTTATTTTTATTTTTTTTGTTGAACAAATTACAATCATAGTCTCATAGTTTAGCCCATGTCAATTCTATTATTATAATTATAATCATATCAATTTTATCCTTAAACTTTTCACATTATATCAATTTTATCTAATTGACAATGCCCTTTTAAGAATTCACTCAACTTGAAATGATTGAATAGTTATTGTCTACTTTGAAATGGTTCGTTCTTATTTTAATTGATCATTTTAACCTTGAGTTTTATCTAATTTCCTAATGAATGTTATCAATTAGATTAATTTGATACAATGTGAAAAATTAAAGAATGAAATTGATACAATTGGAATTATAATATCCAAATTGGCACAAAAGATAAATTACAAGTACTACATGTATGATTTACCATTTTTTTAACATATCTCTAAATTATTTTGTGATATACTAAAGCCTCGTTTGTCAACTATACATTTTAGATAAAAAATCAAAAAGTCACTGTAAGGTCTCGTTTGGCATGCACTTGTTTTAGTCTAAAAATAAAAAAGTTATTAAAAAAATCATAAAGCCTAAAACTTATACAAAAAAGTCAAAGATTCCATTTTCTCTCTATTTTTTATACATCTTTTCGTAAAAAATTAAAAAGTCATTTCAAACATACTAATTTTTTTTACCTCATATTTTAGCCAAAAAACCAAAAAATTACTAAAATAGTCTGTTCCCAAACGAGCCCTACATCACTCTCTCTACTTTTCTTTATATCTTTTCATAAAAAATAAAAAAGTTACTAAAATAGCATATTTCCAACAAGGTCTAATATGTGCTCAATGAAGTTTTTGAAAAAACTTTAAGAGGAAGATGAATATTTTACAGAATCATGAGCACAATAATAACAAACAAGATAGAACAGTGACTCAGAGAGAAGTGTCTCATATCAAGAACACAAAGAGCCTGTAGTGGAATCAAATCAACCCCCCAAGGGCACTACCCTAGGTGCCTATAGCTGTGCAGGTTGAAGACACAACAGACATAATCCAGCAAACAAACATTGTATGTTGTTTGATGATGAACATCCACCAAACTATCCACCATGCTATCATAATGATAGAATAAGCCATTACGCTAACTCTTGCTCAAGAGTTTTACATCTCATTAAAAGGTTAGCGGTTTGAATCTTTCCGTGCATACAAGTTGATCTTTTCCATTGTATTGTTTTGGGATATTTCTTGGGATTGTTTGGATTTATTAAATGCCTGTGGATGTGTAATAGAATTTTTTTTTCTTTTCTTAGTTGAATGTTCTTTAATCACTTCTACAAAAACAAAAAGATCCCCCTAATCTTTTGTAGAGATAATAAAAATCTAAAAATTTCTCATGTTTCATAACTTAAAAATTTCACAGTTAACAAAAAAAAAAGAAGAGAAATTTCTTAGTTTTTATGAAAATTTAGTTTATGCACCGTAATTAAGATGCTTCTAATAGCTCTTGTGTGATCTTTAATTTCACAATTTTTATCTATCAGGAGTTACTTTCAGGGGATAATTAAAAAATAAAGATATCTAAGAAAAATTTCATGTAGAATTAAATAAATCAAATAATGGAACATTAATAAGAATGATAAATTGGTGCTTATTTCATACGTTTCGAAATTTGTTTGAAGGACTATTTTTAAAAATTATTTTTAAAAAATAAAATCCTAAAAACAATCATCCACTTTTAGAGGAAACTAAAATTTTGTTTTTGAAAACATATTTCGCACCATGTTTTTTGAATTTTCATTTCTGTATTTCCAAAAGCATGAAAATAAAAATGAAATGAAAATGATACCTAGCAAGCATAAATTTCATTAGACACACTTTATTTGAATGGACTGAAGGCCTATAAAAAACCAGTCAGATTAAGCTTACGGCGGGAGAACCCAATGGTATGGGCCTCATCTGTTGGGCTCGAATCTCAGCAATCAACTGACCAATGTGGCCATGCGCATATCTGAATCTTTGTGAATTTTTTTAAAAAATCATATCAATTTTTATTAGAACTTTTTTAAGTCCATCTAGTAAACAACCCTAATTTTTTTTATATAAAAAATTAAAAGAATCAATTTTTTTTTTTTTTTTTTAAAGAGAAGGGGAGATCCTCTTTTAATTACGAATTTATTTTTTAAATATTTGCAAAAGACTTGTCTTGACAGACCTTAGCAATGACATATTTTGGGTGAAAGTTAAAAAAAATTCACTAATATTGTGTTTGGTTGGAGGATTTGAGAAGAGATTTGGAGAGGGAAAAAGAAAAGGGATATGAAATTAGGTGAAATGTAAGTATATTTTATCGATATTTCATCTACTTTTTCTCTTTCTTTTTCCAAATCCCTTCCCAAATTTCTCAACCAAACATAGCATAAAAATATAAATAAATAATTTAGTATGTTAGATGAAGGGGCTGAATATGAAACAGGTCGGATCCAAGCCTTGGGCCAGCCCAATCCACTAAAGTCCAAATCCAAGTGGGTTAGATGAACATATGGGCAAGCCAATTAAGTCCAACTCCATGATCAATAGTCTACCCAAGTCCTCAAGCACTTGGGCCCAACTCGTAGTGAAAAGGCTAGTCCAGCTGCGATGCTGGGCTAGGCCGAGCTGCAAGACTTAATCTATGGGCCGAGCTAATGGGCCAAACCCATCGTCAGAACTAAAGTGGGCCGAGCCTATATAAAGATATCTGAATTGACCAACCCATCTCTATAAACGATCTTGTAAAAGGCCGAGCTGAGGCATAATGGTACCGAGCTGAGGCACAATGATATCAAGTTGAGGAAACCTCTTAGAGAAACGTGGAAGCTGTGAATGCATGCACATGGAGGATGCCACCTCAGCTGGTCCCCTTCTCCTAGAATCACAGAATTGGATGATCAAGGGAATGTGGTCTATTATCAGCATGATTACGACAAGTATGTGCATCCATTATCAACAACTTGATGGTCCCCTACCTTGAGCAATGCTAAAAGAAAGCTTGGTAGCACCAGAGCTCCATAAAACCATCTTGAGCAACAAGTAAGGAGTTCTATATAAACTACACTAACTTCACATTAAAGGTAACTGAACTAAGCTGAACCCTACTTACTAAAACTCAACCCTCTGCACTTAGAGGGCACCTTACTTCTTCTTCGATTACTCATTCCTACACCGGAGGGGTCATCCGGCCAACCCCGGTGGGGCAGCTCTCACGGCGTTTCTTGTTGTAGAACCTCAATTCTTGGATAGTCCAGTCGAGTGCAGAGCTCTGATCCACTTTCATCTAGTGCGGTATTTGGTACGTACAATTGATGCGGTGAGCGTAGAGTTTTTGTCTCTGAGCTCTGCACTCGATTCTGGCGATGGAGATTGAGGACATCCCACCTTCGACGCATACTTCACAGACGGAGAAAACAAAAAACAAAGGCTTGGCACTCCCAACAGTCTTAGAAAAACAAACTGGAAACAATAACCGGACTCTCGAATCTGTTAAGCATCAATTGCCCTTTGCTGGAGGTTCTTCTCATCACTTTCTTCTAGAAAAGGATTACAGAGATCGAACCATAGACTCCATGGGGATAGAGATACAGGAGCTGAAAGCGCAACTTAAAAGGGTGCTAGGTGATCCGACGGAGAATATGACTGACGCAGAGCCCTCTCGCCTGCGATAGAGAAGCTCGTCCAGAGAACCATCGGTGAAGAAGATCCCCAAAAATAAGTCTGGGCAACAGAACCAGCCAATCCCGATACAAAGTGAGGCGGAAGGCAGCTACACCCGTGGCTTAAGCCGGAAAAGGGCTAAGAGGCAGAAGACAGTTAGCCAGCAGACTGAGTACCCTCCTCAAGACCTTCGTACTTAGCTGATTGGCAACAAGCAAAATGAGCAACGTCGAGATCATCTAGACCGTACCATCCACCAGAGAGAGCACCGAGCATTGGATAGGCTTGTCTCCTCCCCATTCTCCCTTGAAATCGAGGCCATGAGACCATCCAAGAAATTCACCCTGCCAAAGTTCACGTCGTACGATGGAAAGTCATACCCATTGACACACATCAACTATTATAGACAGATGATGTCCCTATGGAGCCAAGACGAAGCACTGATGTGCAAAGTCTTCCCATCTAGCTTGGGAGAATCCAGGCTTCGATGGTTCGATCGACTGGAAGCAGCTTTTCGAAGAGTTCTTAGCCAGGTTCGTCTCCAACACTAAGATCCCGAAAAAGCCGGATACATTGTTCGATCTCCGAAAGGAACAGGAAGAAACGCTGCGCAATTATGCTAGGAGGTATTGGAAAGAGTACAATGACCTAGAGGAAAACGATTGCAGTGAGCAGATGGCTGTTATGTCCTTCAAACATGGTCTGTGCCCGGAACTAGGTTGAGACAATCACTTACCAAGCGCTCGGCCACAGCATTGAAAGATTTGCATGCCAGGATTGAGCAATACGCTCGCCTTAAAGATGACTAGATCCCCATCGAGGTAGCGTTAGCAGAACAAACAGCTAGGCACAAAAAGAGAATGGACCGAGGGGAACACCGGGGACTCACAGTGAATGAAGTAGATAAGTGCAAATCTCACGAAGCAGTCGTGACTGTATTCAAAGAACCAATCTATCGTATCTTGGAAAAGATCAAGAGAGAGCCCTTCTTTATTTGGCCGCCGAAAATGTTGGGAGATCCGACTTGGCATAATCAGAAGCTCAGATGCGTTTATCACCAAGACAGGGGGCATATGACTCAGAATTTGGACACCTCCGAGACTACATTGATCAAGATAAAGTAGTGGCCGAGCAGAGGAACCCACCACCAGAACCGAACATCAAGCACCCACATCGACTGGTAATAAATGTGATCCATGGAACAACGACCCAGGAGCGCGAAGAGGCGCTAAAAGAAGAAATTGCTAGGGCTATGCAAATTCAGCAGGTCATGTCAGTAGAGCCCGCATCGAAAAAGGGCAGTGCAGCAGACATATTGTATTATGACTTGTTCGAAAAAATCAATCTCTCTGAGTAGCACCTCACCCTAGCGGCAGCTCCATTAGTCGGCTTCAATTCACAGCCAGAATGGCCACTTGGCAGAATAGTGTTGTCCGTTATGGCAGGAACGAAGACCCTCCAGATAGAGTTTTTAGTTATTAATACACATTCTCCATACAACGCCATACCCGATCGTCTATGGATTCACCAAATGGAGGCGGTCCCTTCAATATACCACCAGCTCATCCATTTCCCAACGGAACACGGAGTAGAGCAGATCTTAGGGGACCAAGTTACGTCCAAACATTGCTTTATGGCAGCAATAAAGGCTAAACAACTTTGCAACCGGTTACAGACAGTGAAAATGGCCGAACAACCAATCTTGGAAGATATAGCGGGAAACCTAGAGGAAAAGATAGTAGAGGATTTGAAGAAAGTCCTGGTAAAAGAGGATTATCCAGAAAAATACTTCCTTATCGGTACCTCGCTTGGTGCTGATGAGAAACTTCAGTTGCTGGAATTGCTGAGGGAAAATATGAAGGTATTCGCTTGGTCAGCATATGATATTCCGGGGTTGAACCCAGAATTTGCTTGCCACAAAATCAACATCAATCCCTCCGCTCGGCCTGTCGTGCAGAAAAGTCGGAGATCCTCAGTCGAGCAAACTGAAGCGGTAATTGCCGAAGTCGAAAAGCTCCTAGCATCAGGAGCGATTAGAGAAGTACAGTACCCACAATGGCTGTCTAACACAGTTATAGTCAAAAAGAAGAACGGAAAATGGAGAGTCTGTGTTAACTTCACCTACTTGAACAAAGCTTGTCCCAAGGACAATTTTCCTCTACCTCGCATCGATCAACTAGTGGATTCAACAGTAGGGCATGAGCGTATAAGCTTTCTAGACGCTTATAGCGATTATCACCACATACCACTGTTCGACCCAGATTAGGAGAAGACAGCGTTCATCACTTCAAGGGGCACTTATTGCTACAGAGTAATGCCGTTCGGCCTCAAGAACGCCGAGGCAACCTACCAACGAATGATCACTCGAATGTTCAAGGACCAACTTGGAAAAACCATGGAAGCTTATATAGATGATATGGTAATAAAAAACAAGCTCACTACAAGCCACCTTGCAGACTTAAGAGAAGTTTTTGGTATCTTGAAAAACCATCAGCTTCGCCTTAATGCCTCGAAATGCGCTTTTGGGGTAAGAACAGGGAAGTTCTTGGGGTACATGGTCACTCACAGAGGAATCGAGGCAAATCCGAATCAAATCAAAGCAACACAAGAGCTTGAAGTACCAACAAAGGCTAAAGAGCTACAGAAGTTGGCCGGAATAGCGACCGCCCTGAATCAGTTCATCAGCAAGTCTTCAGATCGGATGAAGCCCTTCTTCCAGCTACTAAGAAAAAAGGCAACGTTTGAATGGAGTACTGAGTGTACCGAAGCATTGCAAAGTCTCAAAAAATACCTCAGTACGCCACCTCTTCTGTCCACTCCAGTACTAGGAGAGGAGCTATACTTATATCTGGCAGTCTCAGATCACGTCATAAGCGCGGTATTGATTCATGAAGTTAACAAAGAACAGAGGCCAGTATACTATGTTAGCAAGACTCTACTAGATGCCGAGACACGGTATCTACCCTTGGAAAAGTTAGCTTACACACTGCTTATCGCCTCAAGAAAGTTACAACATTACTTCCAAGGGCATACCATCAATGTCCTCACAGAATTCCCATCAGATCTGTCTTTAGCCGAGCTGATTTCTCTGGGCGACCAGCAAAATGGGCGGTAGAACTTGGTGAGTTTGATATTCAATATCAACCTAGGATAGCAATCAAGGCCCAGGTCTTGGCAGATTTCGTCGTAGAATTTGCTCCCACCCAGAGTACCGAGCCTAATAACTCCAGTTTGGAACAGGCACCACGTACCACCGAACTGGGAAAGCAATGCGCTTCAAAAGCATAGAAACTCTTTATTAGAAATATCTGGCAGCTCTATGTCGACGGATCATCCAATGATCGAGGCTCAGGAGCAGGGGTAGTACTTATATCACTAGAGGGATTTATTTGGGAGCAAGCCCTTAGGCTCAGCTGGAAGGCTTCTAACAATGATGCGGAATACGAAGCACTGTTGGCTGGTTTACACAGTGCCGAACACTTCAGTGCAGAGCAACTTCTTGTTTTCAGCGATTCTCAATTAGTAGTAAACCAGCTTTCTAGGGTCTATGAAGCACGAGATGAAAGAATGGCTATGTATGCAGGCAAGACCAAGGATCTACTTAAAAAATTTCGATCCATATGAGTGGAACGAATCAGTCGGGACAAAAACAGCCATGCTGATGCTCTAGCCTGCCTTGGCTCATCGGTTGATACCAAAGACGCTAGAAAAGTTTGGGTTGAGTTCGTGCCAGAACCAAACATTGTATCTCCAGTCCTCTGCAGCAACCTAGAGCCAAGCTGGATGGATCCGATACTTGCTTTTCTGAAATCTGGCACTCTCCCCGAAGACAAAAAGGAAGCCAACAAAATCCGACATAGGTTAGCTCGGTTCTGGGTCTCACCATCTGGAAAGCTATACAGACGATCCTATCTCAGTCCTTATCTTTTATGTATGCATCCAAATTTGGTCACAAATGTTCTCTACGAAATTCACGATGGGATTTGTGGATGCCACGTTGGTGGAAGGTCACTGGCGCACCGAGCCCTTACTCATGGGTACTGGTGGCAACTGATGCAACAAGATGCACAGCAGTACGTTCAGAAGTGCGATAAATGCTAGAGGTTTGCTCCGCTAATTCATCAGCTAGCCAAAACTCTTACTCCACTCACCAGCCCATGGCCCTTTGCCCAATAAAGACTGGATATTGTCGGACCGTTGGCACGGGGCACTAGGAACAGGCGATTTTTCATTGCTGCAACCGGCTATTTCACTAAGTAGGTTGAAGTCGAAGCACTGGCAAGTATCAAAGAAGCGGACACAAAGTGGTTTGTCATGAGGAACATCGTGGTGCGTTTCTGCATCCTGCGGGTACTGATTGTAGATAATGGAACACAATTTGATGGAAAGATTTTCAGAAAGTTTTGTGCCGACCTCAGAATCGAATATCGGAACTCTTCTCCAGGCTATCCACAACGTAATGGGCAGGCAGAAACGTCAAACAAAACCATCATCAACGAAGTAAAGAAGCGGCTCGAACATGTAAAAGGAAAATGGGTCGAAGAGTTACCCCACGTACTATGGGCTTACCGAACCACAGCACGGCGCTCAATGGGGAAAACACTTTACTCTCTAACTTATGGAATAGAGGCCATTATTCCACTCAAAGTCGGTCTCCTGACCCTCCGATCCGAACTGTTTGAAAGCACAAGTAATGAGGAAGCAATTGCACAAGCACTGGATATGGCAGAAGGCCAAAGAGAAGTAGCATTGATCAGACTTGTGGCATATCAGCAACAGCTTATCAAAGGTTTCAACAAGAAAGTTCTCCTAAGACAATTTACACCTGGTGAATTGGTTTTGGGCCAAGTTATGGATCACAAAAGGGTGCTTGGCAAAGGAAATTCAAGTCCTAACTGGGACGAGCCTTACAAGGTTACAGTCGTTGCTGGAAATAAAGCATACTACTTAGAGGATCTCAAGGGCAAAGCCATACCTCGGCCCTGGAATATAGCAAACCTCAAGAGATACTATCAGTAGACTATCCTCCTTAAATATCTATCAAAGTGTAACGACATTTGTCTTTTGATCAATGGAAGAAATCTCTTCGCTTCCTTGAACATTTGTTTCCAGCACCTGTACAATCTTAAGGCCAGAACAGATTGATCAACTTAGCCCCTAAGATTCAAGCTTTGGGGGCATAGTTCAAACTAAGGATGGTTTTAACTAAGGCAGAGTTAGCAATAACTCTCGGAATAAGCTTCATTGGGAATGAACGAATTTTACCAAAGTCAAGGAGTGACCTTTGGAATTAGCTTCGGTTTTTACCGAACGAAATTAGCTTTGGTGTTTACCAAACGGACTCAGCTTTGGTGTTTACCAAACGGACTCAGTTTTGGTGTTTACCAAACGGACTTAGCTTTGGTCTTTACCAAACGGAATTAGTTTCGGAGTGACCGAACGAAATTTGGTTTTGGTTTGCACTCAAACATGCCAAGTGGAATTGCTTGGTGGAATTATGTTTGGTAACCAAAATAGAACTTAGCCAAGTGGAATTGCTTGGTGGAAACCTTACTAAATTTTTTTTTTTTTCAATTAATCATTTCTTTTATGGAAATCACAGAATTTTCAAAGTCACAAACGACTCTTTCTTAAGTACAAGTACATCAACACTTTAGTACTGCTGCATACAAACAGAGTTAGAACAAACTAGGCTAAATTCTATGGGGAGCAAACTTCCAGCACTAGTCTTATTCAACTCCAACTGGGGGCAAACAATTGTTTTTTCAAACCAACCTAGACCTGAGTAAGACACCTCTTTATACCTTTATCTCATTCAAATGCACTTGTGCTATCAAAGTTGCAACAAACTTAAGCAGTTCTGCCTAAGAGCACAATCTTCAGTACCAATCTTACTTAGCTCCAGGTAGGGGCAAACAATTGTTTTTCGGAACCAACCTGGACCTAAGTAAGATCATTCTCTTTCATTACAAATCCAAGCACAGTCGTACAACATATTCGTTAACCAGACCGAGCAGCTATTCAACCCGGAGGTCCCAACAATGCTCAGCCGAGGGCAAACAGTATAGATAACATTCAGACATAGAAGCAAGAAAGCATAAGATTGCAAAATCAAAAGGAAAATTTCATCATCCAACAAAGGCACAACTAGCCTCACAAACAACAACAAAAAAAGAAGAAAATTATCTTGGCAAACATAAGGGGGCACCTCGTCAGGAAGACCGAGCTCCAGTACAGCCGAAAGCAAAAAGAAGAAAAAGCAAAATATGACAAACTTCAAATCATTTCAATGGTCACTTCAACTTTCATCAGCAGGAGGAATTTCAGGAGTAGCATCCACAATCTTAACCGGGCCACCTTGGGGAGGAAAAGTAGAGGCAGCTCCAACTTCCTGGAAAGTAGGAGACTCCTTAACCACATCTCCCACAGCTTCAGTTTCCAGGGTTCCACCCCTGTCAACATTCACCGTTTCATTGGCAGTATTTCTCTCCAGAGTCTTGGTTGTAGAATTAGTCCTTGGGGAAATCTTAGCTGGAGGAATAGCAGGGGTAGCAGCAGCCTTCAGACCCAAGGATTTTGAGGGAATAGAAATATCTTGAAACAGAGAAGACTCTTCAGGAATTTGAGCAATAGTTAGGGCACTTGTCCAGCCTTTGAGAAAAAACTAAGAGAAATACATAGAAATAGCATTGGTCACCAAAATAGTGGCACAAGGGCCAGCAATGGTGACAGAGACAGAAAGCAAGAGGAAAGAAGGGTTTCAGATGAACTTACAGTGATTTAATGAGAGGATGACAAAGAATGAAGGTCTTGAAGACTGGAATCAAAAGAGAATAGCAGTATTTGGAACCCGGTGGCAAGCATCTAAATAAAGCACTGTCGGAACAAAGATGGGAGAATGAAAAGGTTTTCGGATTTTAAAACTTTGAAACAAGCAAGGAGGACGAAGAGACAGCCCTAGGGTATTTATGACCCTTGACCAGCGTGATAGTACAAATCACGTCCCTCTGTACAGAATCAGCGTCTTTTCTCTGCACACCAGTACCACGCTACTACGTGTCACCATGGAAGGACACATGCAGAGCGCGTGTGTTAGGATCGAACCACCACCAAGGCCGAACTGGAGCAAACCCGAAACGATGGGACGGTTAGGGTATTGAACAGTAGCTCCCCCCAAGGGAAACCTTAGCACGAGCTAGGGGGCAAATGAAGGGGCTGAATATGAAATAGGTCGGATCCAAGCCTTGAGCCGGCCCAATCCACTAAAGCCCAAATCCAAGTGGGTTAGACGAACATATGGGCAAGCCAATTAAGTCCAACTCCATGATCAACAATCTACCCAAGTCCTCAAGCACTTGGGCATAACTCGCAGTGAAAAGGCTAGTCCAGCCGCGATGCTGGGCTAGACCGAGCTGCAAGACTTAATCTATGGGCCGAGCTGATGGACCAAACCCATTGTCAGAATTAAAGTGGGCCGAGCCCATACAAAGATATCCAAATGGACCAGCCCATCTCTATAAACGATCTTGTAAAAGGCTGAGTCGAGGCACAATGGTACCGAGCTGAGGCACAACGGTACCGAGCTGAGGAAACCTCTTAGAGAAACGTGGAAACTGTGAATGCATGCACATGAAGGATGCCACCTCAGCTGGTCCCCTCCCCCTAGAATCACGGAATTGGTTGATCAAGGGAATGTGGTCTGTTATCAGCATAATTACAACAAGTATGTGTATCCATTATCAACAACTTAATGGTCCCCTACCTTGAGCAATGCTAAAAGGTAGCTTGGTAGCACCAGAGCTCCATGAAACCATCTTGGGCAACAAGTAAGGAGTTCTATATAAACTACACTAACTTCACATTGAAGATAACTGAACTAAGCTGAACCCTACTTACTAAAACTCAACCCTCTGCACTTAGAGGGTACCTTACTTCTTCTCCGATTACTCATTCCCACACCGGAGGGGTCATCCGGCCAACCCCGGCTGGGCAGCTCTTACGGTGTTTCTTGTTGCAGGACCTCAATTCCTAGATAGTCCAGTCGAGTGCGGAGTTCCGATCCGCTTTCATCTAGTGCGGTATCTGGTACGCATATTAGATAATAAGTTAATCAAGATTGAAAACTTTTTTTAGTCACTAGAAAGTAGTGCTCGGATCATACATCAAGTATATTTGTATAAGAATATTACATTTTTGTAAGATATATATTTTCATGCCACAAATTGACCTAGAATGACTTATATATATTCTTGTATTTTTAGTGGGTGAACCTTGCAAAACAAGATTGATTGGAAAAATGGTGAAAATAGTTCTCGAACATGGCTCAAAGTAAAACATATTTTGTAGTTTGCACATGTCCAAAGCCCCGAACTCAAGCGAGTTGCAGTTTTATCAAAACTGGATAAATCATTTCCTTTTTAGACCGAGTTTGTCTTCAATTGGGCATCCAAACAGTTCGAGAACTGGATGTCATTATTTGTAAATTAATAATTTAGATTCATTTACAAATTCAATTTTAAAGCCAAACAAAAAAACTGACCCAATTGAGATTATAGTAAAAATTTAAACCAATAATTTATAAAATAAAATACCAACGTGGTGAGCATCCAATACTTAGACTGGGCATTCAATTCCTGAACTGAAGACAAGCTCGGTCCTAACAAAAATGTAGCAAGAATGGCCAGGTTGGATTTCTGCTGTTCAACACCATTCACATCCATAGAGAGAGAGAGAGAGAGAGAGAGAAGTGTTTTGGGAAACAAGAATCACTAGTTGTGAAATTTTGAAATTACTATAACACACAAATAGGAACTACATGACAGATTCTTGTAAAAAGCAAACATAAACCAAGCATCATCTACTCTTCTTCATCTGTTTGAAACTTGCCAGTTCCAGGATTCAATGCGGCGACAAAGAAGAAGAGGACATTGAACAACACAAGGGGCTCAATATCGCTGATTGGAACTCCTGTCTCGATGTTTAGCTGTGCCAGAGCTCCTTTCCCCGTGATTATCTCTCCAATTATAGAGAATGCAATTCCCAACTGAGCCAATCGTCCCACGAACAGCTCATTCGACTTTGTGAATCCAAATAGTGGACCTAACATATGAAACCAATTTCAAATGTAAAAACATTTCACAAACAATTAAACATAAAACAAACTATGAATCACTATCATAAAGTTGTTTTAGCCTCTCTTTGTGTAGGTACTGCCGACATAATACTGCTATAAATAACTATCACTTGACGGGAGATGTGTTAATGATATTTTTGAAATTGGAAGGACAATGTAACATTGTGATTAAAAATGAAGACATCACAAAAAATTACATGATTGTATATAGAAATTTTGTTTGTGTATCGTTACTAATAAAACAATAGTGATATGGAGAGAGAAGTAATCTTGAATGTATATTTAGAATGTGTAGGGGGCGTGATTTATATAGAACTCTTTAATTCAATTTAAATTAAGTCTTTTAATTAAAAGAATATAATTCCTTATTTAAAAATTTTGAAACTTAATTTCCAACCAAAACAGATCAAACACACACACAAAGACATTCTCAAAACATATACCATCATGATGTATCTCACTAGATTTTTTTATTTTTATTTTTATTTTTTTGTTGGAATGTGAAAATGAATATTAGTCAATAATGTCTTCTTTGGAGTTAGTTTTGGGCATAAACTTGTAGTTGTGGCAATGGGTTTTTTTACCTCCTTCTTTAAGACCCAATGCTGATCTGAGACTTTTGCCAGGAGGGATGACAGCCTTGTCAAGCCCGGTAGGGGGGTCATCGACAAAGCGACCCCTATCACCCAAAGCTCCGATGGCTCCGAGGAGGGTGAAAAGGATGAAGAAGAGGAGAAGAGGCTCAGCTTCATAGATGGGAATTCCAGTCTCCAGATTCAGTTGTGCTAGGATTCCTTTCCCTGTTATTGCTTCTCCTAACAAAGATGCCTGCAGAGTTTTTGTAACCAAACTAGAATTAGCATTAAAATATTTCTATATATATACTTACAGAATTTTTATATAGAATTTAATTTATAATAAGAATAATGTGACCGTAACATTTGCAAAATGGTGTGATGCTTCCTCTATATGTCAATGTATCAAGTCCGAGTTGTTACCATTATTGACAGCTAGACAAAGAACTCTGTTTCCTACTCGTGCCATTTAATTTTGGAAAGATTTTATTTATCTATAGATTTTTGATTGGTGGGTATATTTTAGTTGGGAAAAACTATGGTATATATCCCTTAAAAGATTTATCTTATATGCGCCTTATAACTAAAGAAGAAACATATTCAGTGTGTTTGGTTTGAATTTTCTGAATTAAGTTTTTTGAAAATTGAGTTTTTTGGTTTTTGTATTTTTTTTGTTTTTAATGAATATTTTTAAAATTTTAAACATTTTTTTTTACTTTTTTAAATGCATCTTACTTAGATGTGTCTAAAAAGTAAAAAATTTGTGAAAAAATATTTTAAAAAATTAATAAATACATAAAAATACAAAAAATGTACTGAATTCTTGTATTTTTTTAAAAATATTTTTGGTATTTAGTGAATTTTTAAAATATTTTTTTTACAATTTTTTTACTTGCAGGTATATTTATGTTAGGTGTGTCTAAAAAAAAAAAAAAAAAAAAAAAAAAAAAAAAAAAAAAAACTGAAAATATTAAAAAAATCGGTAAAAACAAAAAAAAACATGGAAAATAAAAAAGTAAAATTTTCTGAAAAGTATTTTTTGAAAAATGAAAACAAGCAAGCTGACTATTCAAGATCAAAAATTAGCATAATTCTATACTTTTTGAGTCATAATTAAAATAAAATAAAAATTATAACTAACCACATGAATCATAACAAAAAATCTCATGAGTCATAACTAAAATATTGTCATAATTAAAAAAAAAAAAAATTGGTCATAACTAAAAAAAAAATTATAGAACTAGGGGTATATATGGTACACTCCTTTCAAGGGGTGTATATAGTACAATTTCACATTTTAGTTATTAGACCATCTCCAATGGTTATTCAAATTTATCATCAAATTTGAATTCGGTGAAAAAAGACTCCTTTTTGTGCTTTAACAGTTTCATTAAATAGGTATCAAATTTAGGATTTCACTTTTCTTTCATCAAACTGAAAATCAATGTGTCTTTCATCAAATCACTGTTTAGTTTCGTTGCCGGATGTCCTCCCAGATGTCCTCCTGAATGACCACCTCAAGGCTGCAATTTGTGAAAAAAAAGTATTGGCCGATCGACTGCCCGGTCGACCACCGAAAGGCAAAAAAAAAAAATTTACACTAGCCGGTCGACCGGCCGAACATCCGCCCGATCTTCCGCCTGGTCAACCGGTGGTCTGTTGAAGCTCCAAAAACCTCTATTGAAGCACTTGACATCAAAGTAAGCTTTTACTCAAATTTAATGAAAAAATTGATGTACCGTTGGAGATACTCTTATTGATTTTATAAATATCGAGTAATTGTATTTATCTAGAAAAAATAGAGTTTAAAATGTGTGACTTCAATTTAATCTCTGTGACTCACATTATATCAAGTTTAAATCTGTTCCATCAATTTAAAGACAATGATATACAAATAATATATATATATATATAATTTTTGCGCATAATATGGTAGACCTTTCACTTTAAAATAACACACCTATAAATATAATTTTTATTTACAAAATAATATTGTCATATTATTTTTATAAATTTTTTCAAATTCTAGGTCATTATTGGAGTTGTAACGTAAGACAATCAGCATGAAAGGAAAATTAAAGCTTATTTCGATTTTGTAGCTATTGAACACAAAAGTATTTACAAACAGTCTATATTAAGAGATCACAATATCACAAAATCTAAGTGATGTTTGTAAATATTCTATCGATTAAAAAGGTAAACTTAGAAGAGTCCGAATACTCACAGCAAAGCCGATCATGGCAACACGACCCACAAAAAGCTCATTTTGCTTTGTAAACCCAATCCCACCCGACGTGCCAAAAATACCACTTTCAACCTTCGGCTTAGGCTCAGCAACCTGCTACCAATAAAATTTTTAAAAAAATAATAAAAATAAATAAAACCAAACTAATTTAAGAAGATTTTTAAAAAATAAAGAGATAGAAGAAGACCTTCTTGACAGGGGCAGCTTTGGTTTTGGATTTGAAGAGAGCAATGGTGGTAGTCTGATGAAATGAAGAAGAAGATGGAAGTGGAGGTAGTAAGATGTGAGAGAATGGTTTGGGCCTTAGACTTTCAAGTAATGGTTGTCTCTTCAAATCCAATGCATGACTATAGACACTTGAACTAGAAGTGAGCAACATGGTCTGAGCCATAGATATGTAGCTATAGCTCTAGCTTCTTCTCTGTTTTGATATTTTTTTTCTTGATGATTGTGAAGAGAAGAACAAGGATACTACTATTTTTAATTCCTATCTCTTGGTGGTTTGTGTTTTAAGGAGCTAAAGAGGTTTTGTGTGTATGAGAAAGGTTGATGATGTGGATAGGGTGTGAGAGGCGTGATGGGCAAATAGAGCGACCACGTCGTCTCCATTGTGTTGTGGTTCCAAGATAATGTTAATGTTATGTGCACCAAGTTACTTATTTGTACGGACCCTCTCATTATAGGAAAATTATTCAATATTTTCGGAACATCACGTGATCATATTCCAAATCAATCATCAATTACTTAATCTCATATTGTTCTTTCATTCCCAACATAAATTATGGGCTCTTACGTCTCTCCACCAATCAAAACATTATAGAATACCACGTGTCCATACTCCGAGAGTATTGAATAATCACTCCTCCTTATAATTCTATTTCTTTGTTTTGTTTTTAAAAAATTATTTTCTTATTTTTTTACTATTTTTGATATTTTTTTGTTTTTAGTGAATTTTGAGTCCAAAAAAACTAAAAAAAGACACAAGGCTCTGTTTGATACAGCTCTGGAACTAACATTCCAAAGCTTATTTCGCATATGATGTTTGTTTAGGTATTTCAAATCATAATTCCACACTCACTTTTGAAAACGCGGCCGAAAGCGGGAAAATTTGGACTTACCGAACGTCCCACCGGTCGTCTAGCTGGTTGACCGGCCGGTTGAACGGAGCAATGTAAACTTTTTTTTTTTTTTTTTTGTAATTGACATATGTTAATTTTTATATATTCGAAAAAAAATATTTTCCAATTTTAAAAAAAAAAATTATGTGCTTTAATAGAATTTTGAGTTGTATGTTTAGTTATGAGTTGTAAGTTTTTGTATCAAATATCATATATCACATCAAAAATTCTCCACTCAATTCAAAATTCTTTTCAATTTTTTTTTTCAAAACTCTTTCACCAAACAAATTTTTCACACTAAAATCATAACTCCAAAACTCACAAACTCAAAATATAATTCCTACTCTTAAATCATATTTAGAAAACTCTACCTAACGCAACTAAAAAAATATGAAAATATTTTAGTCAATGAACTATTTTTTTCCCTTCATATAGCCTTTTTTTATTATTATTATTTTTTACTTTTTAAATGTATCTATAAAATTAGACGCGTAGACTAATATGAAGGAAAAATAAAGTTAATTAAAGATTAAAAAAATAAATCAAAAAATAATTTTTAAAAATTAAACAAAATATCATGATTTTTAAAACATTATAATCACGATTTATGTACATAATTGTGATTAAAATTTCAATACCTTGAAATTTCTATTATATGGTGCAAAAATTTAAACTTTGTTAAGAAATACAAATTAAACATTGAAAGACTAAATTAAAATAATTTTACAAAAAACGTTGCTTGAACTCCGAGTTTATGTTTATAGGGTGATGAATTGAAACAACCCGGCATAAGATCGGTTTTCGTTTTAGAAAAGTTTTTTTTTTTTTTTTTTTTTTTGGGTTAAATAAACTCCTTGCAAGTGTTAGGAATTGATGATGGAATAAGCGTAAGATCATGACAGAAGAGTTTTTGGAATTTAAGGGTGTCGGCCAGATTTGACTCGATCAGTAAGTCCACCTCCCACCCAGTGGTTGGAGTTGTGCACCACACACACAGTCCACATGCCGCTCATGCCATATAACAAGAGACATGTATCCTTTCATCACTTTTACACTCATAAAATCATTTTTTACCCTTTTGTACCATCATTTTTTATTTAATAATTGATATCTAAATAATAATAATAAAAAATAGTGCAAATTAGACGAGACAAATTCTCATGAACTTGCCCAATTACATCATTTTAACACATATGATTTTATAAATGAATTGTTCCTTGTCAATTCAATTTTAAAATTAAATTGAGCATAAATATCTATTTAAAAATTGGGGCAATTACATATAATTTATGAACTTATATTCCATTAAGTCGTAACTAAGATTTTTTGAACCTTCAAGTCTCATTAAATTTTTAATAGTTAAAATTATTTTGCAAATAATGATTGTTCATTATTTATGATTATCTATAGAGGGAGATGATGATTTGACATTTATTTTGATTTTTAAAATTTTAAAATATCAACTTTCAAATTTACAAAAAAAAAAAAAAAAAAAAAAAAAAAAAAAACACTAATTTTTTTGACAAAAATTGAAAAAACTAAATTATTTTTTTATACAAAACTAAAAATTTTGTATCTATAAAGGATCATGATGATGGAACATTGATGTACAAAACTATAAAAAATAAATAAATAAATAACTAATAATGTTCTCATTTTTAAAACTTAAAAAAAACTGTTTAGTGCGTTTGGTTTGAGTTTTTTAGATTAGATTTTTTGAAAATTGAGTTTTTTGGTTTTCGTATTCTTTTATTTTTAGTGAATATTTTTTAAATTTTAAACATTTTTTTTTTACTTTTTTAGATGCACCTTAGTTAGATGTATCTAAAAAATAAAAAAATTTGTGAAAAAATATTTTAAAAAATTAATAAATACATAAAAATACAAAAAATGTATTAAATTCTTATATTTTTTTGTATTTTTGGTATTTAGTGAATTTTTAAAATATTTTTTTTACAAATTTTTTAATTTTTAGGTGTATTTATGTTAGTTGTGTCTAAAAAATAAAAAAATTGTTTAAAATATTAAAAAAATTCACTAAAAACAAAAAAAAAAACGGAAAATAAGAAAGTAGAATTTTCTAAAAAGTGTTTTTCTGAAAAATGAAAACAAGCAAGCTGGTTAATATTCTCGGTTTTATTGAATAGTTGAATCAAATTAATTAGTAGAATGATAAAAATGTTTAATGTCATACTCTGTTTTTTTTTTTCATCAGTTAGCGTAACAATTATCTGAAAGATTATTATGCAAAATTGATAATGTTCTTAATTTTAAAACTTGGGAAAAACATATAATATTCTCAATTTTACTAAATAGGACTTATTGGTTCAAAAAATCTTAAATAGGACCTAAGTTATTATAACATTTGTAAATAGAACTTTTAAATAATTAACTCATTTAAAAATTTATAAAGTAAATGGGGTCACTGCTGTGTTCACAACATTGTTGTGCTCATTGTGGGACCCATTTTGTGTAATATTTTGATGATTTGAATCGTTTATTTTTTAGAAAATATCAAGTAAAATATACCAAAATAAATCAAGTATATTGGACATCAATAACACCTTCATAAAATCACATTTGTTTTCAATTTTATACTTACAATCATATTTACATTTCATTTTTTAATTTACAAATGTGATTTAATGAAAATGTTATTGATGTGATGTCCGATTAACACCTTCATAAAATTACATTTGTTTTCAATTTTATACTTACATATAATTTGTTTTTTTTTTATTTACAAATGAGATTTGATAAAAATATCATTAATATCCAATTAACGATGGAGATTATGAAAATAACGTCCCACAAAAAGCGCAATAGTCACTGCTGCATACCCAAGTAGGATAAATGAGATAGTTGCGTTGATGCATCCAACTTCTGTTTTTAATTCAATCAAACCCGCTTAAACTAGAAATAAAAATTCAATCAAACCCGCTTAAATTAGAAATAAAAAAAGAGTTGGGGTGAGAGAGGCTCGAACTCTCGACCTCAGGATTACTCAGAAAGCTATGAGACCTACGCGCTAGCCAACTGCGCCACCACCCCCCTTAAAATTACATCTACGACTCTATATAACACTTATACTTGAATGATCGGTTAACCTTGCCTCGCCGTGTTAACATTCTAATCATCACGATTTACCCTGTAGTGACCCCCACTGTTTCCCGTAGGGGCATTCCAAATGGAAGGCTTGTTTGGTCGAATTTTTAAATTATATATTTTTTTTTTTGCTAGTTTTGGTTGAATTAAAAGAGTTATAAAACAGTTTATTTATTTAATTTTTTTTTGTTTTGAAGAGACTGGAACTATTGGTTAAACGCAATCTCAGGATTTAAAAGATACTTCATAGAAGCTGCTTTGCTTCTAATTTATGCCATCGACTTGACAAACCAATCAATGAAAATCACTCTGCAAGAAAATTTCGTGGGTTCAATTTGAATAAACATCCAATATGCAAATTAACGGTAAACCCCTTTATAAAAAATCAGAAATTTATTGAAATTCCACCCAGTCTAGCCACAGACCCCTGTACAAAAATACCATCCCCAAACCAAACCTTACATAAACCCTTAAACCCTAGACAAACGTGCCCTAAATTCTCTTTTCTCTTCACATAGCGTCCGTCTAGAGAGAGTTACAGAGAAGAACCGCAGAAGGGGCAGAACCTGAAGGAGGGATCAACCTCCCGAGAACAGAATTGGCAGCGAAGGACGTCCGAAAATGCCGAATCGGGAAGCTGGCGCGGCGGCGGAGAATCGGCGGATGGCGGCGGAGGAGGAGAAAACTTTGGTGGAAAGAGGATATTGCAGTTGTTACAGTACATGAGAGGCTCTTTTCGGGGCCACCGCCAGACGGGGACGAAGAACAGCTGCAGTACTTTCTCGGATTCCACCAGATCGGCTCGTGATCCGCAGGCTATGCACCTCCCTGCCCCCGATTTCAGCACGTGCCCGACCTGTTGGTTCACCCCTCCTACGAAGAAGAAGAACATTTTCTCCCTTCCTTTCTCGAAATTTTCTGTTCTTTTCTTTTCTTTTCCTGCTGTTTCTGTTTGGAGACACAGAAAAAAGGAAGAGGGAGTCGGTCATGTTTTTCTGGAGGGTTCGCGGGGTTTCTACCTTCTACAACTAGCGGAGGAGTCACGCTATGTTGAGTGATTTGGAGAAATAATAAAAGAAATGGAGAAATATGTATTTTTTTTCTTGTTTGAATAATTTAAGTGGAGAGAAATAAAGAGAAGTTGAAAGGAATGGAGACAAACTCATTTCTCCTATAACTCTCATTTTTTATCTTCTCAAAAGTGAAGAGATTGAGAGAGAAAAGAAATCAATATTTTCATCATATCAATTTTGTCCATGTAAAAATAAAAGAAATAAGGGATTTTTATTGATAAATCACATCTAGAGATGTTTTATCCCAAGAAGTCCACAAAGAAAAATTATAACCCAATGAGTCCCATATAGTTTTCTTCTTATTCCATAAAGTCCATTTTTCTAATTTTATATTTATACATGGACTATTATGCCCTTATATATATACACTGTGTTAATACGTAACACACGTTCCTGTGATTTCGTGATTCAATTTTGGTAGTTTCTATATTTCTAATTGAAATCAATACGTTTCTATCTTGCATGCTGTCGTTCTATCGTTCTGAGGCTTTGATGTGCTAGGGTTCGATTGTTACTGTTGTAGTCTGGTATGGTGATTTTCAAGTGAAGAGGACGATTTTGAAGGTGTTCGGTTCTGTCATTTTCTGGAGTATAACTACCTCAAAGCAGTTGTTTTTGAGTTTCTGGACGACTGTAGGATTGCATGATTAAGGTTAGTATCATTTTGGTTATGAATACATGTTCACTTTTTGTTTTGATTTGTAGGATGGATTAGATGCTTTGTTCTTGGATTGATATGGATTGGATGCTCTGTTTTTTCAATTACATGCAGCATACGTGGTCATTGGAGGGGAGGTCATTCAGATATATGTTGAATGTTATAATATTCCTTTTACTTTGATGTATGCATAATGAGGCTCTGTGTGAGTGATATAATTTAGAGTATATTGAACAATGTGAATGTTTACATCATGCTAGTATTATGTGAAGAATGTCGATGTTTGCATTTTACTTTGATGTTTGTTTAATGAGGCTCTGTCTGAGTGATATAATTTTGAGTATATGGATCAATGTGAATGTTTACATCGTGGTCATGTGGAGGGGAGGTCATCAGATTAGTGATGAATGTGGATCCTCTATAATTCACAGTATGTGGAACAATATGAATGTTTACATCGTGTTAGTATTACGTGAAGGATGTCGATGTTTGCATTTTACTTTAAGTTTTGTTTAATGAGGCTCTGTGTGAGTGATATAATTGAGAGTATATGGATCAATGTGAATGTTTACATCGTGGTCCTGTGGTCATCAGATTAGTGAGGAATGTGGATATTATATAATTCAGAATGTGTGGAACAATGTGAATGTTTACATCCTGTTAGTGTTACGTGAAGAATGTCGATGTTTGCATTTTACTTTAAGTTTTGCATAAGAAGGCTCTGTGTGAGTGATGTAATGGAGAGTATATGGATCAATGTGAATGTTTACATCATGGTCCTTTGGAGGGGAGGTCATGAGATTAGTGATGAATGTGGATCTTCTATAATTCAGAGTATATGTGTCAATGTAAATGTTTACATAGTGTTCATATCATGTGAAGAATGTGGATGTTCTCACTTTTACTTTGATGTTTGCTTAATGAGGCTTTTGTGTGGGTGTGAATATTCACATCTTGTTCAATGATGGTTGTTGAATTTAACACTTGAACTGTACTTGTATGCTTCTAATTTTCGCACAATGTGAATATTCATATCGGTTTGGATTATTGTTAATTGTTGTATTGTTTTGTCTTTACAGGAGATGGATAGCTTTATGATGTTAGTGTGTACATATGGTTGCAGTACCACTGTAATAAATGCTGCCCGCGCATTGTGTTATTCGCGTTTGGTGGACTGTTTGTGTGAAAAATGGGGGGAGTTGTCTGCTGGTTCTATTTCATTGTTTTGTAAATTACCTGGGATTAATAGGTGTGATTTGGAGAATGAGGAAGAATTTCAGAACATGTTACTACTTGCTAAATCAATGGGGGTACAACATGTAGAAGTTGTGGTTGAGTTGAAAAGTGATATTGGTCAGTCAAGTAGTTTGGGATTGGTGCGTGTGAGGATTGGGGAAGAAGTTGATGCACTACGGAGATTTTGCCACCATAAGGAGAAAGTGTTATTGTCAGCCCCTTGGGCAAATGGTATTACGCATGTGGGACAACGGTTTGTTGGAGGTGCACAAGAATTTCGTGACGTTTTGTGTAAGTATGCCATCCAATGTGGGTTTCAGTTTACATACGTGAAGAACGAGACAACAAAAGTTACTGCTGTGTGCGCGATGCGGGAGGAGAGGGGCTGCTTGTGGGCTATACATTGTAGAGTACAACGAGCAAATGATTTTTTCTACATCAAGAGTTTTAGTGATGTGCATACTTGTGGTACGGATGTCCGAACATCGAAGAATCCGCGAGTTAGTTCGGATTTGGTGTCGAGTATCATATCTGAAATTGTGAGGGACAAGCCGTTGACTCGGCCGTGTAATGTGGTGATTATTTTGAAGAGGGATTATGGGCTAAATGTTAGTTGCCATGTCGTATGGTTGGGTGTGGAGAAAGCAAAGGCTGGTATTCATGGAAATCACTCGTTATCATTTGACCAGCTGCGGTGGTATTCGGATGCTGTGATGCGGTACAATCCATGGAGTTATGTTAATATTGACTATGATGCGAGTAGTCAACAGTTTTGCCGTTTCTTTGTGTCATTTGCTGCGTGTATTTCTGGGTTCAATTCTTGTCGGCCTTTATTATTCTTGGATGGAACATTCCTCAAAGGAAAGTACAAAGGTCAGTTACTTGCGGCAACGGCGAAAGACGGAAACAATGGTTAGTCTTTTTTTTACTTGTATGTTCATGTCAATATTCACATTGGCATGCATAGTGTGGACAAATGAGTGATTGAGAAATTATAAGTAATGTGAACATTGACATTAGTATGCATTGATGTGAATGTTCACATCTTTATCTTTTAATGACAGTAATGTCAGCATTCACATTATTATACACTGATCCATTCACATTATTATACATTTGTGTCTGTTAATGACAGTAACGTGAACATTCACATTCAAATGAGTGTATACTACTGTCAGTTGATCCATTAATGAATAGTACTGTGAATGTTCACATTATGACTGATGCAACAATCAGAAATGAATTGTTAAAGGTTGCTAATGTGAATGTTCACATCATTGATGGTTACGAACTTGAATCCAGAAATAACAATAGTAATAGTGCAATGTAGATATGAACATTCACATGACCTGTTTCGTTTATATTGTGAACAGTTACGTATTGGTGTTGTGTTGTAGGTCTGTTTCCTGTTGCATTTGCCATTGTTGATTCGGAGACCACGGTGAATTGGTCGTGGTTCATGCATGAACTTGGGAAGGTTGTTGATGGTAAGCGCCAGATTACGTTTATTTCGGATCGTAATCTTGGTTTGTTAGAAGCTATGCCGAAGGTGTTCCCATCGGCTCATCACGGTTATTGCTTACAACACTTGAAGAGCAATTTAAGAGACTGGATGAAAGGAATTGATAATGGATTCAGGGATCACCTAGTAAGTAGTTTGGGTGATTGTGCTTACGAGCCAACTGTGGTAGGGTTCCATGAAAAGCTTGCAAAATTAAAAGAGGAGGGTAAACAACGAGCACATGATTTTTTCAAGGACTTGGCACCTGAGCACTGGGCAAATTCATACTTCAGGTAATAATAGTTTCATAAAGTGTTACATTTGTCAAGTTTAGAATGGCAGCGATGTGAATTTTCAGTTTAGAATTGTAAAAATCTGAAAATTGTGTTTCATGTTCAATGTCAATGATGTGAATGTTCACATCTGATAATGATGACTGATTTGAATGATATGGATGTTCACATCTGTTGTCATAAGTTGTTGTTGTTAACATTCACATCATGCTATCATTGAAGTTGATACTAATGTTCACATCTGTCTATCGTTTAAGTTGATGTTAATGTTCTTTGCGAATGATGTTAAGGTTCACATCAGTCAGCGTGAATGTTCAGACATGTTAAATTTCATATTGTAAGATGTTTGTGATATTGTGCAGGGGCATGCGTTATGGGGAGATGACTTCCAATGCGGCGGAGTCATTTAATAACTGGGTTAAAGAAGCACGTAATCTTCCAATCACTCAAATGGTGGACACAATTCGTACTCAGTTAATGCGGCAAATGTCTGCACGGCGTGACCAAGCAAACAAATGGAATGAGCTTATTTGTCCTACATTCGAAACAAGGCTTATGGATTCGTTCAATGACAGCAGGTCTTGGCAAGTTAGCAAAGCCAATGAGGATGTGTTTGAAGTTCATTCAATACCATCTGTTACTGTTGATGTTGCGAGGCGTACATGTTCGTGCTTCAAATGGCAAATCAACGGATTCCTATGTGACCATGCTGTTGTTGCCATTCAAAAGAGCCGCTACAATCTCAATGATTGTGTGGAACATTACTTTCATGTACAGACATATCGTGCAGCGTATTCGGGTGCCATATTCCCTATACCATCGGTGGATAAGCCGCCTTTTGATCCCATGGACTTCACTATATACCCGCCAACTGTGAAAAGACCACCTGGAAGGCCGAAAAAGAATAGGATCCCATCAAGGGGTGAGAAACTTAAGCAAATAAGGTGCGGGAGATGTGATAAGCTGGGGATCCATAATCGAAAGTCATGCAAGGAGCCGATATAGGATGTACATTTTTCATTTCAACGGTGTGTTTTACGTTGGATTCTTATATTCATTTTTGAAATAAGATTGTGTTGTGTTGCAAGCAAAATAATGGTTTGGCAAACTTAGTATTTCATTTGTGCTTTTTCATTTTCTTTTTGTGTATGAAACTGATTTTGTTAAAGTTGTAATGATAAATACATGATGTGGACATTCACACTTACGTAAAAGAATCATATTATGTGGAAACTTGCACATGGGTTGAACTTTTTTGCCTTATTGTTGTCAATGGTGACATGAATATAAGCTGTGATGTGAACTTTCACATGCATAAAGATTGACTTAGTGTGAACATGCACAACTGTTATGAATGAAAAGAAATGTGAATATTCACACCTGTGTATGTTGTCCGTAATGATTTCATTCAAACAATGTGTACATTCCTGCACAAAGTATGTGTATTACATAAAAACCAGGTTCCAAAAAGCGCATCAATTATGCTCATCACAACACGGCATTATGAATATCATAAGTTAGTGTGAACATTCACATCAGTGTTGCAGCTGTGAACATTCACATCTGTCAAACATTAGTGCATATGAATATCATAAGTGAATGTTCACATTTGGCAGAGAATGACAAAACATTCACAACTGTTATGAACAACAACAAATGTGAATATTCACACGTGTGTACGTGATCTGTAATTATGTCACATAGACATTCCTGCAGGAAAAATGTGTACTATAGAACAATCGGGTTCAAACCATCACAAAAAATATGCTCATCACAACACAGCATTACGAATATAATATGTGACTATGAACATTCACATCAGTGTTGCAACTGTGAACATTCACATCTGTAAATATTAGTGCATATGAATATCAGAAGTGCATGTTCATATTTGGCAGAGATGAATGACATTTACAACTGTTATGAGCAAGAACAAATGTGAATGTTCACACATGTGTAAGTGATCCATAATTATGTCATGTAGACCAAGTGTACACTCCTGCACAAAGTATGTGTATTATAGAACAATTAGGTTCGAACATTCGCATGAATTACACTCATAACAACACAGCAGTATGGATATCGTAAGTGAATGTGAACATTCACATTAGTGGTGCAACTGTGAACATTCACATCTGTGAAACATAACAACACCAAAAGTAGTTCAAAATTCGCAGCTGGCTTTTTCCCATTAACAGATGTTGTATCACTGTTTTACAATCAGTTGTTGTGTCAAAATGTCAATGCATTCCATATTAACATTCATATCGAGTGTTGGTCAGTTTGTAGGTGGACACCCCCCACCTATAGGTTTTAATGAAGCTCTGATTTCTTATGATTCAAAAAACTATACACTAACAAATCTCGTAGTCCACACCATTCTAAACTAGTGAGGCTGCCCACAATTTCTTCATGGAATATGTGCGCCCGCATGATGTAACATATTGCAGGTCCGCAGTCCACTCTGTGAAAAAGAAATGGTTTTGATTAGCAGTTGACATGAATATTTGCATAATGGTTATGGAGGATTTGTAAAAAATGTAGTTATTCTTACGAGTCGTCGCCTTGCTGAGGACATACATCAACACTTTTGATTGGTTGTGCTGGATTTTGGGCTGCTAGCTTAGTGTATAGCGTTGATGACCCGCCAATAACGCTCACAACATGCTCAATGTACTTCCTCTGTGTATGGAATTTCAAATTAGGCACCAACAAACATATGTGTGTGTACAGTCATTTAACGCATGAGAACAAGTCATATTTGTGTTCCAAAATAGCCACTTACAACTTCCTGTGCTTGGTCGATGTGCGGGTCATGTATGCCTGTTCTTGGGTGCAATGAGTTGTAATGCCTCCATAAATTGTCTTCAGCATCATACACAACTATTGTCCAGTGGTACTCATGATGTAATGGGAATAGTAGGTATCTCTCTCCTTGGTAGTTCTTGACATGTGCATCAATGTGTTTACTCCTTTTGCGAGGATGGTACTCTCGTATCACTTTCTGTACACATTGGACAAGTAATTAATGGACTGTGAAGTTTCACATTCACATTACAAATAATGGAATGATAGACTTTACCAAACACATGCTCGTGAAGATGAATGACGCTTCATCCGAAGTTGGGTTGACCACCTCTTGTTGTTCATGGAACAGTTCAGCATATGCATCTATGAGCTGCACAAACATGGGGTCATATTATATAGATTTGTGGCTGTCAGTGTGTGTGTGTCTGTGTGTGCATATGCATGAAGAGTTAATTATGTTTGTAATGGCATACATTGCTATGTATTGATTCCTCCTTGATAAGGTTGACAATGTCATCAAAATACACATGTGTAGCCTTTGAATCTCCTTTCCACACCAGCAACCTGTGCATTATGAACAAACCAATGTGAATATTTACATTGCACAGATCTGAACAAACCAAAAAAATTAAACACAGTGATGAATATAGACAATTACGGAATGTGAATGTTAACGTTAGATGTTTGTACAGTCACTTACTCATCGCCTCCACTTTTTTGTAAAGCTTGGACCTTTTGTTTGTCTTGTTTGGACATCTTGCTCCACACTTTGAACTTGTTGGTCAAGGATAATTTTTTTGGCTGCTTCGCTGGTGGAGGTTTCTCCACATCTTCAACCATTTCGACTGGATGGGGTTGTTTTTGGCCCGGTAAGTCTGGGTATTGGAAGTCAGGCAAGCGATGTTCTTTGCGATCTTTTTCCTTTATACGCTTGACCCTAGAAGGTGGGCTGATATTGTGTTGCATTGGGCTAGGGGGTTGCTTTTCTGCCACAGCCTGTGTGACAATATGGACTGACTGGTCATCGTAAAGATCTTGAAGAATTATTTTATTGCATTCTAAGTTGATGACCAGCTGCGTTAAGCGTTTGATTTCTTCATCCTTCTGTTCCATGCACTTCTTTATTTCGGTGTTTATGTTGGGTGGGCTGGACTGGTTGAACAATTTATGTTCAAGATCAGCTATAACTCTTGCCCTTAACTCCCATGAAAATTGAAGGTGTTTGTACTTCGCTTCTCATTGCCTTATGACGCCCCAAGCCTTCTGATTTTCTTTGATAAGCATGTCAATCAAATCAGGTTGGTTTGTGTCTGGTATTACAATAGCTCTGTCATAATGTTGGCTGCTAAATGGAATGTGAATGTCCTCATCACTGTCCTGTAGCTCGACCCCATCCCCAGAAAAGTCGGAGTTGCTGCCATTGTGTTGTTCTCCCTTGATGTCAAACAGGTTGGGAGATGTTGTGGCTGGTTCATAAATTTCAAGCTCCACCTTCAATGTTTTATGTTTGAACTTTTGTAATTCTGTTGGGATTGCAAAGAGTTCACCGGCATTAACCTGACAATGGAAAAAGAAGGTTACGTAACGTATATATTTGCGTGGTGTTATAATGTGAATGTTTTAATCAGTAGTTGAAGGCCCTACCTCATTAAAACCCAAATCAGCTAAAGAGGTGGTTTTCATCTTCTTCTGTAAAGCAGTCAGATCCCACTTCACACAGCGAGGAAAAGCATTGGGTTTGTGAGGTTGTAGGATGGTTGTGTGCTCACACAACCAATACTTCAGTAAAACAACAAACACATTGTTAGTTAGCATTTGCATAATAATGTCATGAGTGAATGTGATCATTCACATCAGTGGTTCAGATGTGAACATTCACATCTGTGAAACATAAGTGATGTGGCACTGTTGTGAACATTCACAGTAGTATGTTATGAGTGAATGTGAACATTCACATCAGTGGTTCAGATGTGAACATTCACATCTGTGAAACATAACTGATGTGGCTGTGTTGTGAACATTCACAGTAGTATATATGAGTGAATGTGGACATTCGCAACAGTGATTCAGATGTGAACATTTACATTTGTGGCACTGTTGTGAACATTCACATCAGTGCAGTATGAGTGAATGTGAACATTCACATCACTGATTCAGATGTGGACATTCACATCTGTGAAATGTAATTGCCTATGGACATTCACATCAATGGTACATATGTGAATGTTCACAGTTTGCTTACATGAACAACACTGAAGGACATGTCAATGTTATTATTTGACAACATGGGTACTTACCATCAATAACATGACACAGCCGGTGACTTTTGCTGGATTTTTGTCATTTTGGGAAATGGACGATGTCAATGTTGTTCTAATTTGCTTGGCCTAGTCATATTCTCGCATGGTTTCCAATGGGACCATATGTGTGTAGTAGCCCCATCCTATTGTCTCTCCGCTTGTTGAGAAAAAAAGCTTCTAGCAAACATACATGCACACCAGTCGGGCAACTTCTTCGTTGTCAGCTTTCTTTTTGCCTTTCAACGCCTCGGTCAAAAGGGTGCGTATCCATTTTGAAGTCAACCGGCTGACATTTTTGCATATTTTGTTTACAATGCCAGTCTTTGGTTTCGCACCATACGGTATGTCCATCGGCTTGCTGCCACAGTCCACACCGAAAATCAGCTTGATGTCGCTGTTGTGTATGTTCATCTTCTTCTCCCCAATGTAGAACGCATCCTTTGAAGCTTTGTACATTTGTAGTACATGCACAACGACGTCATCATACTGCATGCATTTGTCAAGGTCAATCTGATTGTTTCTTAATGCATCAAGCAAATTCCAAAAAAGTGTTTGTTGAAGGCACTGAACCTGTGCTTGTGTGAACTTGGTGGTTTTCATGAATTTGACCAGTCCGGTCATATTAGATCTGTAGTTCACATTGCGCATGTTGACGTTGGTGCTAGTATTTGTTTGTGGGGTTTCTTCATTCACATGGTACTCATCTCTCTTTCTCTTTGCGGTTTTCTTTTGTGCAACATCTACAAAATGGAGCATTTTAACAAAATTAAGTCAAGGCTCATGTGATTAGCGTAGTGGAACAGATGTGAACATTCACAGCATTTCCACTCATGTGCATGTTCACAGTTGTGTGCGTAGGTGTGAATGCCCAGAGTTTGTGTCTGGTTGTGAACATTCACATCATGTTGACTGTGTCAGCACAAACACAATGTACATATTGTGTCACTGTGTGGAAAACAATGTATTTTTATACAACCATGAACACCATTGAAGAACATGTGGATGTTAACACGAACATATAAAATGACGGATCAACTTATTGGATCATCATTAACAATCAAGAATACGAACAAGGCAAACATTCTCAATAGGGGGAAAAAAATCTAAATATCCCTATTCATTGGCCTAATATTTTCAATCCATGTAAATGTTCACAGCATAGAAGAACAGCACCAATAATATCTGATTGTCCTAAAATTTTCAGGCAATGTGAATGTTGACAGGATAGAACAGCAGCACCAATAATGTTTGACTCTTCTTAAATGTCCAGGCAATGTGAATGTTCACAGCCTAGAGCAAAAGCACGAACAATATCTGATTGAACTAAAATGTTCAGGCAATGTGATTGTTCACAGCCTAGGATAACAGCACCAATAATATTTGACTCTCCTAAAATGTTCAGGCAATGACAATGTTCACAGCCTAGAGCGAAAGCACCAATAATATTTGATTGAACTAAAATGTTCAGGCAATGTGAATGTGCACAGCGTAGAACAACAGCACCAACAATATCTGACTCTCCTAAAATTTCCAGGCAATGTGAATGTTGACAGCATAGAATAACAGCACCAATAATATCTGACTCTCCTAAAATTTTCAGGCAATGTGAATGTTCACAGCCAATCACAAAAGGACCAATAATATGTGATTGAACTAAAATGTTCAGGCAATGTGATTGTTCACAGCCTAGAATAACAGCACCAATAATATTTGACTCTCCTAAAATGTTCAGGCAATGACAATGTTCACAGCCTAGAGCGAAAGCCCCAACAATATCTGATTGAACTAAAATGTTCAGGCAATGTGAATGTTCACAGCCTAGAACAACAGCACCAACAATATCTGACTCTCTTAAAATTTCCAAGCAATGTGAATGTTGACAGCATAGAACAACAGCACCAATAATATCTGACTCTCCTAAAATTTTCAGGCAATGTGAATGTTCACAGCCAATAACAAAAGGACCAATAATATCTGATTCTCCTAAAATTTTCAAGCAATGTGAATGTTCACATCTTTCAACAACAAGAACAACAACAAAATCGGCCAAACATTTTCAATCCACAATAATGTTCACAGCATAAAACAACAACACCATTACTACCTGATTACCCAAACATTTTTAACTCAATGTGATGGCAACTGTAATGTTTTTTACTGCAAAAATCAATAAAATTAAGGATTATGATGGAGGGGTTCAGAATAAATGTTAGGGTATGAACAATATGGACTCCTATATATTGTATGCATACGAAAAGGGGATATTCGTCAAAGTTCACAATGATGGTTGTTGATAAAGAGGTTTAGGGTTTAAATACACGAATGAGTAGAATGCTTACGTTTTGTGCCCATTTCGACGAAAAAGATGTTGCGAAGAAGGGACGATGCGACGAAGGAACGTATACAGTCTTCTGGGCGTACGAACGACGAAGAAGATGATGAGACGATGTGACAATGGAACGAAGACAGTCTTCTCGGCGTAGGGACGACGGAGAAGATGATGAGACGATACGCCGATGCTATGATGGAAGGAATATAGTTTTGTGGGAGTTGAGGCGATGTGGAATATGGATTTCGATTTCTGGACTGTAGAGGTACTGTGCGTGATTTCCTGCACAAGAATAGAGAGGGGAAGAGAGACGGTTATTAGATTCAAAGAGAGAGAAAGAGGCGCGTGTTTTGTTCAGGGATTTTTTGGTCTTTCTGTATGAAATGGACTTAATGGAATATTATAAAACACGATGGGTTTTATGGAACAACACTCTTAGATAATGGATTTACTGAAAAAGCTCCCAAGAAATAAAATGATTAAAAATATAAAAATATTATTTTGGTAATATAACATAAAATAATTTCTTTTTTTTTTCTCTTATGAAATGTAACCAAATAAGAATGAGAGAAATCACAATCATTTATTTTCTTTTATTTCTTACTTATCTAAACAAAAAGGAGAGAAATTACAATTATTATTATTATTATTATTTTCTTATAACTTAAGTAATTATTTCTTTTTTTTTTCTTTCCTAAGTTCCCAAACATTTGTGTTATGTAAGTACAATTTTTTAATCTTTTTTTAGATTATATCAGCTTTTTATTTTCTTTTTGTATATTATTTTATAAAAATTAAAAAAATATATTTATTTATATCAACTCAAACAACCCAATGACTTACCACATCAACTGAAGCAATAGATGGAGAGAAAAAAAATAATCATCATTTTTTTAAAGAAATAAAGAAATTGGGGAAGTTTTAAGAACTTCACTAATGTGTTATTAATTTTAAAAAATAATCATCACTTTTTAAAAAAATTTATTGATTAAACACACCCTATCCTATCAGTCTGATGAAGTAGTCTTTTTATTTTTTTTATTTTTTATTTTTTTTGGTATTGAGGATAGGTTAAGCTTTGAGTAAATAGTACCCTTATTGTCTTTTTATATTTTTTTAATCACATCATCTACCTATTTTTTTATACAATTTTTTCATAAAAAATTAAAAAATTATTAAAATATTCTATTATCAAACTATAAGTTTTAAGATTTATTATAGAGGTAAAAACAGAAAGAAAAAGAAAAAAGAAAAAAAAGAAAAAAAAAAAAGGGAAAATTCTTGAATTTTTTTTTTTTTAAAATCGGCTAATAATAAAAGGAAAAAGAAATGGACACTTTCAAACAAAAAAAATCTTTTTTTTTTCTTTCTTTGATCATAGGAAAAATAAAAGAGAAAATTGATTTTTTTTTTTTTTTTTTTAAATTGACACAGAAAATAAGAAGAAATGAATGAATATTTTCAAATTCTTCAATTTGATTTTTTTTTTTTTTTTTTTTTTTTAATTAATGATCTACAAATTCTATTGGGATAGACTTGCTCTAGGCATGGACCAAAGAGAATTTGTAGATCATCACCACATGGACCAAAGAGAGTCCTGTTTCTGAAATAGAGTTTTGAGTCTACTATGCAAGTATATGTAAGTGTTGTTGGGATAATGTATAACTGTCACATATAATTGTTTTTATTTCTTCAAAAACTTCACCAAACATTTCATTCTTTGAGGCTAGGCTAAATTTTCCCCCCTTCACTTTCTTAGTTTACTTCATAAATTGGAAATCCAAACACAAAGAGCGAAACCATTTGCGTCAATGAATTTGAAATTGTAGAATTTGGTATTCCAACTTAATGTTGAAGAAAAGAATCTCAGTCGTTCGCCCAAATTGAAAAATCTCGATTATGACAACTTGAAAAATAACTATTCAATTTGTTCTTTCATTTTTTGTATGAGAAACTGAACTATTTCCCTCTATTTCATCCAGGCATCCATTCTTTGACGAGCTTGAAATTTCTCCAAATTTACCACTTAAAGTTGTAAACCCAAATTCAGCAAAGCCAATATGAATCTTATCTACCTCAGCCTCAGCTGACTTGATTCTCAAGTATGCCAATTATAAACTAATTGTAAGCCATTTAGGCAATCAACCAAAACCTCTCAAGCTCAAAAACGGCTTGTCAAAGTCACATTTGCTAATACAAAAGGAGCACAACAATGACTATTCTAATTAAGTGTTAACGTTACTAATGACGCAGGCATCAGTCATGCAGCGCAACAATGATTGGTCTAATTGATTGTTAATGTAACTTATGAAGCAAATATCAGTCATGCTATATTTTCCATTTCAAATTAGAGGTTTGATATTGAACATTGACGAGCAATAGTATACTGAACATTGACGAGCATCAGGACACTTCAAAACCCAGAACAGGTAATAGAACAAGGCACATTCTCTATATAAAGTTCAACATCTGATCTCAAAACTATGGGTTCCGACATAGTATAACCTTAAATGCCATATACAAACCACTGGCATATATGTATATACAAAATAAGTTATCTACAGTACCTGATGGAGATTTATGCTGGTTTCCAGACAGTAAGCACCTCCTGAAACATCTCCAACATCAGTTCCCGGTCTACCTGCCTGAAGAAGTTAGTAATCTCATCTCTGACATCGTAAACCTTGCCAAAATCAAACAAGTACATCAAGCATCCTTTCTTCAACTTGTCAAGCTGGTAAATCCACGCTTCCTGCAACCGCTCAAGGACATTCCCTGAGTTAATGTCCTCCAAGAGGCTTTCCTCGCAAGAGTCTTTCAGGTTCGCAATGTCGTAGTCGTTCGCTGCCCCCAGTAATGCCAGCCGGTGCTTCCAGAAATCCTCTTGTTTTATGGTTCCATACAAGTAACTGAGAAGAGCCATGCAGGACTCCTGAGACATGTCTCGTATGTCAATTGTGGATGATTCTTTGTCACTGAGGTTGGGCAGGAACATGCTCTGGAACACGGGTGAACTCGCAGCGAGTATGGCCTTGTGAGCTCTAAGCGTGCCGTCAGCTGCATTGATGGTGACATCAGTATGTACAGCCTCATCCAGCATCCGAGAGAGGCATCGGAGAGCATTTTGGGTTGCTAGAGATTGCATCATTCCATCACTGGGCCAAATGGAACTGGCTTCCCCACCCTGTGTTTACAAGCAATGAAATAGTTAATATAGGGACCTGCGTTGATTGTGTTAGTCTGGAAAGACACTATACAAACTAAAAAACCCAATGAGACAACTAGAGCACATTTTGAGTTTAGCTTGGACATTCGGATACACTAAAGCCATGTTTGGATCTTGAATTTACCAAGAGAAAAAAAAAAATGGAAGGAAAACAAAATTACTTGTACATATTTATTTTTTATTGGTAATTGAACAAAATCGGATTTTTTAAAATATTTTTCATTTTCTTAAGCCAACCAACAAAGAGAGTCTTTTACTTCGTTTTCTTCTTCTTCTTCTTCTTCTTTTTAATAATCACTTCGCTGTGCAAATCCAAGATCCAAACACAACATACAACATATATCATATACACAGAGCCCCTCACATTTGTTGGACAGATCTTCAGGTCCAAAAACTCAACATCAATGATGAAGCGACCAAGAAAGGTGGAATCAACAGGCCAGACAAAATCATCACTAGTCCGCAGCAGTCTCTCATGAACTGCAACATGAAGCAATATAGGCATCAACATATAGTGCATGATACACACATGGTACATCAGTTATGTTCTAAAGTTATCTCTATTAATGTGTACATTTTAATAATTTTTTTTATAACTCATACTTCAATAATTGTCAACACTATAAAACCACCCTCGTAAAATATGAGCAAGGCAATACCTCAAGTTTTTGCGTCTAACTTCTCATGTATAATGCCTGTATCTTTGGATGGGAATATAACAACGCTGCTAATTGGCCAATTTGGAACAAGACATCTCCAGTTAATTTAGAAATTATCCTTGACCCAAAATGGAAAGGGGTCACCTTGTGTATGCATTTAAACTCTCATACCCTTTCTTTTTTTTTCTTTTGTTTCTCGAGATATCTATACATATTTGCACAAATTTAAGCTCTCATACATTCCCACAACTAGCAAAAAGGGCAATGTTGAAAGCCAAAAAAGTCATAGTACAGTTTATTTCTGAACTTTACTATCTTAATGATTGAGAAAGAAAGAAGGCAAAGGGCAAAGTTCCCTAGAAGCACACATGCTCACCAATTACCATACCTAGCTAGTAAAAAGAGCTCAGTGCAAGTTCAGAATAAAAACAGTTGGACTGATAAAAACATACCATCATACCAGCTGCCTAATTCAAGTACCTACAGAAGGTCTGAAAGGAACCACCAACATAAAAAGTAATTGTTGAAATAAACAGTAGGAAAGTTGACTTCTTGGTAATGGGAAATATAATAAGCAAAATACATGAGCTATATGATACCATGTTCTGTTATCAAAATTCATGTCATCGAGGGAGCAGATTTCCAACCAAGGAAATAGAAGTGATAGAAATTCAGAGTTTGTTGGCACCATATAAAGTATCTTGGTTCCTTGTGCTTTTGAGCACCATTAGAGGTCATCAGTTCAGAACCTTCAACCATTTGAGAATAAAGTGTAACAACAAGAAACTATATAAAAACAGTATCTTAGCCTAAAAGATGTTGGAAGTGGATCCGCAGCTAAGTTGGAATAAAAATAGATAGAAGCCCTAGCCCATAATACTCTTTGCTTAATGGAAAGTTCTATCCCACAGCCTTCATAAACATATAAGATACTAATGGCGTAAGCCGCAGAAGCAACTGAAAAACTGCAAAGAGCCCATATCATATGTTTCAGTTTTCAGGGTAATGATCATACCAAGCTCCATATATCACTTTTACTATTTTCTGTCCCCTCTCTCATTTCCCCAATGTTTGAGCTGTTCCCAAATTATGTCTTATTCGGATGGAAAAACGTGTCACAACCATGACTCAAGCAAACACCAACTTTTAGAATGGTCAATGAGTTCAACTCTTTACATCAAAAAAACCCAAAACCCAAAAAAAAAAAAAAAAAACAAGAAAAAAAAAACACCAATTTAAGAAACTCACAATTCACAAAAAAAGCAAGCATGAACTCTGCAATCGTTTAATACCATGAAGCAATGAATATAGATATTCGCATGAACTACATAGAGTAACTATGTGTGTAAATTGCATACTTGGAGAGATGTAGAGTTTGCGATTAGCGCCGGTATTGGAGACTCGAAGAACAAATCTAGCGATGGGAGGCTGTTCTTTCGAAGCTCGAGAAGGTTCTGGAAAGAGACGAATGTATAGATACCGATTCTTCTCAATTGACAAGTTCCTGAAAATTGGAATCAACAACAAACAAAGCAATCAAATTCACTCCAATGATATAAACTAAAACAACTGTATAAGTGTATCGAATATAGATATAGATTTAGAGAGAGAGAAAGAGGAGGAGGAGTAGAGAGAGAGAGGAAGGGGGTTTACCAATTCCAAATTCCGACCTTGAAAGGATCGGACTTTCTGAAAGTGCAAGGTCCAAAGTTCTCGATCCTCCATTGAGCCAGTCTCGAGATGGTCTCCACCTTCGAATCAGCCATCTCTCTCTCTCTCTCACTCACTCTCTCTCTGTGCTACTCTCGGTCTTTAGAGAGCGGAGCAGTGGATTCGCTGTTTCAAGCTTTTTGACGCAAAGCAGAACAAAAGGACAAAATATTAAAAAGAAAGAGAAAAAAAAATTTTAAGCCCCGTTTTGAAAATTCGTTAATGAGATATTTGAAAAATGATTTCGGGCCCGAATGAGCCCCGCCCCGAATGTCTCGAGAGAGAGAAGATCGGGGAAGACGAGAGAGAGAGAAAGAGGGAGGGAGAGAGAAAGAGGTCGCCGTCGCCGTCGTCGCCGATCGTCGTCTCCTCTGCTCGTCGCCTCTGTCATCTCCTCGTCGGCGTCTCCTCTGCTCGTCGCCTCTGCCATTTTCGACGATCGGCCCCCTGTCTCGCCTCCAGCCCATTTTTTAGGCCCCCTCCAGTCCTCCTCCTCTCCCTCCCCCTCGCCCTCCCCCCTCCTCCTCCTCCTCCCCCTCCCCTCCCCCCTCCGTCTCCGTCTTCGTCTTCGTCTTCGTCTTCCTGCTTCTGCTGGAAAAAAAAAAAAAAAAAAAAAAAAATTAAAACCACGAAACGACATCGTTTCGTGGTTTCGGGGCATTAGGGGCACCCGGATTCGGGCTCTCAATCAGTTCTCGAGATATTTATCGACAAATCACATCTCACAAATAAATATTTTAATTAATTTAAAGTTTTTTTTATTGATATGTTAAGTCTTAGAATAATGCTTGGGACCCCCTTGTGGGGGTCACCCCCTCACCCCCCTTTGCCACGTGGCGGGTGGTGATTGGAGGAGCAGGAAAAAAAAGAAAAAGAAAAAGAAAATGTGACCAATGAGAGAGAGGGGGGTCAAAGGGGGTGGGGGAAAAGGGGGGATGAATCATTACTCTAAGTCTTATTAATGGAGAATTTTTTTTTGTATAGTCTTATTTTTTATTTTGACAGTATTTTAGTAGACAATTATATCATTTTATTAATGTGATACATATGATGTGATATTCTAATATGACAAGAATGAATCTGATACTCTAATGATGTAACAGTCCAAAAATATTAAAAACTCTTTAGTATATTTCTCTTAAATGCGACAATGTAGTGAATATGATATGACACTTCAAAATTTTTACTCCAAAAAAAATAATAAAAACTCCTTAGTGTACTTTTTCTAAATGTAACAACGGGACGAGTATGATGCGACACTTCAAAAAAATAAAAACTATTTACTGTACTTTTTTCAAATGTAACAACGTGACGGATATGATGTAACACTCTAAAAAAAAAAAAAAAAAAACTCCGTACTGTATTTTTCTCAAACGTGACAACGTGTCGGGTCTGATGTAACACTTCAAAAAAAATAAAAACTCCTTAATGTACTTTTCTCAAGCGTTAATGTATTTTTCTCAAGTGTGACAACGTGGAATGTGTAACAAGATGATATGATACTAAAAAAAAATTTAAAACTCCTTAATATATTTTTCTCAAACGTGATAGGTATGATTTAACACTCTAAAAAAAATAAAAACTCCTTAGTGTATTTTTTTTTCCAAATGTGACAACGTGGTTGGTATGATGTGATACTTAAAAAAAAAAATCTTAGTGTACTATTCTCAAACGTAATAACGTGGCGGGTATAACGTGACACTCTAAAAAAAAAATTAAAAACTCCTTAGTGTACTTTTTTCTAAATGTGACGTGTGATACTTCAATGTGGCGGGTATAATATGACACTCTAAAGAATAAACTCTTTACTAGTATACTTTTCCTAAATGTGACACTCTAACGTGGCGGATATGATGTGATACTAAAAATTCTTTAGTGTACTTTTTCTAAATGTGACACTCTAATGTGGCGAGCAAACGAGTCATTGCTAGAGCTGCAAATGAACCGAACTGCTCATAAACAAGCTCAGCTCGACTAATTAAGGGCTCGGCTTGGTTTGGCCCGAGCCTCAGCTCGTTTACTAAACGAGCCGAGTTCGAGCTCGCATAAGCTCAGCTCGTTTATCTTTATTTAAATTATATAATAAATATATTATTTATATATTAAATAATATATAAATATATGTATAAATAATAATATAAAAATATTTTTTATATATTAAATAATATAAATAATATTAAAAAAATTATCGAGCCAAGCGGAGCCAAACTCGAGTTTCATTAAAATTAACGAACCGAGCCGAGCTTGAGCCTAGTTCCTTATCGAGCCGAGCTCGAGCTCAGCAGAGCTTAGCTCGACTCGATTGGTTTACACTAGTCATTACACATCTAAAATGACTAAATTGATCACAAGAAAAAATATGACATTATATGGATTATAAAAATGGGACTTATTAGTCAATATAGTTTATTTTAATTATTGACTATTTTTATATATTAAAATAATTGTATTTGAAAAAATAGTTAAATTTTTTTATAATTAAATATAATATTTGCAAGAAAAAAAAATAATTATAAATTTAATGTAATATTTTATATTATTAACTATTTTAATTTATTTTAATCCAAAAAACCAAAAATCTTTCTTTCCAACCAGCCCCTAAAAATAGGGCGGTAAAAGTTTGTTCAATCCGCCTCCTTGTATAAATAATTCAAGAAAAATTTTAAATCAGGTTTAAATAATTAAATATTTGAGAATCGTTTGGAATTAGGTTATTTTTTACTTTTTATTTAAAAAAAAAAAAGTATAAAAAAATAAAGAGGTGATTTAATCTAAAAATATATAAAGAAAAAAATTTGTTATTTTAGTAGCATCTCAAATAACTCATCGATTAGATAATAGTGGCTTGTGTTGATCTTTTCAAAAAGAAATTTTTATGTTTATTTTTAATGCATGAAAATTTTGTTATAAAGAAATTTTGACCAATTTCTTCGAAATATTTTAAATCAAATTTAAATACTTTACTCACTTCCTTTATCGTGTTAGCTAAAAATTTATTAAAATCAAATCACATACATACCCTACAAAATGTTATAACAATAAGGTAATAAAGCCTTCGTTTGGAATGTAAGCTAACTTTTTGATTTTTAAAATTTTTGACTATTTTAATCGGAGACTAAAAAATTTCGTTTGGGATAAATTTTTTGAATTTTTTAACTTTTGTGAGAGAAAAAATAAAATGATTATGATTTGGATGTGACATTTTATTTTATTAGTTTTTTAGCCTATTTAAATTTTTTTGTAACTATTTTAACCTAAATAACCTATGCCAAACATAGCCAAAATATGTTTGAGTGCTTATTTTCTACTTTATTGTGTAAGCTAGACTTCTAAAAAATTTAAGGGATTTAATGAAATCAAATCACATACATATTCTAAAAAATGTCATAATGATGGTAATGAAATATGTTTGGATGAATATTTTTTACTTTGGGAAGAAGAGTAGATATTTCATGAACATACATCATTTCATTAATTACTAGGAGCTTTTATTTATACATTATAATTTATCTCAGTGTAAATCATTAGTTAGCACTCAATACACATTTTGATATTTTGAATTTTACTTTTAGTTTATATACCATTTTATTCCCATAATATATTATATTATTTTTTTTGGTACATCAGAAAAAAAAAAAAAAAAAAAAAAAAAAAAAAACTACATAATACATTATATTCAAATTCTAATCCTAACTTAATCACTTATTAGCTCTGCCTCTCTTGTTCCTCTACTTCTCTTCCACTACACCCTTTCTCCCCCACCTCTCCCCTATCTTCTACAACCATTTATATCCTCTCTCATTCCTATCTCGCTTTTCCTTCTCAACTCCATCTCTATCCCAACTTTTCCCTTTGTCACCATTCCACAACCTTTTCTCCTATTTTTTATTTTTCAAACCTAAATCTCTATCTCTCTTATTACGATGTTAGTTGTAAGAATGGGGCTTACAATGGTGGGGAGTCATGGCGTTAGGGGTTTAAGGGTCACATTGGTGAGTTGGTGATAGTGGCGGCAAGTGAAGGATGGAAGTGGCAAAGAGTGATGACTAATGATGAAGATTGGTGAAGGAAAATTATGTACATTATCCTTAATGATAATTTATTTAAAGAGCACAACTGTAATAAGAATTCAAAAAATAATATGTAATAAGAAAAATTGTTGCGTGGAATTAGAAGCTCTCTTAAATATTGCATGTTTAAGTTAATGTGACACTCAGTTTGGTTGTTTACACGTGGTAAAAATTGAAAGGTTGCAACCCATGTTTGCTTGGTCGTGAATGTATTATATCACATTTCAGAGTGTTTGGATTCACTAACAAATTCAGTCCGTTAGAAGCCAACCCGGTGGTGGTCGGATTTAAAAATGGGATTAAAATCGACCTGACGTGTGCTTGCACTTAACCAAAGTTGATTGTACCTTTTGCCACAAAAGCACAACCGACAATCCTTTTTTTAACTAACCGCACTACAAAAAAAAAAGAGGTAAAATTATTTTTTAAAAATTAAATATTTTTGTTATAAAAAATATTGTTATATTATTTTTAGTAATAAAAATTAGACATTAATAATTAATTATTATCTTTTTGGAACTAAATTTTTTACATAAAAAATAAATCATTTTGAGACTAAATTATTTTGTCTCTAAAAATTTATTTATTAGTGACATTTTCAAAATTTTAGCGCTAAAAATCTTATTTTTAACTTTTCAATATGATTTTTTAGCAATTATCCTCATAATAATAGAAATTGATTCCTAAATATTTTTTATAACAAAATTTTTACTTTTAAATACCAAAATATGTGATTTCTAAACTTTTACATGTTATAGTGCCTCATTTTTGGTGCGTCTAAGCTTGTGAAGCAATACTTTTAGTGACCAAACACTCCCTTAAAATTAAAATTATTAATTTTTTGGGATAAATTACAAATACACCTCTTGAAATTTACTTAAATTATAATTACTTCCGTGATTCTAAAAATTACATTATGCCCCTAAGATTTTTAATTTCATAATAAATAAGTCTTTTTATTAATAAATCATCAAGTTAATTAATAATTTTTAATAATGTTAAAATTTTATTTCAATTAATAATTCAGATAATTTTATTATTATATAGGTGAACAGTTAAAAATTTTATTTTTTAATTAATTCTATTAAATAAAAAATTCTGATAAAAAAATATTTATAATTTTCCAAACTATAAGAATAATTCGTATTTTAAACAATCTTCAAAAGTATATTTATAATTTATCCTAATTTTTTTTTAACAAAACATATACTGATATTTTCTGTAATTAGGCCTCGTTTGGGAACAAGCTATTTTAGTAATTTTTTGGCTAAAATATGAGGTAAAAAAAAATTAGTATATTTGGGGTGACTTTTTAACTTTTCACGAAAAAATATACAAAAGTAAAGAGAAAAGAGAATTTTTGACATTTTAGTATTAGTTATAAACTTTTTAATTTTTTTAGTAACTTTTTAATTTTTTTTTACTAAAATATTAAGTTGTTGAGGCCTTAAAATATACAGCAATGCTAGGTATCATAAAAAATCTTTCATGAAAATAATCATAAAAACTTTATAATCTTTAAATTACAATAAAAATAAAATACCACATACTAATCAAGATAATTTAAAAATTATAATTCATTCATGATGATTGTCATAAAAAAAATTTTCATCAAACCCTACCTTTTTCATTAAATATATTTTAGACGCTCCCACCACTCTGGTCAATCACCACCGATCCGACCTACTTTCTCTCTCTCTTTCACTTCAAACCCAAATCAAAACAGAGAAAGGACAAATCAACAATCGAAGCCTAACCCTTTAAATCCAACCGTTGAAAAAAAAAGCGAACTTTGGTATTGCATTTTATCATTAGTTCTTCTTCTTCGTCTTCTTCTTCTTCCAGATCTCTCTCTCTCTCTCTCTCTCTCTCTCTCTGTAATCAATCATGTCTTCTTCAACTTTCAGCGGCGACGAAACGGCACCGTTCTTCGGCTTCCTCGGAGCCGCCGCGGCACTCGTTTTCTCCTGTAAATCTCTCTTCAACCTCCCTCTTCGATCTCTTAATTATATATATAGCTTTTGATTTTCCTTCTACACCGTTTGTTTTCCCGGAAAACGATTTTGCCTAGGAATAAAAAAGAACACGACTTTCTGTGGAAACAAACGGTTCTGTTTGGTATTACCGGCATGTTAGCATATGAATTTATACTTGCAGTGGGTGCCACAATTTTATATATAATTTTTTTGGCGATTTGATGGGTTGAATGTGAAAACTTTTAGCATTTATTTATTATTGTAAAGAGAGGGGTAAAAAAAAAAGTGTGACAAAATTTTCAAAATTGTTTTGAGTTATGTGCTTTTTTAGATAATAGGATATAGATAAATAGGAATCTTAGAGAATCTATCTACAAACAGAGCCATTTAAATGTTTTTAAGTGTTTCTAGTCGCCCTTTTGCAGCCATGTTGGGGCCTTCCCCAAAAGGAAAGAAAAATCTTTTTTAGACTGTGAGTGTGTTTGGATTATAGATTTGAGTAAGGATTTGGAAAGAGACAAGGGTAAAGATGTGAGAAATATGAATAAAATATAAGTTAAATTTTTTGTTCATTTTATTGTCCTTTTCCAAGTGCTTATCAAAATCCATGATCCAAACAGAATATTGAAACAAATACATAGGAATTACTTTCTATTGAAACAATCAGCACTTCTGGTTGTTTCTGAGTGGTCGTGATGGTTTATTCACAGGCATGGGTGCTGCTTATGGGACTGCAAAGAGTGGGGTTGGTGTTGCCTCCATGGGAGTTATGAGGCCTGAGCTTGTCATGAAATCAATTGTTCCCGTGGTTATGGCTGGAGTTTTGGGTATCTATGGGTTGATTATAGCTGTTATTATTAGTACGGGGATAAACCCAAAGGCAAAATCTTATTACTTGTTCGATGGTTATGCGCATTTGTCGTCCGGTCTTGCTTGCGGGCTTGCTGGTCTCTCTGCTGGAATGGCAATTGGAATTGTTGGTGATGCAGGAGTTAGGTAATCCCTTTGCTAATCCATTTGTAGTTTCAGTGGTTATTAATGGGGATGTTTGATAAATATGTTGTTAGTGCTATCAGTCTATATCTTTGGTTTCTATCGATAAAGAGTTGAAGGATTATTATGCATTTTTTCCTCAAAAATCTCTTTTAGGAGTTATTAATGGGAAAAATTATTCACCGTCACATACGACAATACTCCAAATCCATCAACCATGGGATCCACACAAATTTTTGATGTTAGATGGGTTTGAGGTATTGCCACACACGACAGTAAATAATTGCAACGTGCATGGTGTGTGCTCCAATGTGCATGTGCTTGTAACTTAGTATTGACATTGAGAAGTTACTGGGCCTTCTTAAGGCAAAGTCACAAGGTGTGTCTTGTGCTCTAATGACAAAATATCACCCTTGCTAATGTGGTCATCACTTTGTTTTAGTGTCATGACTTAGCTCTACTAGTATGGGTGACATTTATCATTAGAGTATGGGGTTCTTGGAGCAAGGATGCGTAATGCTCCAATAGCACCCAACACTTTTCACTAGATGTTGGGATATTAAAGATTTGACACCTTTTAAAGTCACCAAGAAGTTGATAAGATTCATGATTGTATATATCCATATACAGCAAATGTTATTGGATACAGTGTGTTTTGGGTGTGAGTATGAGCACAAGGACACCAGATCATGGCCAAATATTCATATTTCTTTTTTGTTTCCTTTAGTAAAATGATAATTTTATATAGCATGCAACATTAAGCATGTTGACTTTACTCATTGTGAAACATTACGCCACAAAAGTAACATAATAGGGGACTTTATTGCAATGTTGTGGTAAACTTGGATTACTAGTAATGAATGCTGGGTGCAGTTCCAATTAGATATGTCGAGCACATTCACCATACCCTTGCCTTGGTGTCATGTATCCTGACATGTGTACAATCCAGCTTCTTAAAACTTCTTTTGATGGAAAGGTACTAATTTAGATCCATATTTTGCACTTGTGTCGTGCGTGAGTAGGAAAATATGCGATTGTTTATGGTTTAGACGTAAAAGATTCATAGACATAATGTTAGCATAATAAAATAAAATAAAAAATTTAGACCTTAGGAATGAGCTCTACCCAAAAAATATTTTGGATTTGAAAGATGAGACAGAGTAAGTATGATGACTTGGTAGCATTCTTACTTATTGCTAAGGAACTTATCTTTAAGCTAACACTTTTTAAACAGTCTCCCTACCCACTTTGTTTTTGTTTCTGGGTTTACTTCACAGAGCTTTGCTGTGCAATTTGTAGGAATGTAGTTTGTATGCCATCTTGTGAATTGGGAATGGTGTCTTCTCGTTGTAAGGAGGGGTGGTTTGGCTAGGAGGCTAGGCTAGTAAAGCACTTAAATTTAGTTCTGGTATGTGGTTGTGTGAAGTATGACATGGAAAATGATAAACTTGACTTGAAGAAGAGGGTGGTAGTTGCCAGTTATGGGGTTGACTGGCAACAGGTGGTTTCCCTTGTGGAAGCAGGCCATGGGCAGAAAGAGTAAAATCGGCCAGTTGGTACAATGAACTTTGTCTCATGTTCAATGTTTTGGACGTGGAAAGAATACCTTTCTTCTGTTTTTTTCTTGAGAAATGATGCCCACAATTCTCTTCTAGCATCTCACACTTTTTTTTTTTTTTTTTTTTGGGGTGATGAGTAAAAGGTTAAAAATGCTGCTTTGGCTTTATGAGAATATTCTATTTACTTCTTTCGGGTTTATTATTTTCAGGGCTAATGCACAGCAGCCAAAGCTATTTGTGGGTATGATCCTCATCCTCATTTTTGCTGAAGCCCTTGCTCTCTACGGTCTCATTGTTGGGATCATTCTCTCATCCCGAGCAGGCCAATCTCGAGCAGATTCTTGAATTGTAATCAAAAGTTGGAGTCATCGGCTGTTATGCTATTTTTAAATTTGATACTTTCATGGGATGTCATTTTATTATCTGAGTTCTGTGATAGATATTCTACAGATATGTCTATGATTGTTTTTATAGATGCCTTTTTAAAAGGATGTTATATTGCAAGGAACCTTTGCGAAGGTGTTGATTATTAAAATTGTTTCCCTACTCTGGTAATGTTTATATTTACTCTTTTTTTCTTTTTTTGAATAAAATTTGCATACTATAAATGAAAAAAGTTTTGACACATTCTAAAAATGTAAGTAGATTTTCAAAATTATAGAAAACAAAACAATTATATGCTTTTACATTTTTTTGTTTTTTTTTAATGAACTTTTACATGTTTTGTAAATAAATTTTCATTCTTTGGTCTTTCTCAATGACTCTTTTTATGAGTGGGTCCAAAACTAATCCTGGCAATTTTACTTCATAACCAGTGATATTCATCAAATTCCTTGGGATTTTTATTTTATTTTTTTTCATTTTTCTGGGAACTTAATCCTTGCCATTCAAACTAACAAAATCTTCAGGCTGCAACACAAAAAAGTTGAAAAACCAAACAATAAAAAGCAAGAAAACCAGAAAATTCTCAACAAAATATGATAGTTCATACTACCCTGTATAGCTCAAAAATTGTTAGTAACTTATTTTAATAATGGCACTAGAAAGTTTGCCAGCACGAACAATGTTAGAAAGTTTGCCAGCATGACCATTGTTCATTTAAAACAAAAACTAAAACTAAAACTAAAACTAGATAGATAATTTAAACAAGTGTAGGGCTTTTTCATCTTCTTCTCAATCACTTCTCAATCATTTGCCGAGTGGCATCAAGCTCTTTGCGATTCAAAACGAGCTTGTCATCGATACTCTTTAGGCGTGCCATCAAGTTGTCATGCTCTTGTTGCTTTTGTTTCACCTCGATCAAAACGCTTCTCAGCAACGTGCCAATCGAGGTACCAATGGAGAGGTGCTCAAGCTGAAACCGGTGGTGGAGTGATTGCCACCAAGGAAGAGGAGGGGGCTTCCAAATCACCAAAGACATAGCTACAACAAAAAAACCAATTATAAAGTTACATGGAATAAACCCTACACTTATATTTCACTTATTTTTCATTTTCATTTTCATTTTCATTTTCATTTTCAAATCCCTACCCAAATCACAATCCAATCCAAGTTAACATAAGATTGACTATTCAGTGCTAACAATTGCACCATAGGCATTGTTTCAACCCTTATTGTCTAAAGGTTATTTAGCTAAAATAATCAATAAAATAAAATTTCTCATCCAATTTATAATTATTTCATTTTTTCTCTCACAACTATCAAATCAAGCAAAAATATATTATTCCAAATATAACGTTTTTAAGTCAGACTAAAATAATCAAAAAAATAAAATAATCAACTAAAATAGCATATTTTCAAACCAGTCTCCAATGTTAGAAAGCGTATAAAGCAGTGTCATGAAAATATGTAAAAAGGTATATTGATTTCAATAAAAATATATTGAATTTAGTAAAAAGTGTATTCTTTACTCTCTCTTTTTTTTCTTTTTACTTGTGCCGTAGAACCACTGATTAGCAACACTCAAATTAAAATTTAAAATCGAAGTCAAAATTAAAAGACAAATGCTAATAAATGTTCTCAAGCATTGTTTAATGTTGAAAAGTGTCATGAAAATATGTGAGAAAGGATATTGATTGCAATAAAAATATATTAAATTTATAAATGGTGCTTTGTGTTCTTCAATATTTTTATTTTTTACTTGTGCCCTAGGGATTTGTTAACAAAATTAAAATCAAAACCAATAAACAATATATATATATATACCTGCGGAGATGGAGAGGAGAAAGGAATGCACCAATTGAAACGAGCTCGTGTCGGAGATGACTGAAGCGAGAGTGAGAGTGAGACTCTAACCCCCAAAACTTTTGTTTGTCCAACACTCCAACGCTCCAACTTATTGCAATTTCCTTTTTTATGGGTAATTTACATTTTGCCACAATTATCTTTGACTTTTTTTTTTTTATACTTTTGGCTCTTAAAATTTTAGTATTTATTTTTTCTCACTTTGTCTTTTTATATTTTTATTTTTATTTTTTTTTCACTTTACTTCAAAAGTTAACTTATATTAAAAATCATATAAAAAATGACATGTTGATAGTTATGTAGTATACAAATATTTTATTATATATAACTCACATTTCTGACACAAATTTAAATATTAATATAAAATATATTAAATGAGTCTAAAAGTCTATCTCGAAGTCACTTATTTACTTAAATAACCGAATCCTTAATAAGCCGAGCTTGCAAACAGCTAATATTAGGCTCCGTTTGTTTTCAGAGGTAGAATGGAGGGGATTGATAGTGAGGGGATTAATAATGAGGGGATTGTTAGTGAGGGGATTGATAGTGAGGGGATCAAGTAAAATTGTGTTCGTTTTGATGATAGTTGTTAGTATAGAGATTGTTAAATTATTTTTACATAAAATAATAAAACAAATAAAAAAATACAAAAATATTAAACATTAATGTTTTAAAAAAAATGCCCAATATGTAAAAAATTTTAAAAAAATAAAAATAAAATAAAAAATTTCCAGAAAAAAATAAAACAAATAAAATAATAATTTTTACTTAACAAAAAATTAAAAATTAGTGTTAAAAAAAATGCCCGACATGGAAAAAATAAAATAAAAAATAAAAAATTTCTAGTTCGCCGAACTATTTGTCTAATACCAAGTCCTGGAGGCCCATCCGAATCCCCTTGGGAAGGCCTATCCTAATCCGGAGCTCACTATCAATCCCCTCTTTATCTCTTAAAACAAACACAATATTAGTGGGTCCCACTTCACTACCAATCACAATCCCCCCTCTAACTCTCCAAACAAACGGGGCCTTAGAGGTGTCGTGGATTGGGTTAGGTTAGGTGACATCTCATTCCCTATTTGTCCAAAATTAGGCAAATTGGAAGAAATCAATTCGAATCTGTTCACTGATTTGGCGGATGTAGATTGAGCGACCCGTGAGAGTTGGCGGATGGATACGATCGTTATAGCAGTTTGGACTTTATAATTTTTGGGCTTTTTTCCAAATTATAATTCATTACTTTTACAATCTCCAACAACTAGTAATCTGAAAAAACAGAGAAAATTTTATTTTTATGCCTATACTTTGCCTCGATGATCAAATACACCTTCAAACTTCAAGTAATTTCAATTTTACCACCACAATTTTTGAAATTGTATTAATTTTGCCTCTACTGTCACATTTGAAATGGAAAAAGTTAAAAAAAATTACATTTTGATCTCAAATTTCAAAAGTTAAAAAAAATTACATTTTGATCTCAAATTTCAAAAGAAATATGCAAACCCACAATCATTTTGATCTCAAATTTCAAAAGAAATATGCAAACCCACAATCTCTTATCTAAACTCACCCTCTTTCATCTTCCTCCAATTCTTCACTCTCTTCTCCACCCTTGCAAGTGCTGCCGCCACCACCACCACCAACCACCACTACAATCACTCAATTCTCTAACCCAACTTCCCTCAAACTCGAATTCACTCACTCCAAATTCTCAATAGTCTTTGTTCTCTCTCCCTCTTTTTCTCTCTCACTTCACATAAAGAACCAAACTTGACCCAACAAAGAATCATCACTTTCATTCTACAGTCTCTTCACACTCATTTCACAGATCAAAGAAATGGCCTATATCTCTACATTAAAGCCACCTCTTTTGAAACCTAGGTTTTACTTGAATTCAAATCCCATTTCCCTCAAATCCCTCTACTTATTTTTCTCATCTACTCTAGACCCTCTAATTGATTCCTCACTTTCTTCCAACGATCCAATCCCAAACCCAGAACGAGACTCCCCTATTTTAGTTGCACAGACCGTGCCCGAAAGCCCGGATGTCAAAGTGATTGCGAATCAAAGAACCCTAATGCCCCGTTTGTTTTCAGAAGTAGAATGGAGGGAATTCATAGTGACAAGATTCATAGTGAGGGGATTAAGTAAAATTGTGTTTGTTTTGATGATAGTTATTAGTGTAGGAATTGTTAAATTATTTTTATATAAAATAATAAAACAAATAAAAAATACAAAAAATTAAACATTAATGTTCAAAAAAAAATTCCCAACATGTAAAAAATAAAATAAAATTCTAGTCCTCTCACTATTTTTCTAATACCACATCCACTTCCTCCATCCCAATCCCCCTTCCAACTTCCACCTTAATCCCCTCCTTCATCTAATCCATTCCCCAACTATATAAACAAACACAACACTAAATGGACCCCACCTCCATCCTAATCCCATCCCACCCTCTACACCCCAAAACAAACGGGGCCTAAGAGGTAAGGATCGAAACCCAAAAAAATTAGAGGATATTATATGTAAAATGATGGCCAATCGACCTTGGCCAATCACTCACTTGTTTATAATGTGTTGCACGGTGTGCGGAATTCAAAACATGCTCTCTAGTTTTTTCGGTGGGTCAAGTGAGCTAGGTTGTCCCAGTATGATAAATAGACCCATTACATTGCAAGATAATTGAGATTTTGGGTCGAGCTTCGAAGCTCAACCATGTCCCATGTATACTATTGCATATGTCAAATAAGGGTTTGGAATGGGATAAGGACATGTTTGTTATGTTGATCAATAGCTATGGTAAGGCGAGTATTGTTCAAGAAAGTGAAGATTTTTCAGAAAATGGAGAAATTAGGTGTTGAGAGGACGATAAAGTCGTATGATACTTTTTTCAAACCAAACTTGCGGCAAGGAGTGTTGCAAGGTAGTGGGTGTTGGAACAATCTTCTGTGTACAATAAACAAATTGAAATTAAATCAAACAAATAAAATAAATAACGTACCGAATTTATTTTACCGAACCGAATGAATAATAAAAAGATCAAGTCGAGTATGTAACACTCTGTTCTTAAGACAGATTCGCCTCACTACGGTGCTTGCGGACTAATGGCATCTATCTTCTAGGATACAATGATCTTCACAAATTTGTAGCAGTACTCCAAACAAATTTGTCTGGTGAACTAGAACCTTGTGTTCTACATTCTCTTTAATTTTCCTAAAAACTAATATGAAGGAAATATGCAACAGAGTAGAAAATTGGACAGCAAAAATATAATTTTTAGACTGTTTTTTTCGGATCATCAAACTGCTGGAATCAAATTGGTATTTATAGGCAAAAAAATTATGTCCAAACAGGTGCTGTGAGGAACCAAACAAGTATGAACCTGTTTGAATAGATATAAAATTTAAATGGAACATAGAGCTATGCAAAATACCGCCCAATCCGCTAAAACCACACCGATCCGCATCAATCCGCATCGCTCTAACCGCTAACCACGGTTTAGACTTTAAAATTTATAATTCGCCAACCGAACCGCTCCGCTCCGCTATAGTTAATACATATATATTTTTTAACTTCCAATGAAATATCAATGCAAAAATGAGTGTGAGAGAGATTTAAGATATGAAATTTATTACAAATTAGTGGTTATATATATAGAACATATTATGTAAAATTACTTTGTGTTATATATCTAAAAAATATTATACAAATTAGTGTTATATATTATGCAAATGTATGATAATTAGTTAGAATATTCTTCAATCCGCCAATCCGTAAAAAACCGCCCAAACCGCAATCTGTCAATCCGCTAACCCGCCATTCGGTTTTCAATTTTCCTTTCAAACCACCTGAACCGCACCGCGCACACCCTTATACAGCACTGTTTCAACAAATAACTGCTGGGCAGTTAAATCTGTTAAAACTGTAGCAGTTTAAAAAACCTGTTTGGCAGCTTTGAACCTGTTTGGGTTCAAACATATTTGAAACCTGTATGGATAGTTTAATCTGTTAGTAATAAATAGACTGTAGAGGTAACGTAGAAAAATTTGAATTTGAATTTAAATTCAAATTATATTAGCGCAAAATTTAAATTAATTTTTCCTGCAAGAATTTAGGAAAAAATTCAAATAAATTTTGTCCAAAAAATTAATATAAGAACCAACCCGACCCACAACCACGTCTGATCGGACAGACGGCGGCGACGGCGCGCACGTGTGTGGTGGTTTGGGCTAAAGTTTACTTTATCCATAACTCCTCCCTTCTACAAACTTGGGGTGCCCCTTGGGGCCCAACCCAAGTTAGCACACCAAGAGCTTATATACCCACAAAAGCTCTCTTAAAGTTTCAATGTGGGACAACCCAATTCAAAAAAACCCACATTTACTTCTTTAATTGTCCATTCCACGAACCCGAAAACAACGTCAACTTCTCATTCACTCATAAATGGTTTTGACGAACCGTCTTCACCGTGTGACTTGCCATACGGCAAGGAACACGTCACCTCTTCAGACTCACCCCAAAAGACGTTTGGGGCGCACTTAATTTTGGGCTCAAAATTGGCCCAAATAAACCTTATAAAAACCAATTTTCCAATAATCCCCCACATAAATGGAATTTGACAGAAAGAAAATACAACAACATGATGTAAATACAGAGAGTACAGAAATTGAAAATATTCGTCAAAGAATAGGTAACTTTTGGCTTTGAACCTTCCCTTGTAAGACACTATCGGATTTGCTAGCTGACTAGTGAACATGATATCTTGAACTGTTCAGCTGTTTGTGTAAACCAAGACAATAGAACTCACACAGTATATCCTCAGACACAGTTTAGTTCTCACTATTGTGTTTTTTTGGCCCTAAACAACCTGGTCTTTCATGAGTGCTCTAGAGAATTGTAGCCCTTCACAAATCTCATAGAACCGACCCAATTCACACTCATATAGGTGATTCTTATGAAGAGTATCCTACCATACTCCACTAGGTATACCTAGATATAAGAATCATTAAAGTATTACTTAACCTAAAATGCTGCAGACATCACTATTTCATCATAGAAATTGGTAGGAGTTTGACTTCCCAGTAATCCTTATGAGTCATACACAACTCGGTTGTCCCTTTGAACCTAGATCTTGGGATCTCCAATCAACTAGGTTGGGTTACCATTGTGGTAACTTTTATTTAATAGGCTTAAGTCTTATTCCCTTCGATGAGTTCTCAACTAACTCTCTTGCTAACCCTTTAGTTAGTGGATCCGCTATGTTGTCTTTAGACTTCACATATTCAATGGAAATAATTCCATTAAAGAATAGTTGTCTCACGGTGTTATGTCGACGACGAATGTGTCATGACTTACCGTTATACATATGACTCTGTGCTCTACCAATTGCTGATTGACTATCACAATGTATGCATATAGCAGACATCGATTTTGGCCACATTGGAATATCTTCAAGGAAGTAGCGAAGCCATTCTACCTCTTCCTTAGCTTTGTCTAAAGTTATGAATTCTGATTCCATAGTAGACCTAACAATGCAAGTCTGTTTGGAAGATTTCCAAGATACAGTCGCCCACCAAGAGTAAAGATATACCCACTAGTGGACTTTAAGTCTCTAGTATCCGATATCCAATTTGCATCACAGTATCCTTCAAGTACTGCTGGATATCTAGTATAATTCAGTCCAATGTTACGAGTAAATCTGAGGTATCTTAAAACCCTTATAATTGCTTTCCAGCGTTCTACTCCTGGGTTACTCGTATATCTACTTAATTTACTTACTGCATAAGCTATATCCGGACTAGTGCAGTTCATCAAGTACATTAAGCTTCCAATAATTTGGACATACTCTAATTGAGAAATACTTTCTTGTACATTCTTAGAAAGAAACAAATTAACATCCACAGGTGTTCTAGCAAGATGATCATCATCTTTGCTAAATTTGTTAAGTATTTTCTCAATGTAATGAGATTGTAAGAAAGCATAACATTCTGATGTTTTGATAATTTTCATACCAAGAATTACATCAGCAATGTCCATGTCTTTCATGTCAAAATGTTTATTCAACATTTTCTTGGTAGTTTTAATCATTTCATTATTATTATCTATGATGAGCATATCATCCACATAAAGACATACAACGACATAACATTTGTCTGTGTTTTTAATATAAACACATTTGTCACACTCATTAATTTTAAATCCATTTGACATCATTACCTTGTCAAATTTCTCATGCCATTGTTTTGGCACTTGTTTTAAACCATATAATAATTTAACCAATTTACACACTTTATTTTCTTTTCCTGCAATAGAAAAACCTTCTGGTTGTTCCATGTAAATTTCTTCATCTAACTCACCATTTAAGAAAGTGGTTTTCACATCCATTTGATGAATTTCTAGATTGTACAACGATGCAATAGCAATTAGCATTCTAATGGATGTTATTCTAGTAACTGGTGAGTATGTGTCAAAGTAATCAAGACTTTCTTTTTGTCTAAATTCTTTGACCACAAGTCTTACCTTGTATTTGTCAATTGATCCATCCGCTTTCATTTTTCTTTTGAAAATCCACTTGTACTCAAGAGGTTTACAACCTGATGAAAAATCCACCAATTCCCAAGTGTGATTTTGTAAGATGGATTCAACTTTACTATTGACGGCTTCTTTACATAAAGGAGCCTCAGGACTGGACATAGTCTCTTTAAAAATTAAAGACTCATTTTCTAACAAAAATGTTAAAAAATCTGACCCAAAAGATTTTGAGGTTCTAGCACGTTTACTACGCCTAGATTCCTCTTCTTTATTTTGATCTAACTCTTGCTTTTGTTCTTGATCATGTTCTTGATCTTGACTAGTAATAGCATCATGGGATCTTTTATTGTTACTAGTCTCTTGTCTAGTCTTATTTGGAAATACATGTTCAAAGAAAGATGCATTTCGAGATACAATAATAGTATTTACATGCATTTCAGAATGTTCTGATTTATGAATCAAAAACCGATATGCACTACTATTATTGGCATTACCAATGAAAATGCAATCAATGGTTTTAGGACCTATCTTAGTCTTTTTAGAACTAGGAATAACCACTTTAGCCAAACACCCCCACACTTTTAAGTATTTGTAGGATGGTACTCTTTCATGCCACAATTCATAAGGTGTTTGATTCATTTTCTTTCGGGGTACTTTATTTAAAATATAATTAGCAGAAAGTATTGCTTCCCCCCACAAGTTCTGAGGTAATCCAGAACTTATTAACATGGTATTCATCATTTCTTTTAAAGTCCTATTTTCCTTTCAGTAATCCTATTTTGCTGAAGTGAGTGAGGAGCGGTGGTTTGATGAATTATTTCATGTTCTTTACAAAACTCACCAAAAGGTGATTCATATTCATCACCTCTATCACTTCTTAGTTTTTTGATTTTCTTACCATGTTGATTTGCAACTTCATTCTTATATTGAATGAAAGTTTTCAAAGTTTTATCCTTGGTTCGAATTAAATAAACATAACTATATCTAGTATAGTCATCTATAAAAGTGATAAAATATTTTTTCCCACCTCTAGTTTGAATTGATTTAAAATCACAAATGTCACTATGAATTAATTCAAGTGGTTCCATACTTCTTTCAATTGAATGAAAAGGAGTTTTGAATAATTTTGCCTCAATGCAAATTTCACATTTATGATTTGAATCAATGTCAAATTTAGGTAAACATTCCATATTAATTAATCTACCCAAAGATCCATAATTAACATGTCCAAGTCTACCATGCCATAAATTTAAAGACTCAAGCAAGTAAGAAGAAGATGTATTTTTATTAATAACTGAGGGTACAACGATCATTACATTCATCTTGAAAAGGCCATCAGATATGTAACATTTTCCTATATACATCACATTCTTAGTAAATACAAATTGATCACTCTCAAACACTAGCCTAAACCCATTCTTACTCAACAAAGATCCAGAAACGAGATTCTTGCGAATGTCCGGTACATGTAACACATTGTTGAGAGTGAGTTCCTTTCCAGATATCATCTTCAGAATAATCTTTCCTCGTCCTTCAACTTTTGAAGTTAAGGAGTTGCCCATAAAAAATTGTTCACCATTGTCCACTGTAGAATGAGATGTAAACATTTTTTTGTCAGTATAGATGTGGCGAATAGCAACAGTGTTCACCCACAATTCCTTAGGATTTCCGATAAGATTTGCCTCGGAAACAATTGCAGAAAGATTGATGTCATCTACACCATTGGAAATATTGTCTACTTCGGTCATATGTGCTTGAGCATGCTTCTTGCTTGTTCTTTTTTTGGTTTTGCCTTTGCTACGGCAATCTTTAGCCATTTGTCCCTCTTTGTCACATATGTAACACTTGCCATTAAACTTGTACTTTTTAATTTTCCCTTCTTTAGAGCCTTGTGATGAACTTTCTCTAGAAAACTTTCGTTTCTTTACTTTTGGAGCATGTTCCACCACATTTGTCTTAGACTCCATAAGATGCTTACCAGTTCATTTTTCAGAATTGCGGTTGTCCTCCTCAATCCTCAAACGTACAATTAATTCTTCTAAAGATATTTCTTTGCACTTGTGTTTGAGGTAGTTTTTGAATTCCTTCCAACCTTGTGGTAATTTCTCAATTAAGGCTGCAACTTGGAAGGATTCACTGAGAGACATGCCTTCTGCATGAATGTCATGTAGAATGAGTTGGAGATCTTGAACTTGGTTGATCACAGTCTTAGAATCAACCATCACAAACTCTAGAAATTTACCAACCACAAATTTCTTTGAGCCGGCATCTTCCGTTTTGTACTTTTTCTCCAAAGACTCCCAAAGTTCCTTTGCTGTCTTGATAAGACTGTAGACGTTATATAATGTGTTGTCAAGTCCGTTCAAGATGTAGTTTTGACAAAGGAAATCAACATGTTTCTAGGCATCAACCGCAGCAACCACTTGCCGGTCAGTTTCATACTCATTCAGAGTAGGAGCATTCTCACGAAGAAAACGAGCCAGGTTCAGAGTTGTAAGACAGAACAGCATTTTCTGCTGCCATATTTTAAAATTAGTTCCTACGAACTTTTCTGGCTTCTCACCGTGATTTACCGGTATGGTCACAACAAGAGAGGGGGTTGGCGCAATTGCAGCCACCATACCAGTACTCGTTTGAGCATTTGTTTCAGTAGCTATGAATTCTAAATTATAAAACAAAATTATAATTATAATTTATACTACACAGAAAATTAATCCAAATTCACAAAATTAAATTCTGTAAAAATAAAAGAAACAAGATTGTAACTTTTATTTCCAATTAATTTGAAAATAAAATAAATTTTATTTAACCAAATTAACTCCACACAATTTCTGTAACACTTCAATAATTAAAATATTTAAACAGAATTTCAATTAATGAACACTCAGAAATTATTTATGAAAACCAAAATTAATTTCTGATAAACTTCATAAATAAATATTATGAATTGTTAATGACACCAGTATATTATGCTAGTTGTCAAAGAAAATAGACAGTTTATTACTACTATTTGTTTTCCAACCAGAATATTATTTCGTAAAATCACAGAAAATAATTTTTGTAAGATGAAGAAAGAAGAAAGAGAAATCAATGAAAAATTCTGTAAACAGAATAATTCGAATCTGTCTTAAAATTGTTGGAACAATCTTCTATGTGCAATAAATAAATTGAAACTAAATCAAACGAATAAAATAAATAACGTACCAAATTTATTTTACCGAACCGAATGAATAATAAAAAGATCAAGTCAAGTATGTGACACTCTGTCCTTAAGACAGATTCGTCCCGCTACGGTGCTTACGAACTAATGACGTCTATCTCCCAGGATACAATAATCTTTACAAATTTGTAGTCGCACTCTAAACAAATTTGTTCGGCGAACTAGAACATTGTGTTCTATACTCTCTTTAATTTTTCTAAAAACTAATATGAAGGAAATATGCAACAGAGCAGAAAATTGGACAGCAAAAATATAACTTTCAGACTGTTTTTTTCGGATCATCAAACTGCTGGAATCAAACTGGTATTTATAGGCAAAAAATTATGTCCGAACAGGTGCTGTGAGGAATCGAACAAGTATGAACCTGTTTGAGCAGATACAAAATTTAAACTGAACAGATACAGCACTATTTCAACAAATAACTGCTGGGCAGTTAAATCTGTTGAAACTGCAGTAGTTTAAAAAACCTGTCTAACAGTTTTGAACATGTCCAAGTTCAAACATATTTGAAACCTGTATGGACAGTTTAATTTGCTAGGAATAAATGGACTGTAGAGGTAACATATGGACAGAAAAATTTGAATTGAAATTCAAATTATATTAGCGCAAAATTTAAATTAATTTTTTCCGCAAGAATTTAGGAAAAAATTCAAATAAATTAATATAAGAACCGACCCGACCCATACTCGCACCCTGCCGGACGGCAGCGGTCGCGCATGTGGTGGTTTGGGCTAAGGTTCACTTTGTCCATAACTCCTCCCTTCTACAAACTTGGGGTGCCCCTTGGGGCCCAACCCAAGTTAGTACACCAAGAGCTTATATACTCACAAGATCTCTTTTAAAATTTCAATGTGGGACAACTCAATTCAAGGAAACTCACATTTACTTCTTTAATTGTCCATTCCACGAACCCGAAAAAGACGTCAACTTCCCATTCACTCATAAATGGTTTTGACAAACCGTCTTCACCGTGTGACTTGCCATACGGCAAGGAACACGTCACCTCTTCGGACCCACCCCAAAAGACGTTTAGGGCCCACTTAATTTTAGGCTCAAAGTCGGTCCAAAATAAGCCTTATAAAAACCAATTTTCCAATAGTGAGAGCCCAAGAATCCTTCTTGTTTTCCGCAATCTTCACCGAGTTGGTTGGACCAATAATCCTCCATTGTTGAACCCTTCTTGTTTGCCACAAACTTTGCCTTTTTCATAGTCTAGTGTAGGGTTTAAGAATTTGGAGTGAGTGAATGAATTTGGGTTTGAGAGAAGTTGGGTTGGAGAATTGAGTGATTGCGGTGGTGGGTGGTGGTGGTTTCAACGCTTGTAACGACAAAGAAGAGAGGAAAGAATTGAAGGAAGATGAGAGAGGGTGAGTTTGAGTAGGAGAAGGTGGGTTTGTATATTTCTTTTGAAATTTGAGGCCAAAATATAATTTTTTTTTAACTTTTTCCGTTTCAAATGTGAAAGCAGAGGCAAAATTGATACGATTTTAAAAATTTTGGGAGTAAAATTGAAATCATTCCAAATCTAGAAGTGTAATTGATCGTCGAGGCAAAGTATAGAAGCAAAAATGAAATTTTTTCAAAAAAATATATATTATTTGTCTATGATAAGCCATGGTACCACACATGCATATATTTAAGGTATTGTTTTTTATTTTCACAAATATATATATATATATATATATTTTACTCTATATTGTTACTTTTTAGGAGTTTTTTTTTTTTTTTTTGGTGAACTTCATTTATTGGCAAATCAGGTTTATGCGAGTTCAGAATTATTGATCCATCATCCAAACTGTATTTATAAATTTTAAAATATTTTATCTATATTCGTCTGAAAGACACCCATATATCCAAAATTAATTGAATTAGATTGGACCGGATCACTCAAATTGTACAAATTAGATGGATCCATTATCACCTTGAGAGGGGAATTTATATGTAAATTGGGCCGAGCTGGGCCGTTATAGGCCTCAGTGCGAAGGGTGGAGTAAAAATGCCATAAAGTTACTCCGGTCCCAAAGAGGTTAGCTTGATCACCATACTAAAACTTGTACCGATTGTCACAGTATGGTTAGTTCGGTCGCTACAGTTAGTTCGGTCATGGCATAGGGAACTGAAGTATACTAAGCCCTCTTCAAGACTTGGTTTTTGGTTAGTTCGGCTTAAACTCTTCTATGGATAGCTCGGTCTTTGCATGTGAAGCCGAGGTAGGAAAAAAGGAAGGAAGAGTCGAACTAACAGTTAGATCGGTCACACCAGTTAGTCTAGCAAGACAATGTTATTTCGGTCGTATGGTAGTCAGGCCATGGTAAAACCATCTCACTTGGTTTAAGCAGTGAGGGGGGTGTTGAAGGATAAGCATTATCCTTCAGGAGTATGAATCCTAGGAGGACTCTGCATGGAGGAGTAAAAGCCCTACTAGGATTGTGCCACACGAAACCTACAAAAGCTCACAAACATCACCTATGGAGAGATAACGCAACTTTGATTCCCGAATATACAAAGGTTTTGTCTATTTGTCTAGTTTGCTGACTTAGGCATCGGAGAGGTTTCCGGCATACACCCGCCGGCCAGCTCACGTTTGTATTTTCAGGTAGTAGAACAACGTCGTACGGAGGAGCGCAGACTTGATCAACAGGATTATACGAGAAGGTTTATTTCTTTCCCGTACAATTGGCGCCGTCTATGGGAATTCAGACAAGAACAAAACCTCTTGATCAAGCTTTTCCTCTTAAGAATCAATGGCGCACAACGAAGATTTACCACAGTCCACCATCGACGGACAAACACCAGAAGGGGGTGCGAGACGCGAAGGTCTACCTCTCATCCCTCCCATGGCGGATTTGGAGCCACAACGACAGAATCCCAGGAGGGATAGAAGGGGAAGAAGGCAGACTAACAGCCCTCGTCACTCTCGTTCACAGACTCTAGAGAGACAAAGGCGGAGGACTGACCCTCAAGCCTTGGAAGATCGCATCAAGGAGCAGGATGAGTTGATACGACGAATGGCGACGGACATGGAATCTCTAAAGCGCCAGATGAAGGGAAAACAAATGGCGACAGGAGAGGGGCGCATAAGCAAGACGCCCCCTCGCCACTCGGAAGATCGTGGTAGGAATACCACACCCTCGCAAGCAGAGAGTAAAAGCCTCAGGACAGGCGACACTCAATCCAGGTCTTCCAGAACTCGTCACTCCAGGTCTGAGAGGACGAGATCTAAGAGGTCATACACGGAATGGAGCACTTATTAGCCTTCACATGTGCACCAAACAAGATCCAGACAGACGGAGTTGCCCAGATCATCCGACTTACGTGCCGTGCTCGAAAAGAAGGCACGATGGAAGGAGGACGCCAAGGCACGCGATCCACACAGAGTGTCTGCCTTACAGCGGTTGGCTCCTCAATCGCATGGAAGCGTCGAGGTTGGAATGCCAATACCGCGCCCTGCCTACGAACCGACGGACAAGGCATTAGCAAGGCTGCAGACTTCGCCGTTTGTTCCGGCAATTGAGAACGCGCCCTTACCTTCAGGCTTCCTTCAGCCCAAATTCACTACATATGAGGGAAAGACGGACCCCTATTCGCACCTGAGCCACTTTCACCAGGTCATGGCTGTGTACCGGCGAAACGAGGCTTTGATGTGCATCCTCTTCCCATCTAGCGTTGGCGACCTAGGCTTGACTTGGTTTGAAAAACTTCCTGAAGGCAGCATAGCCTCCTGGGCGCAACTGGCGGAAGCGTTTGTAACCAGGTTCAGAACAAACACTAAAACCCCAGTGGAGATCGACTAACTACTCTCCATCGACATGGGCAACAAGGAGACCTTAAGATCCTACAATAGTCGCTACTGGGGGACCTTCAACCAGATTGGGGACTGCCCCACCAATCTCGCCATTGCACAGTACAAAAGAGGCCTTCTAGTCGGCAACAGACTAAGGGACTCAATCACCATGACACCACCCCCTCACCATGGAAGCCTTGATGGAGAGAGTGCGTCAGCACATCAGGGTGGAAGAGGATGGCGCACGCGCCAAAACAAAATCTGGCACGACCGCAGTGCCAGAGAAGAAGGCCTCGGCAAAGGTCAACGCGGTAGACCGCCCGAACAGAAACGGACGAGGCAGGAGAGACAACGAAGAGGACCAGGATAAAAGATGGTTAAGAGTCCGCACTGCCATAACCACGGTATTCAAAAAATCGATCTACCGAATTCTAAGTGAAATACGAGATGAGCCTTTCGTCAGATGGCCAGCCAAGCTTGGGGAAGCTCAGAAAGACTATGACGAAAGGTTACGGTGCACCTACCACTAGGGGTGTGCGCGGTGCGGGTCGGTGCGGTTTGAGAGAAAAATAGAAACCGTATGGCAGGTGGCGGATTGATAAAAGTGTCATTAGAATTTGCCATTTTCCTTATCAAAAACCGACGGTTCGGTTGGAAAATAATGGCGGATTTGCCTTGGTGGTTCGGGCGGATTGGCGGTTTACAAAAAATATAATTCAAATTACAAAACTTAAATCAAAGAGTAGAAAAAAGACGAGAGATACCGTGATGTTAAGCATCTTGAATTGGAATCCAACTTTATTTTGGATTACTGACATCTTGAATTCTCTTCGAGTAGTAATGTAATACTATATTCTAAAGTATAGAACAACAAGCAAACTTAAGTAAAAGAGAATTTTTAGAATCTTATAAAACATGATTTAATAGCGGTGCGGGTCGGTGCGGTTTGGAAAAAAAATAGAAACCGGCGGATTGATAAAAGTGGCACTAGAATTTGCCATTTTTCTTATCAAAAACCGGTGGTTCGATTGGCAAATAATAATGAATTTGCCTTGGCGGTGCGGTTCGGTGCGATTTTGGCGGTTTCGACGGTTTCGGCGGTATTATGCACACCCCTACCTACCACAAAGAAAAGGGGCACCGCACTGAGAATTGCACGCCATTGAGACAGCACCTGGAGGAGTTAGTGGCGGCCGGTCACCTGGATAAATACATTGAAGGAGGGACGCAACCAGCCCCCCAGGACCACAATAACCCCAATGGGATGCCAATCGACGCCCCACCCCAAGGCATAATCAATGTGATACATGGAGTCTTTGAACCTGAGCGTGTATGCGAACTCAGAGGGTCAATCAAGAAAGCTGAGCACTTAAGAGAGGTACTAAGTGCCCAACCTGCCGTCAAGAAGGGGAAGACAGAGGCCACGAACGTCATGTCTTTTTCGGATAAAGACTTGGCAAGGATATATTGCCCTCACAATGATGCCCTGGTCGTCACTCTTCGAGTCAAGGATTTTGACGTCAAGCGAATTTTGATCGACCAGGGTAGTTCATGTGAAATAATGTACTACGAAACATTTAAACAATTGAAGTTGCAAGATAAAGACTTGGCACCTGCCGTATCTCCCCTGATTGGATTCAACTCAATGCCAGAGTGGCCAGTCGGCAAAATAATCCTCCCAGTTAGAGCAGGAAGCGTAACGAAACAAGTGGAGTTCTGGGTATTGAAAGTCCCTTCCACTTACAACATCATCTTGGGCAGAACATGGCTGCATGCCATGCGATCGGTGGCGTCATCCTACCACCAAGTAATGCGGTTCCCCAATGAAACCGGAGTAATTGAAGAGGTCTATGGAGACCAGATCATGTCCAAGCAATGCTTTGTTACGGTAAATAGCAGCTGCGCTGCGAAGGGATATGTTCATTCGGTGGAAGAACCTGAGAGTAATGAACTATTCGCAGATGTCGGCAAAGCGGCTAATCAAAAAACAGTGGAAGACTTGGTAGAGGTGAGAATAGATGAAAAGAACCCGGATAAATTTTTTTTGCTCGGTTCATCGTTGTCCAGCACTGAGAGGTTAGAGGTCTTAGAATGTTTGACCTCTAACATCGAAGTGTTCGCCTGGACTCCATACGACATGCCAGGCATTGATCCAAACTTCATCTGTCACCAACTCAATGTCCACCCATCCGCCAGACCAATCATTCAGCGAACTCGCAGATCGGCACTCCACCACGCCGAGATAGTGGCAGAAGAAGTAGGAAACCTGCTAGAGGTAGGGGCAATCAGGGAAGTACGCTACCCAAGATGGATCTCCAACACAGTCGTAGTGCCAAAAAAGAATGGCAAGTGGCGTGTCTGCGTCGACTACAAAACAGTCAACAAGGCATGCCCAAAAGACAGCTTTCCTCTGCCGCGGATAGATCAACTGGTAGACCTAACAGCAGGGCACAACCGACTTAGCTTTCTAGATGCATACAGAGGCTACCATCAAATCGCCATGCATGAACCAGACCAGGAGGTCACGTCCTTTACAACTCCAAGAGGACTGTATTGCTACAAGGTCATGCCCTTTGGCCTAAAGAATGCAGGAGCAACATTCCAGAGAATGGTCACCAAGATGTTTGAGCCGTTGTTAGGCAGAACAATGGAGGCTTACATCGACGATATGGTGGTCAAGAGCAAGGATAAGAATGACCATCTCAAGGACCTAGGTGAGATGTTTGAGATCTTGAAGAAGCACAAGTTGCGCCTCAACACGTCGAAGTGTGCATTCGGAGTAAGATCCGGCAAATTCCTGGGCTTCCTGGTGACCTACCGGGGCATTGAGGCAGACCCATCTCAGATCAAGGCAATTCAGGATCTAGAGAGACCAAACTCAGTAAAAGAAGTACAGTATCTCACCGGTATGGCAGCCGCGCTCAATTGGTTCATAAGCCGATCGTCAGACAGACGGCGACCATTTTTTCAGGCTTTAGAAGCCAAGTTTGAGTGGGACGAAGAATGCGACCGTGCTCTGGAAAGCTTAAAAGAATACATGTCTTCTCCACCACTACTTGTCACCCCAGTCCCTGGAGAAGAACTCTTCCTGTACTTGGCAGTCTCTCAGCACGCAATCAGCGCAGTGTTGGTCCGAGCAGAAGGAATCCAACATCTGCCCATCTATTATGTCAGCAAGACACTGCTGGGCGCCGAAACAAGGTACTTGCCACTAGAAAAACTGGCATTGACCTTGATGATGGCCTCAAGAAAGTTGTCGCACTACTTTCACGCCCACACTATAGTTGTCCTCACAGCCTTCCCATTAAAAGCTTTGTTTGAGAAGGCTAACTTCTCTGGGCGAATCTTGAAGTGGGCAGTTGAGCTGGGGCAATACGACATCAAGTTCCAACCCAGAACCGCAATAAAAGCACAAGCCTTGGCAGACTTTGTCGCCGAATTCACCCCAGTCGACCTAACTGAAACAACCGAACTAGGGATGGAAGTTGACGTCGGAATAACGCAACCCCTGGTACTGGTTACTCAATTAGGTCCCAAGGCAGACCAGAGTAAAGCAAGGAAGGAAGAAGTGAACCATGCTACGCCAAGTCAAGACTCACCAACAAAACAGGACTTGGTACAACCAGGTGGCGAGGGGCAGATAGCAGGCATGAACCATGAAGAAGAAGACACCAGCAACATGGAAGACCCCAAGGCATCATCTGATCCCTCCACTTGCTGGAAGTTGTTCATCGGGGAGATGTGGAAGCTCTTCGTGGATGGAGCATCCAACCGGCATGGAGCAGGACTTGGCATAGTCCTCATCTCCCTAGACGGCCTAGTAGTGGAACAGGCAGTCAACCTTGGCTTCCCAACATCAAACAACAAAGCGGAGTATGAAGCACTTCTTGCAGGCCTCAAATCAGCATTCTACATGAAGGCCATCGAGCTAATGGTCTACAGCGACTCACAGCTGATGATAAACCAAATATCTGGCGACTACGAAGCAAAGGATGACAGGATGGCCAAGTACCAAGAGTTGGTCAGAACAGAGATTAAGAAGTTTGAAGTGGTGAGGATAGAACAGATTGGCAGGGAGGAAAACAGCAGAGCAGACGAACTAGTGGGCTTCGCATCAATGGCAGATACCTCCATCCCTAGCCCTTCGCGATGTGGGGCTTAGACATAGTGGGACCACTTCCAACAGCACCAGGCAACAAGAAATTCTTCCTTACAGCAACCGACTACTTCACAAAGTGGGTGGAAGCGGAAGCCTTGGCATCAATCAAGGAAAAAGATGTGAAGAAGTTTGTTTGGCAGAACATCATCACTCGGTTTGGCATACCAAAAGCCATAATCTCAGACAACGGCACTCAATTCGACGGCAGAATTTTCAGAGGCTTTTGTGAGGAATACAAGATAGAGTTCTACAATTCTACACCGACATATCCTCAAGCAAATGGCCAAGCAGAAGCATCAAACAAGGTCGTCTTAGATGGATTGAAGAAAATGTTAGAGAAAGCAAAAGGCAAATGGGCAGAAGAACTCCCTCATGTTTTATGAGCTTACCGCACCACACCTTGGTGATCGACAAGAGAAACACCATTCTCCTTAGCTTACGGCATGGAGGCAGTAATCCCACTGGAAGTTGGCCTCCCCACAATTCGAAGCGAAAACTTTGACCCAGACTTAAACGGCGAAGCCATATCATTGGAGCTTGACCTTGCGGAAGAAAGAAGAGACAGAGCATTGGTTCACATCGCCTCCTACCAACAAGAACTGTCCAGAAAGTATAACAAAACAGTGCATCCAAGGCAATTCAAGATCGGAGATTGGGTGCTGCGTAAAGTAATGAGAAACACCTTGGTGCCGAGAGATGGCAAGTTAGGGCCTAATTGGGAAGGACCTTACAAAGTGGTCGGATTAGCAGGCAATGGGGCATACCACTTAGAAGATAAGGACGGCAAAGCAATTCCCAGGCCATGGAACACTGCCAATCTCAAGTTATTTTATTTTTAGCTTTTTTCTTTTTAAGCATATGTAATTTTTTCTTTTCTCAATAAAACAAGTCAATTCTTTTCAGCATAATTGTTTTCTGTAAAAGATAGTTTTAGAGAGTTAGGAGCATTGTAAATATTTTATTCTAAGTTGGCTGGAAAAACTAATTTAGAGGTTGGCTGGATTAAACCAACACCCCTCCTAAGCCCAGGATAAGGATCCAGGCTGCAGGACGTTTGGTCGGAGTAACCAAACATTTTATTCTAAGTTGGCTGGAAAAACTAACTTAGAGGTTGGCTGGATTAAACCAACACCCCTCTTAAGCCCAGGATAAGGATCCAGGCTGCAAGACGTTTGGTCGAAGTAACCAAACATTTTATTCTAAGTTGGCTGGAAAAACTAACTTAGAGGTTGGCTAGATTAAACCAACACCCCTCCTAAGCCCAAGATAAGGATCCAGGCTGCAGGACATTTGGTCGGAGTAACCAAACATTTTATTCTAAGTTGACTGGAAAAAACCAACTTAGAGGTTGGCTGGATTAAACCAACGCTTTTTACTCTTCAACCAAAGTAAGGGTATGGGCTGAAGAGTGGTTGGCTGGATTAAACCAACTCTTTGAACTCTTCAGCCGAAGTAAGGGCATAGGCTGAAGAGTGGTTGGCTGAATTAAACCAACTCTTTGAACTCTTCAGCCGAAGTAAGGGCATAGGCTGAAGAGTGGTAGGCTGAAGAGTGGTTGGCTGGATTAAACCAAACTCTTATTACTCTTCAGCCGAAGTAAGTATATCGACTGAAGAGTGGTTGGCTGGATTAAACCAACTCTTGATACTCTTCCGCCGAAGTAAGTATATCGGCTAAAGAGTGGTTGGCGAGTAGGCTTAGTCAGATTGATCAGCTAGGACCGGAATAAAATATCCCGACCAAACTGCAGTTAGAAAGCAAGCTCAAACAGGAACTTAAACCGAGATAACAGTTGAAGCATAAAGATCATGGAAAAGTCATTACAAGCATACAGATCAAACCGAAATAAGTGTTGAGCAGAAAAGATGATTTTCATTGATCAAGTTCAAAAACAAGTACAAAAGAGGGGCCACAGCCCGGTTACACAAGAAAAAAGAGAAATTACAAAATTAGTTAAAAAGATCAGCTAGATCGGCGTCTACGTCAACGCGGAGCTCGGTGTCAGTTGGTAGTGCGGTCTCACGAGGCAGCTCGGTATCAATGGAAAGCACGGTTTCGGTCGTAAGGTCTTCAACCGTTGGCTCCAACCGGACTGATTGATCGTTGGCTTGTTCATTCACAACCGAGGTATCATTGGGCTCGGTATCTTCATCTTCATCATCTGAACCTTGAAGAAATTGTTGTTGAACGGATGCAACGTACTCCGCCAGTGAGCTCGGTATGAAGTACTGAGGAGGATTGTATACCTCGGTCTCAGGTTCACAACCGAGCTGCACCACCGCTGCCCGCCAACCGCACTTGAAGAACAAATCTTTTGCGGCCTCACATTGTGGAATATAGAGGGCTTCCCCCTCCTTGAAACCTGCGGCGTTCGCATCGTCCGCCTTTTTCTTCAGTTCGGCAATCTCTGCATCTTTCTTTCCTTCGAGCTTCGCTAGCTCGCGCAGATATTTGTCTTTGATCAAAGCTGCAGCCTTCTGTTTTTCAGCTTCAGCCGAGCTAACGAGTCCGGTCAGACAACCGTTCTCGGATTTTAGCTCGGCTAGCTGCTTTTTGGCCTCTTCTAGTTCGGCCGTTTTTTCAACCACTTCGGCCAGCGCCTGCCTCGTAGTCTTGCGAAGTTCGAGCACTCGCTTGTGAGCGATGTGGCTCTTTTGCATGGCCTACAAAAGAACGAAAAGACTTATGAACAAACCGAAATTAGAGTTGCACAATTCAGAAAAGTTAGCAAAAGAAGCTACTTGCACGCACCATGGACTTCGTGGCCGAGCGGATGGCCCTTAGTTCGGTCAGGTGCTGGTGGTGTTCCATGTCTACTGGAAGGCAAACACTCTTGGCAAGGTTGAATGCCATCAAGTGATCCTTCTCAGCAACCATCGAATTGGTATCCTAGATATCTCGGTTCTGAAAAATCAGTTTTGGTGCCCACTTGGAAGAGCTGGCTCGGTCGGGGCGCTCCGGCTGCGGGCTTGGTAAAGGGCTTGGTGGAAGTGTAGTTTCGTCTTCGTCAGCAAGGCGTGGCTCGGCTGGTGTAGTCCGGGCACGTTTGCTGGGGCGAGATGAGGAGGGTTGTTGAGAAAGAAGTGCCACCACGGTTTCCTGGGTTTGGTTTGGTGGCGGTACTTCGGCTCTGTTTGTTTCAGTCAGCAGGGCCCTTACTCTGTTCCTTTTGGCCATTTCTTGTTCAGCTGTCAGAGGGACAAGATTAATTTGTGGCAAGGTTGGATCCGGTTCAGGGGCGTCCTCTAGCAAAAAGTCGGTTACTCTGGCTTTACGTCGGCTGCTATATCGGTATGTCGGCTCAACGTTCAGAAGCTTGGCCCAACTTCTTTCAGGGTATCGTAGTGCGGCGCGAAGTGTGTCTAGGTTGGGGTAACTATACAATGATTGAAGATGAGCTGAATCTGCAAAAGAAGACAACTGTTAGTTCGGTTCAAAAGGAGGAAACCGAAATAAAGAGAAGCATACAACAAAGCCGAAGTAATTATACTGGGGATGCCTTTATTCCAGTTTATACTACGGCCAGGGATCTAGGCTTGGTGATCTTCAAAATTCCCAGATACCTAGAAGAAGTCATCATCGTTTAGGTCTTTGTCCGGTGTATCCTTTATTATTTTCTCTCGGTGGCGGCGTATTCTTAAGTAGTAGACCCAGCCGTCTTCTTTTGATCCTATGGAGTATTGGTGGAATATTTCGGCTAAACCGAGGTTAATTCCAGCTCGGCGGTTTAGCTCGGCTATACCCATTATTATGCGGTATGAGTTGGTGGAAAGCTGGGTTGGGCATATTCTAGTCTGCCTAAGGAATTCACAGAGTAATGGTTGAACTGGAAATCTTAGTCCGGTTTCTATTATTGACAGAAGGGTAAAGGGTACAAAACCTTCGTTCCCCCATGGAGTAACGTCTTTCTTGGCTAAGGTTAAGTGGACATCATCAGGGATGTTGTATTCCCTTCGGAATTCGGCTAGACCACCAGGTGTCTCTACTAGGAATCTATACTTCCCCATTTATTTTTTAAGTTACGAATAAATTAAATCGGTCAAAAGATTTGGGCTCAGTAGCTTGGTTGAGCGCTCAAAGGAGTGCCTAGGCAACCTAAAGTCTGCAAAGTGAAAAAGCAAAGGTGTTAAGCACAGATCGTTGGACCGTGCTACAAATTAGAACAAGAAAAATGAAGTCCTACTTCGGCTGTGTGAAATGTTGCAGGTCCTATCTCGGTTTCGGCAAGGTGCTTGGTAGCTTGGTTGGGGCAAGTGATTTGTTAGACCGGTTGAAATTCTAGGGGCAGCTTTCTTAGTTCGGTCTGAACTAAGAGTGCTGGTTTAGCCCCAAGACATAGTTCGGACGGAATTGAGGCCTTCAAATACACTAAATGCAGACTTAGTTCGGTTTGTTATCTCGGCTGAGATAAATCAAAAGATGGTTTTTTGACTTATTAAAACTACTGGTACAAATGTTGGTTCGGTTGAATGGTCTAGCTAGACTTACATATAGCATAAACAGTATCCTAGTTCGGTTGGGACGTGTTTATGGATCAAACAGAGTGTTCTACAGATTGCTTCGTGAAGTTCATGGGGTTCTCATGAAGTTTTTTCCCAAAAAACGTGAGGCAGAAAAAGCAAAAACAGTGTTTTATAAAAACACATGAACAAATTGCTGTGGATTGTATAAAGCAAATACAAAAACAACAAAAGCAAGAAAGATGGATTTGAGTGACTTACCAGATGAAGGGGTAGAAGCATTGAAGATGAAGCAATGGCAATGAAGAACACGAGCTCCTTAGTTACAAGAAGGAATGCGAGAAAGAGAGAGAGAAGAGGTGAATAGGAAGGTGTAATGATTTAGAAGGGAAAACAAAAAAGATTTGTTTTCGTGGTTAGTGGCGGGAACTGTTCAAATTTTGCGAAGTACGAGGGCGGCGTGACAGTTGCAAAGGGCCAATCAGAGCCTGCCACGTGTCACTAGAATGGGAAGCGATTCAGTTTCTGTGACTGAAGAGACGTTTTGGCCAGATAAGGATAAGCTCGGCTAAAATGTAGCTCGGTTGGAAAGGCTTGAGAGTTTTTAGCTCGGCTGGAAAGGCTAAAGGGTTTTTTAGCTCGGCTGGAAAGGTTAAAACTTTAGCCCGGTTTATAGACAGGTAATCCCTATCATGCTACGCAGATGGAATTAAGGGGCAATTGAGAGGGGAATTTATATGTAAATTGGGCCGAGCTGGGCCGTTGTAGGCCTCAGTGCGAAGGGTGGAGTAAAAATGCCATAAAGTTACTCCGGTCCCAAAGAGGTTAGCTTGGTCACCATACTAAAACTTGTACCGATTGTCATAGTATGGTTAGTTCGGTCGCTACAGTTAGTTCGGTCATGGCATAGGGAACCGAAGTATACTAAGCCCTCTTCAGGACTTGGTTTTTGGTTAGTTCAGCTTAAACTCTTCTATGGATAGCTCGGTCTTTGCATGTGAAGCCGAGGTAGGAGAAAAGGAAGGAAGAGCCGAACTAACAGTTAGATTGGTCACACCAGTTAGTCTAGCAAGGCAATGTTATTTCGGTCGTATGGTAGTCCGACCATGGTAAAACCATCTCACTTGGTTTAAGCAGTGAGGGGGGTGTTAAAGGATAAGCATTATCCTTCAGGAGTGTAAATCCTAGGAGGATTCTGCATGGAGGAGTAAAAGCCCTACTAGGATTATGCCATATGAAACCTACAAAAGCTCACAAACATCACCTATGGAGAGGTAACGCAACTTTGATTCCCGAATATACAGAGCTTTTGTCTATTTGTCTAGTTTGCTGACTTAGGCATCGGAGAGGTTTCCGGCACACACCCGCCGGCCAGCTCACATTTGTATTTTCAGGTAGTAGAATGACATCGTATGGAGGAGCGCAGACTTGATCAACAGGATTATACGAGAAGGTTTATTTCTTTCCCGTATAACCCTAACCCATACCAATCATTTAGGGTCAATTAAATTATTCCTCGTTCTCTATTTTCCATACCAAGCAATCATATCCTTTTCGACTGCCTCCCGTCAATTAAACATTATGCTAGGTAATTTTAAAATGGATAAACTCATTACAAATTAGTGATATTTATACACAAATCTTAATTTATAAACTTATATTTCATTAATTTTTAATTAAGATTTTTTGAACCTTCAAATCTTATTAAATTTTTAATAGTCGGGATTGTCCTTCAAATAATAATTGTTTATCTTTTTTGATTATCTACAAAAGAACATAATGATTTGACATTTATTTTGATTTTCAAAACTTTAAAACATTAACTTTCAAATTACAAAAATTTAAAAAAAAAAATTTATATGCCAAGAAAAAATATGTTTTTTTTTTTTTGAAAAAACTGATATTTTTTTTTTTTTTGGTGCAAAACTGAAAATTTTATGTCTATAAAGGAGCATGATGATGGAATATTGATGTGCAAAACTTAAATAAAAAACTTTAGAAATGAAAAAATTGATAATGTTTTCAGTTTTAAAACTAGAAAAAACTAAAAATGTATTTATTATTATCGGTTTATTGGATAATTGAATCAAACCAATAAATAGAAGGGTAAAAACGTTTAATCTCATACTCTATTTTTTTTTATCAATTAATGAAATAATTATTTGGAACATTACTATATAAAATTGATAATGTTCTTAGTTTTAAAAATTGAAAAAAACTAATAATATTCTCACTTTTACTAAATACGACTTATTAATTTAAATAATCTAGGACTTGAATTACAATAACATTTGTAAATAGGACTTTTTAAGTAATTAACTCTACAAATTATAACATAATAAAATGTTCATAATTTTATGACTGATATTACAAAAATTTATAATTTAGATACGATATTTTTTAAGATTTTTTATTAATAAATCCCATTTAGAGGTGTTCTAACTCAATAAGTCCACCAAGGAAAATTATAACATAATTAGTCCCATGTGTTTATACTTTTATTCCATGAAGTCTTTTTTTCCTGATTTATATTATTTGTTGGACTGTCATACGCTTGTGTCAATTGTTGATATGTATTACATAGAAAAAGATATACACATTTCATATATATATATATATATAATTTCACAGCATAGCACACACCAACTCCATCATCTCAAATTGCTTCAGAGAACTTCACAGCACACTAACTCCATAAATGGAGCAACAACTTTGTGCCAAATTTGTGCAAATTCTCAACCAACCAACAACCGCCTCCACTTCTTTGCAAGCTCTATCTCTCGCTCGATCTCTCATCCTCAACCCTTCCACTTCCGACTCCACCATCTCTTCTCTTCTCCAAACCCTATCTCTCTCTCTCTCTCTCTCTCTCTCTCTCTCTCTCTCTCCAACCAGACCGCGACCCTCTCTCTCTTCGCCACACTCTCTCTTGCCTCTCTAACCTCGCTGCCCATCGCTGCCACCTCTCTTACTCCATCTTCCACACTATCCGTTCATTCTCTCTCCTCTGCAACCCCACATCAACTCACACCCTCATTGAAATCATGATAATACATAGATAGTGTATATATTTTCACTGTGTTCATTATCACTATGCAATTGTGATGTTAAAGTTCATATCAGGCTGTTGTATTCAATCATCCACAATGTTTATTTAGACACAAAAATGATGTGAATATTCACAATGTAACAAATAGATGTGAAGATTCACATTAATTCTAGTATATTTGTGGATGGAACATGCACCTTATTTATGTACAATGTGAATATTTACATCTGTAATCAACTATAATAAATATAGGACATAATGTGATTAAAAATGGGCCTTAACATAATTAGGATGTGAACATTGACACCAACTTCAACATAAGAGACCAGATGTGGATGTTCACACTTCATATTGTTTAAAACATTGTTTGGTCAATTGTCATTGCGGGTAGTCAATATTCTTTTTTGGTATATTTGTAAATGAATCATACACATTACATATGTAAAATGTGAATATTAACATCAGTAGTAGATCACAATAAACATAAGACATTTTTTAAACATTCACATTAATTGAAAATGGGCATTAACATAAATTGCGATGT